>CAJGYO010000011.1:72922827-73322827 GCA_904845875.1 Miscanthus lutarioriparius
GTGACATGTGATATATATTTGAACTGTTTGTGTCAGCGGAATGCAAAAAAAAAAAAAATTGCAATTTCGGTTGATTTGCCGAGTGCAATGGTCATGGCACTCGGCAAAGCTGGGAAACTTTGCCGAGTGGCAGGACATTGCACTCGGCAAAGATTTTTTTTAAAAAAAAGCAAAAAATCTTTGCCGAGTGCCAAGCTGGGGAGGCACTCGGCAAAGAGCTTTTTTAAAAAAAATAAAAAACATCTTTGCCGAGTGCCTTGCCGCCGCGGCACTCGGCAAAGAGTTTTTGAAAAAAAAATAAAAGATGTCTTTGCCGAGTGCCTTGCCGCCGCGGCACTCGGCAAAGAGTTTTTGAAAAAAAATAAGAATGTCTTTGTCGAGTGCCCTAACCGTCGGCACTCGGCAAAGGCGCCGTCAATGGAGCAGCGCCGTTGACAGCTGCTTTTCTTTGCCGAGTGCCGCCGTTGGCACTCGGAAAAGGATTTGCCGAGTGCCCGACAAATGGCCCACGGCAAAGAGCCTCTTTGCTGTTAAATTTTTTTCCGAGGGCTCTTTGCCGAGGGCGGTACTCGGCAAAGCCTTTGCCGAGTGCCCTGGGCCCTCGGCAAAGAGGGCGCCTCCAGTAGTGAGGAATCAGTTTCTTTTCATATGGAAAACATATAAAACAGGAATTTATTACGCATTCTAAAGGGGCATTCATTGGGTGCAGAGGATTCAAGTCAAGAACACGTAAAAAATACGTGCCGATTTCTTTGATTCCCTGATCCCTTGTTTGAAGACTGAAAAACGGAACGGTGTGGACCTTCATGTTGCACATTGAACTTCAAATTCTCCTCTGTTTGGCAATTTTGATCCAATTATCTAGAATAAATTGAAACCCAACTATGTGTAACCCTACAATCCAAACAACTTGACGGCTGCCATGGACACTTGACGGCACAAAGAAGAGCTGAGATTGTCGTGATATGTGCTAGCTCATGTTGTTGCTTTCTTTCTAGAGAGTGGTTATAAACAAACAGAAAAAACGACCACGCGGAGGATAGTGGTCATGCTACCACACCAAGGCAACCAGCGCTAGTAGCTAGCTGCGGTTGTGGCCTCGGGCCAGGCAGCGGCTGGGCAGGGGAACACGTTGGGCACTTCTTCTTAAGCATGAGACAGCGCGAGGAAGGCATCTATAGTAATGGCTTGTACTAGGCTTCCCCCCTGGATAGAACATACATTCCCAGAAACATTAGAGATTTGGATAGCACTTGCTATGGTGTCCAACTGTTCGTGCTCTTGTGCTGTATATGCATACATTTCATCTTTCACAAAATCTAAGTATATATTGTTTCGTAAGTACAGTATAAACACAAACGTATAATGGGAAATGAATACCACTACAGCTTGAAGAAATTAATCAAATACTTTGATTAATCAAATGAGGTAACACTGCTGGCTACATGATCCGTCTGTGGTAGGTTGTGGGCAGTACGGGCATTGTATTGTGCTGAATTACAGAAACAACCTAACCAGATGGAATTAACAATAGTGGATACCACCGTTAAACTTTTATCGTGCAAAAAAACCCAACCAAACATCACCTTAGTGGAAATGAAGCATACATTTAAGCATCGAAACACTACTACACAACGTGGCTTTTGTCCCAGTTGGGAAAGGGCTTTTGTCCCGGTTTCCCAACCGGGACTATGAATCCGAGACTAAAGGTGGGGACCTTTAGTCCCGGTTTGCTACAACCGGGACTAAAGATCCTCCCAGCTTAAAAAAAATAATGTCTCCCACCGCTGCGCCCCATGAGATTCGAACCCAAGACCTCATGCACTGCCTCGCGCGGAGCTCACCACCCCACCTACACAACACATCTAACAATGGATGGGATATTTTCCTTTTGAACTAACCCATCGGGGGACCTTTAGTCCCGGTTGGTGTTACCAACCGGGACTAAAGGGTCCTTTAGTCCGGGTTGGTGTTACCAACCGGGACTAAAGGGTGTACCTTTAGTCCCGGTTGGTATTACCAACCGGGACTAAAGGTTGGAGGACTTTTTAGTCCCGGTTGGTGGCTCAAACCGGGAGTAAAGGAACCTTTAGTCCCGGTTGGTATTACCAACCGGGACTAAAGGTCCTTTAGTCCCGGAGACAAAAAATGCCGAGGCTAATGCTAAATTGGGACATCGTTCTAAAGTCTGTTCTCTAGTAGTGAAAGTATGTGCCCTTATATATATCCATGCACTTCAACTTTCTCAGCATTTAAGTGGCAATGAAACAAAGAGTTGATGCATGGAAAGTATGTGATCATGGTATATCACTCCCCATTCTTATGCAAAATTAATTTATCCACTAAGTTGTCCTAAAACATCATCTCATGCCACCCATGTCTGTCTCAGTATACGACAATACATCCCAGAACAGAGAACCACCATTTTTTCTTGCACGTTTAGCATGACTATGCAGGACTAGACCAGCAAAAATGATGAAATAGTTATCATGGTCCGATGATTGAATCACCCAATTCCTTTTCAATGAGTTTTTATACTTCGGACAATACACTAGTAGAGAACAGACCTTTCATCCGATGCTAAAATGGGCTCTAGTCCCGGCATTTTTTGCCCCCGGGACTAGAGAGACCTTTAGTCCCGGTTGGTGTCTCCAACCGAGACTAAAGGTCCCTACCCAACAGCTACTGCGCTCGGTACAGTGGCAGAGTACATTTAGTCCCGGTTGTAGACACCAACCGGGACTAAAGGTGGATCTTTACTCCCGGTTGGAGCCACCAACCGGGACTAAAAGTCCTCAACCTTTAGTCCCGGTTGGTAACACAAACCGGGACTAAAGGTAGACCCTTTAGTCCCGGTTGGTAACACCAACCCGGACTAAAGGACCCTTTAGTCCCGGTTGGTAACACCAACCGGGACTAAAGGTCCCCTGATGGGTTAGTTCAAAAGGGAAGCATCACATCCATTGTTAGATGTATTGTGTAGGTGGGGTGGTAAGCTACGCGCGAGGCAATGCATGGGGTCTTGGGTTCGAATCTCACGGGACGCAGCGGTGGGAGGCATTATTTTTTTTAAAGCTGGGAGGACCTTTAGTCCCGGTGGGTGTTACCCACCGGGACTAAAGGTCCCCCTTTAGTCCCGGTTCCTGACCCGGGACTAAAGGACCCCCCTTTAGTCCCGGATGCTTACTCCTGGGTGGGGAATCGGGACTAGAGGGGGTTCCCCACCGGGAGTAAAGCTCTGTTTTGTACCAGTGATAGTAGAACAATAAAAAACAAGCCCTATCCAACCCTAAACTGTCATAGCCTTCTCTTGCCACTTTTGTGTCCACCAACTAGTCCATACTCCTTAGGGTAGAATTGAACATTAAAACTAATAAGGGAGCCCTAGCTAATATCCTTGGTGAAATGGTTTCGGCCAAAACATCACAAAACAACAAGTTTTTATGAAGGCTCCATGTAATGGATTTGGCCCGTAGGCTATCCTAGTAGTGCTGCAAAACAACTTTGCAAATAACAGCGCACACTACCATGCAAAATGCACGTGCTACTTGAATCAGAGTAATCCTTATTAGCACTCATGCTACTATACAGATGGTTTTTACAAATGTCCTTATTTTTTTAGGAATGGTTCATGTAGTAAACCATCTCTAAAAATATTTTGCTGCAATGTAGTTTTCGAACCGTCCCTAAACAATCACCTCTGAAAATTATATTTTTTAGTGGATTTTCTTATTTGCAAACCGCCCTTAGCAATGAGTATACTCAACCACCCCTGAGAATAGCGATCGAGCTCATAACTTTATAACTTTTTAAATCATGTTTGACTCAACCACACGTTGATTGGCAGTTGCCACTGATCCGTCCTGTCTCTGCATGCGTCTCCTGCAAAGGGTAAAGCGTTGGCATTGCGGTAGGAAGAACGTAGGAACGTGGGCGCCAGAGACTGCCTAAGCAAGAACGTGGGCGATAAATTTATATCGAGCATATAAATTTATAACTTTTTAAAATCATGTTTGATGAAAGATTTCTAGATCTTAACAAGTTCTATAACTTTGCAGTTGATAATATTTTTATTTAAGATTGTTCAGGAGTTCAAATACACATTTTATGTTCTCATAATTAGAAAATCAAATTTCCAATTTTTTTTCAAATGACCTCATATGTAAACATGCCTTATATACGATGTTCCAAAGTTGTAGAACTTGACAAGATCTTTAATTTTATAGTTGAGCATTTTTTTTATTATGAGACAGTTTAGGGGTAAAATATTAAATACGAGATCCGTAGAAGTTAATACAAAATGATAGCATCGTATACTTATATAAGGAACTATATATGAGGTGTGATGGTAGGAGGGGCTCATGCAAGACAACAAAAGGTCTTTCTTTTTCTATTTTTACGGTAGTTTAATTTTTAGGATCAATGACCATCCTTAATATTCGATGTTGACAATGTTTAAAAATCATTTATTTTATAGTGTCAGCCATTCATCTGGTATTATTGAGTTCCAGCACTGACTCACGAGACGAAGCTCCTGAAAATCACAAGGTGGAAAGATCGAATGTAACTAACGGCAAACTAAGCGCTAACTCTTAAGTGTGGACGTCAACCACGTTAACATGTAAATTAGCACATCTTAATATTAATATGAGTTTGAAAAACAAAGAAGAGTTGATTTTGTTGTGAAGCACGTATCGGACAGTTCGCAGGTACGACTAGGATGCATACACTTGCCGCATGTTGAGGTTGCATTGGCAGTTGGCACTGATCCGTCCCGTCTCTACAAAGCGTCTCCTGCAAAGGGTAAACGTTGGCACTGCGGTAGGAAGTTCTTCATCTTTGTGAGCGAGTGTCTGGGCAAACAATCAATAAAGATAAGTCAGCTGTGTTATTCAGCAGTAACACCAGAGAGAGTGACCGGGTGGCTGTGAAAGAGACGCTGCAGATTACGAAAGAGGCCGCAAACGACCGGTACTTGGGGCTACCGGTCCATGTTGGACTGTCCAGGGCCGGTACTTTCATCTACCTGAAGGATAGGATGTGGCAAAGAATTCTTGGGTGGAAGGAAAATTTGTTGTCTCGTGCCAGGAAGGAAATTTTAATAAAAGCGGTTGCCCAGGCCATCCCAACATTTGCAATGGGGTGTTTTGATCTCACCAAAGGCTTGTGTGATAAAATAAGTGCGATGATTGCGAGATTTTGGTGGAGTCAACAGGACAATGAGCACAAAATGCATTGGTTAAATTGGGAGAAATTAACAATGCCAAAGGAAGAGGGGGGGCGCTTGGTTTCAGAGATATTCACGCGTTCAATATGGCGATGTTAGCAAAGCAGGCATGGAGGTTGCTATTGCATCCAGAGTCTTTATGTGCACAGGTGCTCGGAGCTAAATATTTCCCTGAAGGAGATGTGTTGCAAGCCACACCGAAAAGAAATATGTCCTATACCTGGAGAAGTATTCTTTCAGGTTTGAGCTTGCTGAAAAAAGGTCTTGTCTGGCGGGTTGGGGATGGTTCTAGTATCCGTATTTGGGAGGATGATTGGCTTCCAAGAGATGAGCTGCGCCAGCTGTTCACGCCAAGAGGTGCTAGCTTGCTCTCTCGAGTGGAGGAACTCATAGATCCTACCACTGGGACTTGGGATGAAGTGTTGGTCAGAGAAACCTTCTGGGAGGTTGATGCAGATTGTATCTTGTGCTTACTGGTACATGAGGGGATGAATGATCTGGTTGCATGGCACTATAACAAGAATGGTCAATTCTCTGTTAGATCAGCATACAAAGTGCGTGTTGCGGATAGTATGCGTAACAGTGAGCGAAGGGGAGAGGGCTCGTCCTCATCAGTGACCAGCAGAGGACACGATTATCTATGGAAACAGCTGTGGAAGCTTAACTGCCCGAAGAAGATGGTGCACTTCCTATGGAGGATGGGCCATAATAGTTTAGCCGTCCGTGTGAACTTAAAACACCGCGGGATGAAGAAGATGGAGACAGGATGTGTCATGTGTGGACGTTTTGATGAAGATGGTGCTCACCTTTTTTTCAAATGCAAAGGTGTGAGAGCTGTCTGGGCTGCTTTGTAGTTGGAGCAGGTGCTCTATCTGTTAAAATCCTAGGATGCTCCTAGGTGTAGATCAGTGGGTGTACAAGCTTCTATTGGGGATAAACAACCTAGAGACACAACTAGAGAGAGAGAGAGCAAGGGGTGCAGAGGTAGATGACCATCGGTGGGCTTGGCGGAGGAGCTCGCCATGGCGACTGTGTCGGTGGCGCGAGGAGTTGATGAAGAGGTGGCAGTGACATCCGGCGGCGGTGTAGACGTCAAGGTCCAAGGGCGGTGAGGACGTCGGGGTTGATGCAACGGCGGCAATGAGTCTTCCCGTCACTGGCTGCGCCCCCCCTCTAGATCGGATTAGGGTTGTAGGTGGGGTGTCTGGCGGCACGGTGAACCTCGTACTGCGAGCCCTGGCCCCCACCTCCTTTATATGGCACTGCGCGACAGGGGCCCACAATCCATGGTTCAGTTGGGAGGCCCCGATCAGGGCGCGAGTCAGGGTCCAACTCGGTCGTTGGACCTAGCCGGTGGAGATCAATCTAACATTCTCCCCCTTGATCTCAACTTATGACTTAAAACGTAAAATACTTATCTCTTTTCCCATTCCATCACAGATTAGCGCATAGAGCGTGCCTCATCACAACTATTAGTACCGTTAGATTAACAGCTACAATACACCTCTCTATTTTTGAAACAAATTCTCAACTAAGCCCTTACTGTCCAGGGATCATAGGTTTTCCCATAAACCCATGCCGGCTAAGTGTTCTCTAAACACATTGGACGATAAGCCTTTTATAAGCGGATCTACAAGCATTTTCTTTGTACTTATATGCTCGAGACTACTAGAATGATCCCGAATTTTGTCTTTCACAACATAAAACTTTATGTCAATGTGTTTGGCAGCACCACTTGACTTATTGTTGTGAGCATAATATACTGCTGGCTCATTGTCACAGTACAACTTGAGTGGTCTATGAA
The DNA here is from genome assembly GCA_904845875.1 of Miscanthus lutarioriparius. Taxonomy (NCBI): domain Eukaryota; kingdom Viridiplantae; phylum Streptophyta; class Magnoliopsida; order Poales; family Poaceae; genus Miscanthus; species Miscanthus lutarioriparius. Next base: position 72,929,859 of record CAJGYO010000011.1, read on the forward strand.
TGTCGTCGATCACTTTCAACCTAGGCATAAATTTCTTTAGCCAGTTCACCTTCCCCGTGGCCTCATAACATGCTACAAACTCAGCATACATCATGAACGATGCAGTGACGGTTTGCTTGGAGCTTTTCTACGATATAGCTCCCCCTACGAGGGTAAATACATAACCTGATGTTGATTTTCCATCATCTACATCTCCCGCAAAATCAAAATCGAATACCCCTCTATATGTAGATAATCAGATCTTCTGTACGTTAGCATGAGACTTTTTGTGCCTTGCAAATAACGCAAAGTTTTCTTTACCATTCTCCAGTGTTCTATTCCTAGATTACTCTGATATCTGCCAAGTATCCCGGTAACAAAAACTAAGTCAGGGCATGTACATACTTGAGCATACTGTAAGCTTCCAACAGCCGAATCATATAGAACTGCTTTCATTCGATCGATCTCATATTGGTTCCTGAGACATTGGAATTCCCCAAAAACTATCGTCTTTGACTATAGGAGCAAGTGAAGGCTTACACGCATGCATATTGTATTTCTTTAGAACCTTTTCTAAATATGCCTTTTGCGATAATCTTAAAACCTCCTTTCTTATATCTTGGTGAATCTCTACTCCTAAAACAAATGAAGCTTCACCGAGATCTTTCATATCAAAATTTGAGGACAAGAACTTCTTCGTCTTCAGTAGTAGATTAACATCACTACTAGCGAGTAAGATGTCATCCACATACAGGATTAGGAAAATGAATTTTCCATTCTTGAACTTTGTATAAATGCAATTGTCATCTACATTCTCTTTAAACCCAAACTTCCTTATCGTTCCATCAAACTTTAAATACCACTGTCTAGAGGCTTGTTTTAATCCATAAATGGATTTCTTCAAGCGACATCCCATATGTTCTTTTCCTTTTATGACAAAACCTTTTGGTTGTGCCATGTAGACATTCTCATCTAAATCTCCGTTAAGGAAAACCATCTTTACATCCATCTGATGTAATTCTAAATAGTAATGCACCACTAACGTTATTATAATTCTAAAAGAATCATTGCATGAGACTGGAGAAAATGTCTCATTATAATCTATTCCTTCTCTTTGTGTAAAACCTTTCGTCATAAGTCGCGCTTTAAATCTTTCCATATTCCCTTTGGAGTCATATTTAGTTTTGTACACCCATTTACAGCCTAACATCTTGCCTCCTTTAGGAATTCTTTCTAAATCCCAAACACCGTTGGTGCTCATTGATCTCATTTCATCTTGCATGGCTTCAAGCCACTTTGATGAGTGAGTGCTTCTCATGGCTCCTTCAAATGAGGTGGGATCACCCTCCATTTGAAATTCTTCGCATTCATAGACTTCATAGTCATCAGGAATGACTGGTTTTCTGGCTCTTTGAGACCTTCTGGGGGCCTCATTAGTTGGCGCTTGTTCCATATGAGGATCCTAAAGGACAGGTTCCTCATGTTCATTCATTGTTGCCATGGGAGAACTAACAACAGGTGCTGTCACTACAGTGTCCTGGACTATTGGTGCAGCAGCAACAGGTAACGAGAAAAATGGCTCCTGAACCATCAGAGTGGGCACGTATACCCACTTCTCCTCAAAGTTAATTTCTCACACTACCATGCTCCCCCTGAGCATATGATCCTCCAAGAACACAGCGTGTCTTGTTTCTACAAGCTTCGTATGTCTGTCAGGACAGTAGAAACGATAACCTTTTGACTTATCTGGATAGCCAATGAAATAGCAACTGTCTGTCTTGGAGTCTAACTTCCCAATGTTTGAGTTAAATACTTTAGCCTCAGCTGGACAACCCCACACACATAAATGGTTAAGTGAGGGTTCTCTTCCTGTCCACAACTCATATGTTGTTTTGGGCACTGACATGGTTGGTACTCGATTGAGAATATGAATGGCGGTTTTTAACGCCTCTATCCACAAACTTATCGGTAAAGTGGAGTAACTTATCATACTTCTCACCATATCCATTAAGGTATGGTTACGCCTTTCAGCTACTCCATTTTGCCGAGGCTCGCCCAGTGTAGAGTATTGGACAACTATACCATTTTCCTGTAAGAACTTTGCAAAAGGTCTAGGAACTTGGCCATATGGGGTATGTCGACTGTAGTACTCCCTCCACGGTTAGATCTTACTACCTTAATCTTTAAAATGTGCTGATTTTTTACTTCAGCCTTAAATATCTTAGATTTATCCAATGCTTCTGATCTTTTTTTAATTGGATAAATATAGTCATAACGAGAATAATCATCTGTGAATGTTATAAATGAGTCATAACCATCCACACTTTTCACAGGAAAAGGACGATAGATATCTGTGTGAATTATTTTCAAATTCTTACGCTTCGTTTGGGGTCTTTCTTTATTTTCTTAATATACTTTCCTTTAATGCAATCAATACATTGTTCTAAATCTGAAAATTCTAATGGTGGAAGAATTGATTTCTTAATCAATCTTTCTATTCCCCCCTCGAAATATGGCCTAAACGACAGTGCCATAATTTCGATGATACTTCACGGACTCTCTTCCGCTTATTTCTTGCATTCATAGACGATGATGCATTCTCATTCTCAGTGCTCACAACATTTACATTATCACAAAGTGATAATAAATAAATCTCATCTTATTGGAAGGCAAGACCAACACACTTATGACTAAATATTATCTTACAATGGCCATTACCAAAATGGCAATTATATCCATCATCGTCTAAACGTGAGACACTTATTAAGTTTCTACACAAAGAGAGTACATAAAGGACATCTTTAAGCTTAAGTACAAAGCCATCTTTTAATTCTAATGGGAGTTCTCCAATGGCTTCTACATCAGCTTTGACTCCATTTGCCACCTTAATGTGTCTTTCTCCTCTTTGTAGGGTCCTCCTCATATGGAATCCCTGTAATGAATTTGCAACATGAATAGTTGCACCTGAATCAATCCACCACGTAGATTTTGCATAACTTAAATACAAGGACTCATCTACAAATGTAATAATGTCCTCATATTTTCTGATCAGGTGTTTCAGAAACTCTGGACAATCTTTCTGGTAGTGTCTAGTCTTGTGGCACCATCTGCAGGTGTCCTTGTCCACTTGAACATAGTTGGATTTCTGACAGTGATCTTTTTGAGGGGTGTTTCCTTGCTACTTAGAAGAGGAGCTATTGTCCCACTAAGGTTTCCCTTGTGATTTAGCATTCTTGTTATTAAAGTCCTTCTTTTTATTTTCCTTCACATGGTTGACAGAGTTACCATGTGAGCTCTTAAGCCTCTCCTCTTCTTGCACACACATGGCAATTAGCTTCTCAATGTCCCACTTATCTGGCTATAAGTTGTAATTAACAACAAAAGTCTCATATTCTTTGGGCAAAGATGCAAAAACCAAATGAATTAGGAACTCATCCTTGAGCCCCAAGTTCATTGGCTTGAGCTTGGATGCCGTGTTGCTCATCTTTATTATGTGCTCTCTAATCCCGCCATCAGTGTATTTCTCATTGACTAACTTCTTAATAAGAGTGTTTGCATGAGCCTTTGAAGAGCCAGTAAACTGACTCTCCACCTTCTTGAGATACTTAGTGGCAATGGTACATTCTAGGATCAAACCCCTCAATGGAGCCCTTTATCACCATCAAACACTTGCGGTATGAACCTATCCCACTTCACATGATCAAGATCGTACTTTATTCTCACTTCTGCATGGTCACGCTGTCGAGTAGCGAAAGTTGCATTAGTCTCATTTGCTTCCCTCACCGGGTCCACTAGCTCAGTGGGACACAGAGAGATAAGTGCTAGATCATTGTCGGACAGCGCAAATGCTATCTCAAGCTTCTCTCGCCATACGTTATAGTTGTTTCCATTGAGAGGTGAAATGGACGCGATAAACGTCATTGGGTTGTATCCTGGAAACAACATCAAAGTGAGAAATAGTTGACATAATAATTGCATGCCTTAATTTAATGTTGGTCAAAATTAAAATATACAATGTGCTTCTACATTAATTCTACATCACCGTTGTGCAGAAATAGAACTAATGCATAAAACATTGTGCATAAAAAATTATAATATTGCTATCATCAACTTTGGTCAGAAAATAACAATATCATAATTTACAGAAAATTATTACTACTCTTCAAAATTAAATCCTCCTGTTGGTTCGAATTTAATTTAGAAGATCATAAACATCATCATTTGCAGCGGAAACATGAAAATAATCTTAAAATAATAATATTCAGAAGCATTTTGAATTACTTATCTACTCTCTGAATAAATTTTCCCGTCGATTCAAAATTTAAAACATAGCAAAATTCATCAAAATTGCTTCTGAAAAAATAAGACTTAAACACAAAGCATTTCTGTTCATTCAACCCAGCCTGGAAAGTGAGGCCCGCGGCCCATCAGGCGCTCATGCGCGCCTCTACACTCCGCGGCCCATCAGGCGCTCATGCGCGCTAGTACGCAGCAGCAGCGCGTGCCCACTCACCCGCGCGCTGCTAGCCCCCGGTGTCCTAGGCCGCAGCCTGGGCCTAGGCCGGGAAAGCCTCCCCCTGCCTGGGCCAAAATCAGCCCGAGCAGTCTTGGCCGTCCGCGCATTTTGCCCGAACAAAACCGCTCGCTCGGCCGACCCTCCCTCTAACCCTAGCTCATTCACACTCTGCCCTTCTCTCTCTTCGCCGCAAAGGTGACAGTGGTGGCGGCCACTGTGGCCGTCCGGATCCCCTTCCTCTTCTTATTTCTCGCAGGGGCCGAGCAGTAGTGGCCACCCTTGGTGGCCGAAGAAAGAAGACCGGCGCCGCCGCAGGCCCCCTCGCCGGCGCACGCGTTCGCCCGAGGGTGAGCACGCCGCCGTCGAGCGGTCGTGCGGCGGTGCTCCTGAGCCCGCAGCCCGTGGCCCGGCTCGATCTCTTCTTCCTGCACAACGGCAGTAGCAACACGGGTAAGAGCCTCCCTTCTCCGTTCTCTCTTTTAGGGTTAGGGTTAGGGTTAGACCCGAATTCAATTCGTTCGATTTGATTCATCTCCTTCTACATTTCTTCCCCGATCTAGATCTACACTCTAATGTAGGTGTCTGATACCAATGTTAAAATCCTAGGATGCTCCTAGGTGTAGCTCAGTGAGTGTACATGCTTCTATTCGGGATAAACAACCTAGAGAGACAACTAGAGGGAGAGAGAGAGAGCAAGGGGTGCGGAGGTAGCTGACCATCGGTGGGCTTGGCGGAGGAGCTCGCCATGGCGACTGTGTCGGTCGTGCGAGGAGTCGATGAAGAGGTGACAGTGACGTCTGGTGGCGGTGTAGATGTCACAGTCCAAGGGCGGCGAGGACGTTGGGGTTTATGCAACGGTGGCGCTGAGTCTTCCCATCGCGGCAGCGCCCCCTGTCTAGATCGGATTAGGGTTGTAGGTGGGGTGTCTGGCGGCGCGGTGAACCTCGTACTGCGAGCTCCGGCCTCACCTCCTTTATATGGCGCTGCGCGACGGGGGCCTACTAACCATGGTTCGGTTGGGCGCCCCCGATCAGGGCGCGAGTCAGGGTCTGACTCGGTCGTTGGACCGAGCCAGTGGAGATCAATCTAACACTTTCAGCACGGGGATTATTACTGGCAGTCCTCAATTTGGAACCGGCAGTGCAGCGACAGGTGATCACCCTTCTCTACATATGGTGGTCAGAACGCTGTGGGGTAAGAGATGGAGAGAGGCAACGCGATGGTGATCGACTTGCGCAGATTATTGCGACATATGCAGTGGAGTGGTCATCTCTGAAATCAATAAAAATAGTGGATCGTTCAGTTCGTCCTCTGAAGAAATGGAATCCACCACCAGAAGACTTTGTGAAGATTAATTGTGATGGAGCCTTCAGTCTGAACTCACGATCAGGCGGATGGGGCTTCTTGATTCGTAGTGGCGACGGTGGTGTGATCGGTTCAGGCTATGGCAAGTTGGAGAATGTGGCAGAGGCCTTCCATGCAGAGATCGTTGCTTGCTTGCAAGCTCTACAAAGTATTAGCAGCACAAGGGAGAGGAAGGGAGGAATCGGAGATCGGGCAGGGAAGAAGAGCAAGAGGAGTCGTCCAGACGAGTTCTTCGTTACTGGGAAGGGGATAACTTGTCTTACAAGATGATTCATGCCCTCCAACCAGGCAGGGACTTGGGCTATATAGCTAAAACACACTCACACCTACTTAAGGATGAAAACGGTCGGAAACGGTCGAAAAACTCATAAATTGTTTTTGACTTTTACATTTGAAATACGAAAACGAAAGCGAAAACGGTAAAACCGGAGACGAAAACGAACACGAACTTACGAATTATCGAGAATTTCGAAAACGAACCAATTCGAGCGGATTTATGTCAAACATGGTCGATATACGAAAACTCAATACGGAATACCGACCCGTAGACCAAGTGCATGACTAAGTGCATACATGATCAAGTTCAAGTGCATATAATAATTAACAAGTGCATATTATAGAAACATGAATGGGAACGGAGTCAGAATAATTTTATTAATCTTTTTAGAATAGATGTAGTATTTTATTTTAAAGATTTATTCAGATTTTTCTTTTGAGTAACAAAGATTTATTCGGCTGATGCAAAAACTATCAAATGATTGACTTTGTAGGTGGGGGTTAAACCGATGAGCTTGATGGGCTATGGCCTAGGTGGGCTTTCGTGTAGATGCTGCTGGTTTCTTGACATTTAGCACCATCTCGTGAGGTGAAGAGAGATGAGGCTGGGCACCGTCTACAAAAGAGGGCAGCTGGCCACCAGTAGAAAGAACGCAACTGCGTGGTGAACAACTTGTAATTGGGCTGTATGACCTGTGCAGTTGGCCAAATTTGGTTTAAACCCAATTTTCAATTCGGAATATTTCAAACTAAAAGTAGAAAAGTAGAAAACGGTCGAAAAATGTCTAAACCGTTTTCTATTTTTACATTTGAAATACGAAACATCTAAAATGCGAAAGCGAAAACGGTAAAGTCGGACAAAAAAATGCGGATTCGATCGGATTAAATATAGAAAACGATGCGGTTCGATTCGGAATATTTCCGTTCCGTTTTCATCCTTATGCCTACTTGCATAACCGGGCCTTTACCCATTGACCCACTCAGGCCCAAAGACACGACGATTCTTGGCCTCGGCAAGCCTTGGTCTTCCAGCATCTTCCTGTTGTTCATTCGGCACGGGTTCAGCCCCAGGCGATGGAGATGTAGCAGCACTAACATCACCTCCCCTTGCGCACCTGGATGTCCCCAGACAGCAGCGTGAGGAAACTGTTGGCGTAGATACTCTCAGATCTTCCCAAGTAGACACCGACGGTGGCAAGTTGGACTACTCAACAAGGCCTTGGCAAACTGGAACAGAGCCCTTCATAATAGTATGCCGCTGCAAAATCTTCTCAGGTATGCTCCAGCGGACAGTGGATGACGGCAACGCGTCCGAAACCACATGGTGAGCACCCACCGACTTCTTGAGCTAAGACACATGAAAAACAGGGTGAATTGAAGACGAAGCCGGGAGCTCCAACCTGTAAGCAGCAGAGCCAATGCGCTCGATGATGCGGAAGGGGCCGAAAAACTTGAACGCAAGCTTCTGGTGAGCACGGTCTGCCACAGAAGACTGGACATATGGCTGCAACTTGAGAAAGACCCACTCGTTCAACTGAAAAGATCGCTCTGCACGATAAGCGTCTGCCTGCTTCTTCATTCTATGCTTGGCCCGATGAAGATGCTGCCGAATGACATCTGACATGAGCTCACGGTCTTTCAGCCAATCGGCTAAGTCAGAGATGGGTGGATCATCAGCAGCATGCAACCCAAACTGTTGTGGTGCAAAGCCATATAAGACCTCAAATGGCGAGGGACCAAGTGCAAAATGCATAGATGTATTATACCAGAACTCGGCCAAATCCAACCAAGAGCTCCACTGACGTGGGCAAGCATGGACATAGCATCGAAGAAAAGTTTCCAGGCATTGGTTAACACGTTCAGACTGACCGTCGGATGGTGGATGATAAGCAGTCGATATGCAGAGATCCACTTGAGCCAGCCGAAAGAGTTCTCTCCACATGTTGCTTGTAAAGATCCGATCCCGATCAGAAACAATGGCCGATGGCATACCATGCAACTTATATACCTGAGAGAAAAAGAGCTTAGCAATCCCTGCAGCCGAAAAAGGATGCTTCAATCCTAGAAAATGTGCATATTTGGAGAACGTGTCAACCACCACCAAGATGCAATTCCAGCCACCAGATAGGGGAAGTCCCTCAATGAAATCCATCGTTATCACTTTCCATGCACGATCCGGCACCGGGAGCGGCTGTAATAACCCAGGCAAGCGGGCACGATCAGGTTTTGCCTGTTGGAAAGTGATGCAGGCCTGAACAAAAGCAGTCACTGTAGATTACATACCCGACCAGACAAACAACTGCTTAATACGACGGTATGTTACTGGTACACCAGAATGCCCCCCGATAGCACTCTCATGCAGGGCCTGAATAATGCGCTGATGCAGATCAGGATGAGCCCCAACCCAAACACGCTGCTTGTAACGAAGTAAGCCATCTTGGTAAGTAAAATGAGGAACGGCATTGGGATCAAGAATCAACTTAGCAATGATCTGCTGGGCGTGGGTATCAGAAGCATACGAGTCTGCAACTTCCTGCAACCACTGAGGCCGGGCGACACACACTGCAGAACATTGAGGAACCGGCAATCTGGATAAAGCATCAGCTGCTCCATTGTCAGTGCCCTGGCGGTACTCAATACGATATTGAAGGCCAATTAATTTAGTGAATACTTTCTGTTGCCACGGCGTGTGAAGGCGTTGCTCAGTTAACTGTACCAGGCTCTTAAGGTCTGTGACAATGGAATTCAGCATGTTGCAAATAACAACGCCAATGTTCCAAAGCAAGCAGAATGGCCAAGTGTTCCTTTTCATATGTAGAGAGCCCTTGAGCACGTGGACTGAGAGACTTACTGAGATAAGCTAACGGATGGCCAGCCTGTGTGAGAACAGCCCCAATTCCTGAGCCACTTGCATCAGTTTCAACAGAGAACGGTTTAGAGAAATCTGGCAACGCCAGCACCGGGGCTGATGTCAGAGCCTGCTTCAACGCCAGAAAGGCTTGCTCATGCACAGATGTCCAAATAAACAGTGCTCCCTTTTTTAACAAGTCATTGAGAGGGCGGGTAATGATCCCAAAATGCTTCACAAAGCGCCGGTGATATCCTGCGAGGCCCAAAAAGCTACGCAACTCTTTCACCGATGAAGGCACTGGCCACTGAACCACAGCAGTTATTTTATCAGGATCAGTCGCAACACCTTGTTCAGAGATGACATGACCCAGGTACTTAAGATGGCGCTGAGCAAAGACACACTTAATAATTTCACCTGCCAGTGATCCTTCTGTAAGAGCTCCAAAACCTGTCGCAAAAGTTGGACATGCTCCTCCAAAGAACGGCTATAGATCAATATGTCATCGAAAAACACACTAAAACACCCTTACGCAACAGCGGTGCCAAAGTAGTGTTCATAGCCCTCTGAAAAGTTGCCAGAGCACCAGTCAGCCCAAACGCCATGACTCTGAATTCGTATTGCCCACAGTGAGTTTGAAAGGCAGTCTTGGGCTCTTCACCAGCTTGTAGGCGAATTTGATGATAGCCAGCGGTCAGATCCAAGCAGGTAAACCAAGAAGCACCAGTGAGTTCATCCAACAATTCCTCAATCACTGGAACAGTGTATTCTGCTTTGGCTGTGATAGCGTTGAGTTGTCGAAAATCAACACAGAAACGGAAGGTACCGTCCTTTTTCTTGACCAGCAAAACAGCCGAAGAGAATGGGCTTGTACTAGGCTGAATAATGCCAGCTTGCAGCATCTCTGAAACTTGACGCTATATTTCATCCTTGACTGCCGGAGGATACCGATACGGGCGCACTTGGACAGGAGATGCCCCTGAGATCAGCGGGATGGGATGGTCGAAAGGTCGTGATGATGGATAACATGTAGGTGGAGCAAATACTGCTTGAAACTCAGTAAGCAGAGTGGATACTGCCGGTGGAACTTGTGACAAGTCAGGTCCCGAAGACTCAGAAACGACAGCGGCAACCTGAATGACAGACCCAGCAGGTAATTCAGTTAGCTGCCCCTGCAAACGGACTGTTGAACCCTCATATGGAATAAGTAACCACTTGTGATGCCAATCAATTTGCATGGGACTGAAGGAAGCTAACCAATCCAGGGCTGACTACTACTCTGTGAGTAGATTCAGGGCTGCTTATGGTAGAGAGATTGAGCCAATGACAGATAAAACACAGTGGCTACATGTTGACCTACCATTTGGCGTTGGTGCACCTCTAACTAAATTATCTGTTGGAAGAATGAGGAAACTAAGAATCAAGAGATGGGATGAAGGTGGACACAGGAAGAAAGGAAAATCTACCAATGAGGTTGAAGGTGAGAAGGGATGGGATGAGGGTTAAGGTGATAATGATACTGTTCCAACAAATGCAAAGGGACAGAAGATGATCAGAGGACCTATGACTTGCAAAAGATGCGGAGAAAAAGGCCACAGACAAGCTTGTTCCAAGTGCCCATATAATGGGACCGCAAAAAAGAGGTAATTGATGATTTTCTTTATCAACAAGCTAGTTCCAAGTGCCCATATAATGTGAATATTAACTTATTTCAGCACTTGTAGGAAGCGTAGGCAACCTAGGAAGAATGTCACAAAAGAAGGACCGGCGGAACCTAGCACCCCACGGAGGCCAACAAGGGATGAAATTCTACGAGATAGTTCAGGAAGGGTCACTAGAAGGTAAGAAATATTAACACATTTACTGTACAGAATAATTGTTTTATATATACATCTAATTGCCGATCGTATTTATGCAGCAAAGCAAGCTAGCGATGTTACTTGAGAGGGCACATCTTCACAAACATCAACGCTAGCCCGTGAGGATGCCTACCCGGTGCCACCAAAAAGATGACTCCAAAAAGGAGAAAGCTAAACATTTGATGATGGAGCATTTTAGTTGTGATGAGATGTAACCTCATGATTTATTTCATATGACATTGATTTCGTTTGAAACTACATTATGGTCTTATGAGATGAACCTGTTTATGCTACAAATATGGTTTTATAAGATGAACTCGTTGTTAAATTCTTGCCGTTATATATTACTTGTAATTGTGTATGAATCAATTCTTGTTATATATTACTTGGAACCTTGTTATATATTACTTGGAACTGTACATATATTACTTGTAACTGTACATGGCTTGCCACGGCCAGCAAGCCAAGGCAGTTTTGGCCAGCCAGCCATGGCCACAGCCAGCCAGCCAAGGCACCTGCGGCCAGCCAGCCAAGGCAGCGCCCAGCCAAGGCCAAGGGCCATCGGAAGCAAGCAGCGACTTTTTTTTTTCAAAACGACAAAACAATCACCTTCAAAACACTGAAGGGTAAAACGGTCACGTTGGGAACAAATACATGTATTTAGATGTTAAAAAAGATTAAAATGGCTCAAAATGTTATTAGAGCTTATTGTAATTCTTTGGAGTCCTATTTCGGAGAAACAAATGTTAGGAGTCTTATTATAGAGAAACCCAACGTTTAGAGTCCTATAATAGCCAATTTCTCTACTAAAACACCCTTACGCAACAGCGGTGCCAAAGTAGTGTTCATAGCCCTCTGAAAAGTTGCCAGAGCACCAGTCAGCCCAAACGCCATGACTCTGAATTCGTATTGCCCACAGTGAGTTTGAAAGGCAGTCTTGGGCTCTTCACCAGCTTGTAGGCGAATTTGATGATAGCCAGCGGTCAGATCCAAGCAGGTAAACCAAGAAGCACCAGTGAGTTCATCCAACAATTCCTCAATCACTGGAACAGGGTATTTTGCTTTGGCTGTGATAGCGTTGAGTTGTCGAAAATCAACACGAAAACAGAAGGTACCGTCCTTTTTCTTGACCAGCAAAACAGCCGAAGAGAATGGGCTTGTACTAGGCTGAATAATGCCAGCTTGCAGCATCTCTGAAACTTGACGCTATATTTCATCCTTGATCTGCCGGAGGATACCGATCTGGGCGCACTTGGACAGGAGATGCCCCTGAGATCAGCGGGATGGGATGGTCGAAAGGTCGTGATGATGGATAACATGTAGGTGGAGCAAATACTGCTTGAAACTCAGTAAGCAGAGTGGATACTGCCGGTGGAACTTGTGACAAGTCAGGTCCCGAAGACTCAGAAACGACAGCGGCAACCTGAATGACAGACCCAGCAGGTAATTCAGTTAGCTGCCCCTGCAAACGGACTGTTGAACCCTCATATGGAATAAGTAACCACTTGTCAGTGGCGAATCTAGAATTTTGGGTCAGGGTATGCTTCTCAAAAAATTTCATACGCAATTCAGAAAATCCACTTTCCAATTCGGTAATAAGGTTGTAATAAGGTTTAAAATCATGGATTAATTAGAAATCATATCCACTAAATACAATATAAATAGTTTCAAAAGCCAAACTGATAATTCAAATATATTCATATAGAGCACTAGAGACTTACAATGTTATCTTGCTGATGAGTTTATTCGACGCGTTCGAAGGGACATAAATGTCTCAATTATGTCATCTTCATCAACTTCAAAGAAAATATCTCGCTCAATGAAAGTGACGAGACAATCATCCAGAAGACTATCTCCCATCTTGTTTCGGGTTTTTGTTTTCACTAAAACCAATGCAGAAAATACCCTTTCAACACTTGCTGTTGCCACAGGTAGAAGCAGCACCAATTTGAGAAGCTCATAAACCATATCATACACTTTATGTCTCTTCGTTTGAACAAGCTTAACTGAGAGATCAACAATATTTTCTAGACCTTTGAATCTATCATCCTGCTTGATGTCATCAATATAATTATCTAGCTGCAATTCAAGTCTGCGCAAATTATTTTTTGAGAAGTCCTTTGGGTAGAACTCAGCTAGTCTGCGTAGCTTCTGCGCATCAAAAGACTCAAACGATTTAGAAGGATTGAATGCCACCATACAAGACAACAACTCCATATTGATCTCATCAAACCGATTATCAAGTTCTTGACTTATTTGATCAATGACACCAATATATACTTCTCTTCTGAAGTGATCATCATTGGTTTGCTTTCGAGCACGAGCTTTCCTTGTTGATTTTCCATAAGGAACATAAACACCATCCATAGCAGGAACATCAACACCATGTTTATCACAAAATGAGGTGACCTTCTCAAGAAAAGTATTCCAACCATCAGACCTCAATTGTTGCATTCTTTTCTTTGCCACATTAACAAGTGATATTGCATTGAGAATATCTTGCTCCCTTCTTTGTAGACACTCAGATAACTCATTCGTGTATCCAAGAATAATATACATTAAATGTACAAAGAAAACAAACTCAAAGGTCTCAAATGCTCCCGTCACAAAATGTATTTTGGTCCAATCATCCTTATATGTAGGATCATCCCCAAGATCAACCAGTACATCATGGATTGATTCATACATAGTAAGGATGCTGCATATAGTTTTGTAATGAGATCCCCATCGAGTATCTCCAGGCCTAGACAAACCCATTTCTTGATGTAATCCAGTTCCAGATTCAATTTCACCACAGTCAAGTGCTTTCTTGATATTCTCAAGCCTAGCTTTTCTAAGCATGTCATGACGCTTACAAGAAACCCCAATAATATTCAATAAGATAGATACTTGATCAAAAAAGGAGCTGCAATCTGTATTTCCCTTAGCAACAGCCACAAGAACCAATTGGAGTTGATGAGCAAAACAATGAATATAATAAGCAGAAGGTGAATCTTGCATGATCAATGTTTTCAGCCCTTTAATATCTCCTTTCATATTGCTAGCCCCATCATATCCTTGACCACGGATTTGAGTCAAACTCAAGCCATGACTAACAAGTAAAGCTTCAATTGCACTCTTCAGTGATAGAGAGGTAGTATCATCTACATGAACAACTCCAATAAAATGCTCACATGGCCTTCCCAATTTATCAACATAACGCAAGCAAAGAGCTAGTTGTTCTTTATGTGATATATCACTAGACTCATCGGCTAAAATTGCAAAGGGCTCATCACCAAGTTCTTCAATTATTTTCTTTCTAGTTTCTAGGGCACAACAGTGAATAATTTGCTTTTGTATGTCCGGGCTAGTTAAGGTACAATTACCTGGAGCATTGTCCAAAACATACTTGTTGACTTCTTCACTATTTCCAGCAAGAAATTTCAAAAGTTCAATGAAGTTCCCTCTGTTGCTAGATTCTTTACTTTCATCATGTCCACGAAATGCCAACCCTTGATGCAAAAGAAACTTGATACACCTAAGTGAAAATGTCAATCGTTTCTTATAAAGTCGAAGATCCTCATCACTCCACTTCTGAATATTATAATCAATTGCTACCTTGGGATTTATAAAGCCAATGTACCTCTCTTGAGCTGCAATATGTGCCTTGGAACCCAAATGTTTGAGAAGTGCAGGCTCTCCTATATTCCAATTATTCCAGCCATCAACAGTAAATGCCTCCGACCCACTGCCCTTCTTAAACAAGTAGCATATAAAGCAAAATGCAGCATCCTTCTTAATACTATACTCAAGCCATTCATGATTGTACATCCAACAAAAATTGAATTGGCGATTTTGTCCTGAAATCCATGTTTTCGGAAAATCATGTGCAAAGGGTTTAAATGGACCTTTAGTAATATATGCTCTTCGAATTGCATCTTGATCCTTAACTGGATAACTACGAATGGGACGTCTTTCACCTGGATCATGTGGAAGACGATTGATATTTACTCCTGTACATCGTAGCAACGCAAGGTATGCTGTAGCATATACAGCATACCCTGTAGCTCCGCCCCTGCCACTTGTGATGCCAATCAATTTGCATGGGACTGAAGGAAGCTAACCAATCCATCCCCAAGATCATATCATAGTAAGGTAGAGGCATAACCAGGAAGTGAGACTGAAATACATGATCCTGAACTTCCCACTGTAGATTACGGAAACCCAATGAACATGGCACCAGACTGCCGTCAGCAATGCGAACTTTAGGTGCCGAAGCCAACTGTGTAGCCCCAGCTAATTGTGCTGCCAATGTTTCACTGAGAAAAGAAAAGGAACTTCCAGAATCCACCAGGATGGTGACATTCTTGCCTTGCACAGTGCCACTCAATAGAATCGCCCGAGCAGCAACTGCCAATACTTGATTTTCATCCTCATTGGGCTCGCAGCACTGTTCCGGGTCATCAACGTGACATAAATCCCATACCTCTTGCAGAACATGTACTTGGATCTTCTCCGGGCAGCAGTGATCGCGAGACCACTTTTCGCCGCAACGGATGCAGAGGCCTCGAGCGCGGCGATAATCTCGCAGCGTCGCGAGCTTGGCGTCGACAGTAGGCGAGCGCCGATCATCAGTCGCCGTGGCGCCCACAGGAGCACGACCACCCTTGTCCACCGCAGGAGGAGGCAAAGGAATGGCCCCCGTCGGCGGCAGCTTGGCGTACCTGTACCCATCAGAACGCCTCCCATCGCGGCGTTTGAGCGGGTCCACCAATTCCTCCTGTAACAAAGCCAACACCACAGCAGTATCGACCGAAGTAGGACGTTGCATTTGAACAGCAGAGCGAATATCATCGCGAGGACCATCAACGAATTTCATGGCATAGAACAGAGGGTCTGTGTTCTTGCCATAAGCCAACAACTGATCAACAAGCTTTGTAAAACGATCGCCATATTCCTGCACCCCAGTAGTTTGCCGGATGTGCAACATTTGCCGCAACAACACCTCATCACTACCGGAAACCCTTAGTTTGCCGAGTGCATTATATCGGACACTCGCTACCACAAAAACACGGCAAAATAATTGCACTCGGCAAAGTTTGGCACTCGGCAAACGAGAACAAAAATACTCGGCAAAAGATAGGCACTCGGCAAAGTCCACATCCGTTAGTACGTGTGCCGTCTGAAGGAAAAGAAAGAAAAGAAGAAAAAAGAAAAAAAGGGGTTTGCCGAGTGTCCCGATCCGACACTCGGCAAACCCGGATTTGCCGAGTGTCAGATCTCGGACACTCGGCAAACACATCGTGGCCTCCACGTCGTCGATCCACGGCACCAATTCCTCCGCCAATCAGAGACCACTGCTCCATTCTATAAATAAACCGCACCCGCGAGCGTGGGAGGAGCCGCCGGGCCGAGGCCACAGCCACCCACAGGCACGAGGCCGTGCGGGGCCACTGGCCGCCGTGAGGCAGGCCGGCCACGGTGAGGCCGCTTGCGCGGGTCACCTGCAATGGGGAGTAGCCGGTGGCCACCACTGGTCGCCGAATCTGTCGGGGAGAAAAAAAAATGGAATCGACGATTTGGAAGGTACGAATGATTGCAGTTACCTTAATCCAGTGTTTGTTCCATCTGGAAATCGTAATATCTCGATTCAGTGGACGCTGATTCCTCATCGTCCCGTCACAGCAACAGTGCCGTCTAATAGCCTTTCCCAGCGGAGAGCAGCGTGGCTTGCAGTGGAGGCAGCGACGCTGGCGCATTGTCTCCGGCGGGTCCTCCTTCAAAAGCAACGCTGGCAACTTCTTCAACAGTACACCGGCAACTTCTCCGGCGTGCTTCCACAACCTGGAGGCGCACCTGCACCTGCTGGACGTCTACCAGGGCCGCGGCCGGGAGTTCAGGCTCTGCGGCAGGGACCCGGCGCTGGCGACCCCACGACGAGGGCACGGCACTGGTGCTGCCAGAAGAATGGGTGGAGGAACGGCGGGTAGTCGTCCATGCGCACGTCGACCGCGAGCAGCACGCGCTTCATGACGGCATCGATGTTCTCGATGTGCTCCTCGTGGAGGTCCAGCAGGCCGAAGGTGCTCCGGGATGCGGCGCGCGGCCGACTGGCGGCTCGGAACTCTGCCTTGCTAGCTCGATGACCTCACCGTGATGTCATGCTCACACCTTATACGGTGATTTCCCTTTAGAAAAATAAATTTAGAAAAACTTTAGAAATACAATTATACCGGCAATGAACCTCTACAGTTCCTCTCTGGATGATTGTCGAGTGTTTTTTTCGCGTGGACACTCGGCAAACACGATATCTTTGCCGAGTGCCCGTGCCATTAGACACTCGGCAAACGCACTGTGACCGTCTTCTCGTCGTCACGTTACTTTTTTTGCCGAGCGTCGGTTTTAGCACTCGGCAAAGTCTTTGCCGAGTGCACGATAAAAAACACTCGACAAAGAAACTTTTACCGTCACAGTATACGCCGTGTGCTGTCTGCCGAGTGTAACACTCGACAAATCCTTTGACGAGTGTTTTTTGGGTTTCGCCGTGTGCCTTGGACACACGGCAAAGCTCCTATTTTCGGGAGTGCATGCTGGTCTTTACCAAAGCGATCTAAGAGCAAGCGGCAAAACTCCCCCCAACTTCCTGACCGAAAACTGGGATCTAGTGACTGCAACCAACAAGCTGCCGCCCCCGACACCTGCATCGTAGCTACTCTAATCCATTGACTAGGCTCCACAAAATACATCTCAAAGTAGTCCTCACAACGGGAAATCCACAGCTTAGGGTTCTCCCCCATCAAACCTGGGAAAATTAAACTTAGGTAGCTTGCTATTAGAGTGGCAGTAACCCCCATGATCATAGTCCCCCGTGACCGTGATGACCACACTGTGGCTGCACCCGAACTGGACCATCCCCAATTTGAAACATACGTCCTCCCTGCTCTAGAACAGACCCAGACAGCGAATGGTGCATGCCCGGGAATGGACGCGGCAGCGGAACAGGTATCGGACCAGTGTGGAAGGTAGCAGCCGAGATCGGAATCGTACCCTTGACCGGAGACTGAACCGGAGGTTCAAGTCCCCGGTGACGAAGTTCGACGCGGGGCCCAAAACACAGGCTAGTAGCCGGTTTCCCGGTGGATGAGGATGCGATGGCCACGCCAGGTTGATGCATGATGCCCACCGGCGGCGATGGACCCGCGTCGAGTGCGGTGCGGCTCACCATCTTGCGGAATGCCGTCATCTCTTCACGCATCTTATCCACGGCCTCCTCAGAGTTGCGAATAGCGCCCATCTCGAGACGCAGCTCCTTCACCGACGCGTCGATCGTCGGCTTCCAGGTGTCGAACACCTAGACTGCATCCTCCTGCTTGGCGAATCGCTCGGAGATGAAACTCTCGACCGACCCGATCCGTCGGCCCAGCGAGGTCTCCACCTTGCCCAGCGACGACTCGACGCCTCCGATGCGGCCCTCCAAGGCCGAGCGCATCGCCTTCATCTCGTCGACGGGCAGCTTGGTGTTGGGATCCATGGCTCCAAGCTGGCGTCGTAATCTGGTGCGGTGGTCGTGATCGATTTGGTGCGGCTCTAGGGTAGTTGGCTCGGATCGACTCGCTACGCTCGTCACCGATCAGAACGACCTTGGCACGGACCTACGGAATCACACGCTCGACACCGAAGCGAGGAGCGGCGATCAACCTGCCATCAGGGATTACGTTCCCAGATCAAGGCGAGAGCGAGGAGAAGAAGGCCGAGGAAGGATAGCTCTGGTACCAATTTGTTAGCAGCACAAGAGAGAGGAAGGGAGGAATCGGAGATCGGGCAGGGAAGAAGAGCAGGAGGAGTCCGGACGAGTTCTTCGTTACAGGGAAGGGGATAACTTGTCTTACAAGATGATTCATGCCCTCCAACCAGGCAGGGACTTGGGCTATATAGCTAAAACACACTCACGCCTACTTGCATAACTGGGCCTTTACCCATTGACCCACTCAGGCCCAAAGACACGACGATTCTTGGCCTCGGCCCGCCTTGGTCTTCCAGCATCTTCCTGTTGTTCATCCGGCACGGGTTCAGCCCCAGGCGATGGAGAGGGCGGCTGACTTGCGAATACAGAAAGTGATTCTGGAGACGGATGCCTCCATGATCGCCCAGGCAGTTTATTCCTCGTTGTTTGATCGATGTTCTGCAGGAGGTCTCATATGGCAAATGAAGGATCTGTTGGCTAGCAATTTTACATCGCATTCTGTAATTTATAATCCCCGCTCTTGTAACTTGGTTGCTCATAATTTAGCTGCCCTAGGGGCGAGTCTAAGTCCGGGTGTTGATCCGATTCAGGACAACATTCCAAATTGCCTTCGTGTACTGGTTGCCAAAGATTTGGCGTCAGTTTATGAGTAATGGAGATCCCTTCCATGTTCAAAAAAAAAAAAAAGGAAGAACGTAGGAACGTGGGCGCCAGAGACTGCCTGAGCAAGGACAGTCAACAGAGCTGCTTGCATATTGCCATATTCACCCATCTTGCACTCGATGTACTATAGCCACTAGGGTAGTTGTGCAATGCAATCCTTGTGATTGTAGTATATTGTCCTCCGTTTCCACTCCATCAGGTCGATCCAGCGATCCACCTTTCGAGATGGAGCGTCCTTCTCTTTCCGTGGCGATATTCCTTGTCGTCCTCATGCTTGCTCTTGCTCTGCTGCCCAGCAACAACATCGACCAGGCACAGGCTGCAGCTGCAAAAGCAAAACGCAGCGGCGCGCCGGAGCGTATCCTCCTACCCCTGGTGGGCCGCGACGGCGACAAGATCACCCTGGCCCTGCAGCCCCACGACCTCTCCCTCGCCGGCTTCGCCAACGGGAGCCACCACTGGTACGCCTACCCGGGGTATGAACACGTGATCCGCAATAGCACGACGCTCCCGTTCGGCAACACCTACCGCGACCTCATCAGCGGGCAGGCGAACCTGCCGAGCCTATGGTCCCGCCCGCGCTTCGCGCCATAGGTGCCATCCCCACGTCCGACGACCCGGCGAGTGCGGACGACGACACGCTGGGCGCGCTCAAGCGCGGGCTGGCCACTCTCACAGTGATCAAGTGCGAGGCGATGCGGCTGGCGCCCATCAGGGACACGGTCTCCGACGGGTGCGAGAGCGGCGACGCCCTTCTCCCCAAGTAGCACCTCCCACCGCTAAAAAAAACGTTTGTAGCAACGGGGCAATTTTTTTATAGGGACGGCTGGTGATGGAGCCGTCCCTACAGTGGGCGTGCTCAGGACCCATGAGACATGCCACCCCTACAAATGGAATAGTAGGGGTGGCTGGTGATACGAGCCGCCCCTACAAATGGGTCGATTTATAGGGGCGGCTCACTCACCAGTTGCCCCCGGTGTTTCTATTTGTAGAGGTGTCTGGTGATTGAGCCACCCCAACAAGTGCCTCACGTACAGTCATTGAGTCACCCACCTAAAATATCTACTGCCCTCCTCTCTCTCTCTCTCCGTCTCGACTCTTCCAGTGTTCCCTTCCCCTCCCTCTCTCTCGCCCTCGCTCGTTGTCCCGACGGCCGCAGCTCCTCGCCTGCCCGTGCGGCGCGGCAGCGCCCCCCCCCCTCCCCGGCCGACGAGCTCTAGACCCGCGGCTCGTAGTGCTGCACTTGTTCTCCTCTCCAAATCTGACTTTTTCCTTTTGCTGTGATTTTCGGAGCTATTTTAGGGGATTTTTCATTTTGTCGATTTGAGACCAAATCTGTTCGTTCTTTTTGTGTTGATTCGTGCTATAACATGATTTGAAGCTATCCTAAGAGTTAATTTGATTGAATCGACTCAAGCACGGAGAAATCAACGATTTTTGTTTTGGGGGACTTTTACGTGTTCTTGGCTCGATCTGAAAATTCCCGGAGATTGGGTAGAAATTGGGCGATGATCTCTTGGAGTATCCTCACTAACCCACTTGTGATGGCATGTGCAAAGTTAGGGATCGAATCCTTTTTATTTGGTTTGGTTTTCGTCGATTCCTATGGTCGGCTATTTTTTCTGTTCGTGCAGTTGGTTCTCCGTTCGTCGCATCGGGACCCTTTCTTGTAGTTGGCACTGAAATTCCCTACTGTCTTGGCAGATTTCTGACAAAGGCAAGGTTGTCGCCCTACCACCTTGGCTGGTCGAGCGCCGGTGACGCCCTGGCCATCGCACCGGCTCGCCCTTCCTCACCCTTGTCGTTGATGAGCATCACTAGGGTGAGCTCACCTTCCTATTCCCTTCCTGCTACGGTGTGAATCTGAGCACTCAAACCCTAACTAGCTATTTGGTTATTTTTGTTCACATCTGATCCATTTACAAGTGTATATCCTTGTGTTATGCCTACTGTGGTGAGTTGCTTTCCCCTTCGTAATGGATGTCAGTTCATGGATAGATGAATGGATCAATGGAGGGTGTTTCTATTGTTTGGAAATCATGGACGTCAGTTTAGTTTGGAAATCATGGTCTTGAATTAGCATTGTATCTAGAATTGGATTGTACCGGAATAAAATTCTTGTGGTATGAATGCTGTGTCTGCTACTGATGTTCTCTTTTTTCCTGTGGTACATATTTGTTGATCTATTTGCCTTTTTTCTTCTGGATGGAGCAAGGGTACAATATGAATTTTTGAAGAAATAAATATGCCTCTTTGATTTCTTAGATACGAGGTGATACATGTGCATGACTACTAAATAGCAACCTGCTAGGAAGTATCTACGGTAATGGCAAAGAAAAACTCTATAATGTGGATTCTAGAATTCAAGATGTCTATATGATAGATCGTTAATTTTTTTTACCATGCATACCTTTGATATAGTCAATCATAAATGGGAATATTGTTGCCCTCTTTTATAACTAATATATATTTGCATTCATGGATAGATATGATCTTTGCTAATTATTATGATTTAGTATGAGATGGGCATATGTTTTGTCATTTTCCTTCTTCCTGCTTCCAGGTGTTGGGCAATAATAGCAATTGACTGGGCAATTAATGAGTCTTCCTGCATGTCCAGCTTCCAGTTTTATGTCATGTAAAAAACCGTTTGTGTTCATGAACATCAATTGAACTGAACTCGATCTTATGGTTGGGTATCATGTAGATGGTAATTTATTGCATAGTCAAACTGGTTTATGCTCTTTCTTCAAAAAAAAATAAGTCTAATAGTTCTGGTTGTCTGAAATCTCGCTCTCCCAACAGCAGGTCAGTCGGCGTGAGGATTTTTAGCACAAGATATTTGGCTATCTGTAATTGGATCTGATCTAATTGCAAGTTTTAAGTGTATAAATGTATTATGCTTACCAACTTTGATTTTTTTTTGGAGATCTGCGGTTAGGGTTGCTGATCAGATCCGTTTTAGTGTTCGAGGTAAGTTATACCATGTGATCCTCTATTACTTATTGTTTCTTGTTAGGATTCGTGTGAGCTATCCTCTGTTACTTATTGTTGCTTGCTAGTATTCGTGTGAGCTGCAAAGCCATTTAGTCATAGCACCCACCCTTTTCTCACCTAGGACGGAGGGAGGGATGGTACTCTGATGATTAGCCTTTTTGGCAGCTTAGATTCTTGTAAGATGACTAGGAATGTCTGTTCAGCTCCCATGAATTAGGCTGACTATGCCAAACGGTTGCCAGAGATGCAAAATTTGTGTCACTAGAATTTAATATTCCCTGAAATTTCAGCCCACCCTATTTGTTGTTTGTTATGGAGTGCTATTCTGTTGGTTGGATTTGAGGATGTTTGACTTCAATTGACTGTTAGTTTTTTTTTTTGCCACCATTCAAGCATATCGTAAATGAATGATGCAATTTGTGCTTATACTGAAGCATGAAATAACTTATACGCCCCATGAGAATTTTGCACAAGTGGGGGAGTTGCATTAATTGATATAGAGAGTGAATCCTTCTCCCATTGAGTGTGAAATTACGTTTTGACTGTAAATTATTGTTGTTTTTCTTGCATGCATAAGTATAAGGCTATGGTGTACTCTATGGCTATGAAAGGTGCAAACGAAATGCGCTCCTCTTTTTACTATTCATTTTGTTTTCTTGGAATTCAAGGGTTATTGTTGAAAAGTCTTTCTTCTCTGGAGATCAATTGATGTGCACTTCTGAACACATGTCCGAATGGCAATGTGGTGATGCTTGATGAAGTAGGCTCATTTTTTTTTCACCACGGACAATCCGAATTTCATTACTCAAAAGCAACGAAATTACAAGAGTTTGGTAAACCATAGTACACACTTAGCTCAAACTAAACAAGCCGCCAGTTGCACTGAACACACAGGGTTCAGACAAAAGGCATCCAAAACCACCATCCCCAGCACAGTCTAAGGCTAGATGAGCCATGATAAGAGCTCTCACCTCCAAGGCTATGAAGAGTACGATTTATTACAAGCCCAGATCTGATGGAGTAGGCTCCTAGAATGATAGAACTACTTACTGTTTCTCGATAGTTGAAAATTTTGCCTTTGATTGCTATTAAATTATTTGATTTGCATAATCAATAATTCATGCAAATTTGCAAATTACTTTAGGAATAGTTAAAGAATTACTGAGTTGTTCAGTGGAAGCATAGCAGATTCTGATGTTATTGAATTATGAACCGGGTCAATGCATGTATGTTGGAAATTAATATATATGAACCCTTGTAGTAAAGCATTCATGGATTTAACATTAGTTAAGGTAGATGCATACGCTGGATGATAATCTGAATTGTAACATTTTTTCTGTGCTGAGTTGCTACTTGTTTCCAGCTTAGCTTTGTTGGTTATGTTTTTGTCTTTCGTACCTTATTATCCTTATTAAGTGGTGTACAATCTTGGGCTGTAGTTCCTGTTTCAGCTATAGAGCTGTACTTGGATATTAGGAGCACAATTGAAGACTATGTCAGGGTTGGTAACAGACTATAAGGTTTTTATCCCCTTTGTACATGTATAATCTAGCAAGTGTTTGTAATTACTCTTATTATTTTCTACTCTAGGGATTTACTGAACCCACATCAGACAAACTGCTACCAGATCTACTTCCTCAAGATCAGCATGTCTTCACCCTAGTTCTTGATCTGAACGAAACTCTTGTCTATTCTGATTGGCAGGTATATTGTGGCTTCTATCCTGTTCTGTTATTTATTTCATTATATGTGCCACCTTGGAATCCAAAAATATGATGTATAATATATGAAAGACAAACACCTGGTACTGTATTTGCAAATGTTTTGTTTTGTTGAAATAGTTTCGTATTGCAAAATTGCAGGCCCATTATCCCTGCCACACAGGAAAGAGATCATGACTGATTTGCAAATGTTATTACGATTACTGGAAAGTTTAATAGATGAAATTTGTTGTTTCATTTATCTGGACTAAACTGTCCACCTAAAAGTCATGGAATATTTGTTATAATCTGGTATAAATAAATGTGTATTGTCATTGAGTTTTAGTACAATCACAGAAGAAGATAAGTCATGATGGAGTTGTGCATGAAAAATATATGTTCCGATCGAATTTAAATTATAAATTTAAAATTTTTTTGATGAAAAATTTACTATAGGGACGGTTCTAGACTGAACCATCATCTACAAATCGATTTGTAGGGGCGGTCTGGGAACCGCCCCTACAAATGCATGATTTGTAGAGACGGTATGGTAGGGGTGGCTGGCCGAGCCGCCTCTACGAACCATCGCTAGCCACCCCTACAAATGCTTTTTGTAGTAGTGTCCAGTACATCGAGCACTGGGACACCATCTCCTTAGAGATCATCCGCGCGCACAAGACAAGCGAGTGGAACGAGCCGTTCACGGAGCTGCTCAGGAAGAACGCCAACATCCACAGCAAGGAGGAGGCGCTCGCCGTGGTCAGTGTGGTTGCCAATCCCACCCACTACTACAGAAGTTAACTGTAGGGGCGGCTCTAGAGCCTCTGTAGGGAGGCTATGGAGAGAGCGGAGGTAGCGAAGGGAGGGAGGGAGTGCTCGCTCGGTCGGGAGGGAGACGGAGGAGCGAGGTGGCTAGGGAGGGAGAGGAGTGAAGGGGCCTACTCGCTCGCTGTTGGAATGAAACCCTAACTTGTGTTTATATACTTGGTCGCACATATCGGGCCTCGTCTGGGCCTCTTGGGCCGCGGCCTTTTTTCTCCGAGGCGGGCCACTTAGGAAGTCCGCCATCAGTAGGGGCGGCTGGTGATTCAGCCGCCCCTACAGTCAAACAGCAGGGGCGGCTGGTGGCAGCCGCCCCTACAAATGGGCACTACAGGGGTGGCTGGTGATTGAGCCGCCCCTACAGATCAGCCCCAACTGTAGGGGCGGCTTAGGTTACCAGCCGCCCCTACAGTGCCATCTATAGAGGCGGCTGCGCTGCTGGGGCCCGAGGACACCCACTGTAGGGGCGCCCCTAACCCCAGCCACCCTCACAGTAAAAATATCTCCATTCCTAGTGTGAGAATCTGAGCCAAGGTACCTTGGCTCAGATTCTCTTGGCGCACGCTCGCAGTGCCTGACCAGCTGAGCCTGACTGACGACCTAGCAATTGATCTTGAGTTCTTGACTGCTGCTTCTCAGAATAATAGGCTACTAACCTAGAATCATCAGTAGCTTGCTTGCTTGTTTGTTATCGGTCTCGTACTCTCGCGTGTGTTTTAATGTATCCCAGTTCCGAGTTTCCAACAACTACTACTTGTTTTTGTTTATTGAAAGGTTTCAGCAGTTCTTGTTTAAAATCTTTGAATGCGCTTTTAATCCATCGGCTGGAGTTCGTTCTACTTTTCCTCCTACGGTCCTGCTCATGTAAAACAAAACAAACCGAGAAGAGAGGTTGCAAGCGCGTTGGAAACAAATTCCTTCACATCAAAAATGTGATCTTACCTTCTCAAAATACATCTTTTTGACATCCTCTTGCATCTGCAAAGATTTTTTTATAATAAAGCCCCTTCCATTTAAACTTGGAAAGCTGTTTTTAAACATGAAGATATCCTAGACTAGTGCAGGATAAAATCTGAACTTTATCATGTTGTCATGGCTTGAGTTGAAAAAATTGGGAACACTGGTTGTTGTACATTCCTTTTGGTTTTATCCTTTCGTAAACTCATTTTTGAATATAGTACAATAATCTTTTCATTGTGTGCATTTCGCTCACACCCCGTTTGAATCTATGAAATAGCTACGAAATTGAAAATTTTGATAGTGGGCCAGCTCAACGCCACGCGATTAGGTGTCCACAGAATCACAGCTTGGAAACCACTCGTAATTCCAAGCAGCACGTGGGGTCACCTATGCGAGCATGCGCTTGATTCTGAGCTCCTGCCTCGGTTTTGGCTGAAATCGCCCCCGTCCCTGCACCTACTTTACCCATCTGCTCCCTTCCCATCCTTTTTCGCCACCACCCGCCCGGGAGGACCTGCGATAAGGTAACTCTTCCAGTGACTACCTTCTCTATGCCTTGTCCCAATCTTTAGCTCTTGATTTACAAGAAATCTCATGCTTCTTCCTCTCAATCACTCCCATGGCACCCTCTTCTTGTCCCTCCAATGGAGCCACCTTCCACTGCAGCAAACCCTGTCCTTCCAAAAACAAAGAAAGGTCATAGGACCTACCTGACTTGGATATAAGGCATGGAAAGTGCACAGCTAGAAGTTCTTGTTGAGCGTTACAACAATGGTAACCATGCCCAAAATGGATGGAGGCCACATGTATGCATACTGTATAGTGCTGCGAGCATATGGTGTGATGAATCATGATGATCGAATTTTCAAAGCACTTTCAGAGCTTCCCAAGAACATGAGAAATGATTGGTTGGTGATGGAGATTAAGAACAAAGAAGTCAGATTGAGAAGACAATGAAATAAGTGAACTAGTCCCAAGTATTGTGAATGGGCCTGCATTGGTCAAACAAAGCAACTAAAGGCTTGGTCCATATACAAATGCCGGGTCAAAACATAAACCGGTAGTGATAGAAGTGCATCACTGCCGGTTACAAGTTAACCCGAGAGTGATATCGGGGCATCGCTACTAGTTACAGACTAACCCGACAGTGATCTAAACTCATCATTGCTGGTTTCATAACTAACCCGGCAGTGATACTGGAACAACAATGCCGGTTTAAGATGGGAACTGATAGTGATGTCCTTTCCCTATATATTGACAATTTTTGTTCCCTACCATTCGGTCTGTCTCCCTAGTGCCAACATTTCATCTCCCTCGCGTTGCCGTCTACATCCGTGTCAACCGCACGAGACCTAAGAGCACCGTCACTGGCTCCGACACTGTCCCCAACACCATCTGCCACGGCACGTCCCCGCCCACCGCGCGCCATCCCCTTTGTCCCCGTCGGATGCGCCGTCCTGTCCCCATCCCTGTTCCATGTGCCGTGCTTGTCCCCACAGTCCGCCGCGTGCCGTATTGGCAAAATTGGCTACAGAACACTTAAAGTGACCCCTCTTTGCTAGCGGACACGCAAAATGGAGCAGTTTGCTGATGGACACTGCCGTTGTTGTCAAATTTGCTCCTGGACACCCCGGCCAACAAAATATTCATTTCTTGCTTCCAAGGAGAGAGAACAGAGGGAAAATGTCCTTTTTCCTCTTTGCCTTTATATTTTTCAACCCCAATATGTTGTTCTTCCTTCGTCTCTATGACATCTGAAGGCGCTCTAGCTGGCCTACGAACCCTAGGGCATCCCAAAGTGTGCTTGCCACAATGGGGGTACGGTCTCTCCCTGACAAGAGTTCATTGGTACTCCAAGCGAATCTGCGAGCACTGAGCAGTCCGATTGCTCACATCAGATGGTCTGGCATGCACTACCCCACGCGCACCGTATGGTTGGATGAGTACAAACCTGCCAGGGGTTCACGGATCTGTGATCCATGGATTCTATCGCTGAAGAGGATTGTCCGGCATAATGCACAATCCAACGCTAGAGGGTACGGTTATACAAACTCGTCGTGAGCAAAAATCATTTTTGTAGTAGAATTCACCAATCTATGATCGATCTGTATGTTCTAGCGTTTTTAGCTTATCACTGACAGTCTATGTCACCCACTAGCTATGATATGTGCTATGATACCGCCGGTTCATGGCCTCCTCAACTCAATTTTTGGAGCCGGCTGTGTTGCAACTTTGGCCATAGGATCTAACTGTAACACCCCACGTCCAAAACTGCTTATATAGCCCAGCTACGCACGTGGAACGGGCCTGCATACGCGTAGCACCTTTCTTATACTTTCGTCCTTGCTTCGTGTAAAAGGGTTAACGGAGGTGCTACGTTTGGAACGACAAGGCGTATAAGCTGGCGCTCATAGCACCTCTCTTACACTTTCGTCCTCGCTTCGTGTAAAAGGGTTAACGGAGGTGCTACGTTTGGAACGACAAGGCTTATAAACTGGCGCTCACCCTCCTAAACTTCCAAGGTGTTACTAAACCCACCAACTACAACTCCACATATGTCATATGGGCCAACTTCACAACAACTACTGGCTTCTAACAGGTTGGGGTGTTACATTCAAACCCCCCCTAAGGGCTGACGCCCTCGGCAGCTCACCACATATATGTGGAAGATGTCTAGGGTGTTACATTCAAACCCCCCCTAAGGGCTCACGCCCTCGGCAGCTCACCACATATATGTGGAAGATGTCCAGGGTGTTACATTCACCCCCCCTAAGGGATGACTCCCTCGGCAGCTCACCACATATATGTGGAAGATGTCCAGGGTGTTACATTCACCCCCCTAAGGGCTCACGCCCTCGGCAGCTCACCACATATATGTGGAAGATGTCCAGGGTGTTACATTCACCCCCCCTAAGGGCTGACGCCCTCGGCAGCTCACCACATATATGTGGGAAGATGTCTAGGACCACCCCTTGGTACACCCCTCCACGGACACGTGCAACAAGGGTTGATGCTTTGATACCATCTGTAATACCCCACGTCCAAAACTGCTTATATGGCCCAGCTCCGCACGTGGAACGGGCCTGCATACGCATAGCACCTCTCTTACACTTTCGTCATCGCTTCGTGTAAAAGGGTTAATCCGGAGGTGCTACATTTGGAACGACAAGGCTTATAAGCTAGCCCTCACCCTCCTAAACTTCCAAGGTGGTACTAAACCCACCAACTACAACTCCACATATACCACATGGGCCAACTTCACAACAACTACAGGCTTCTGACGGGCTGGGGTGTTACATTAACACTTGTCGACTGGTGGCTTCAAGTCGTAATGTGCATTATAAAAAAGATGGTGGGAATAAAAAACTTTGTAACGCAGTGATGACAAATGACAAGACTTGTTGCAATCAAAGTATCAATAAATAATATTTACATAACAAGCATGGCAAACAAGTGCAGTACGAAAATAATTGATCAGCTTCTAATACCTTTACAATGGAAAAACAAGGCTATCATCAGAAATATATATAATATCTACGGCCATTTGTCGCCGGGCACCTGGGATAATGAAGGATCAAAAAAATAATGTTACAACTATATAGCAAACAAAATATACTTGCACATGGCCAGCACAATCACGCTGTAGGTTATAGTCGTCCATGTGGGACCAGAAGGCTCCAAGGATCCTTTTGGTGGTATCCTTGGGGAGATGAATAAGGATGGCTCCTGCATGGTACGCAGGGGGAGGACGACCAAGTATCGTTTGTCGGAGTCGCCGGAGAACTTGAACACTGGATCCTCGGCGGAGTCTGCGTCGTCGTCGCAGCATTTGGTGCAAGGTTTCGCGTGGGAGCAGCAGGAGAGCAGCGAGCATATGATCATGAGTAGCAGGACGGTGGTCCGGAAACAACATGGGAGTGGCGGTAGTGGAAGAAGCTTATGAACCTTGAAGCATGCCATCCTTAGTAGCTACTCAGCTATCTAGATAAGCTTGCGAATATAGTTATTTGTGATGCCCTTTAATTAGCTGCCTCCCATGGGTTATGGCAATGGGACGTCGCCCCTTTATATGCTGGACCAGTGCGGCACGTAGTACGCGTTTTTCCACGATGCAAGCACGGCAGTCCTTCGGGGAAATTGTTAGGGATTGAACATGCTGCAGATTAGACGTGTACAACGGGAGCATTATTGCTATTTTTCAAAATTCCACAAAAAGCTCTACCGAGTGCGTCGTGCGTAGACCGAGACGAATAACCCTCCCTATACGTAGATTGTTGGGGTAGTGGAGTGCTGATCCGTATCCGTGTCTTCAAATAATTGACTAACGTAAGTGGGCGGGATGTTGAATTATCTTTCAAGTTATAATAGACTAAAAGCTTGCAGACACCGCTGCTGCCCCTTTTGCTCCTCGCTCGCCACCACGGCTGCCATTGCTGCCGGCTGCTCTCCGGCGAGTCTACCGGTGGCAATACAGTGAAGGGAGCCATCATCTATGTTTTACATCCGTTTGTTATTATAATTTGCTTAGGGTTTCACCTAAATAAATCTACCAACAAAATTAGTTGAGTTTTGATAAGGATCTTATTACATGTGATGACTTCCACTGCTATAGAAATATTTTTTAT
The DNA here is from genome assembly GCA_904845875.1 of Miscanthus lutarioriparius. NCBI lineage: Eukaryota > Viridiplantae > Streptophyta > Magnoliopsida > Poales > Poaceae > Miscanthus > Miscanthus lutarioriparius. The sequence continues at coordinate 72,960,192 of CAJGYO010000011.1, forward strand.
CAACGTCTTCTTTTTCAATAGAGGCAGCTCTATTAAAATCTGCATCTAAAAATATAGTAAGCCAGACTACCTCTTAAAATTGCATTTTGAGAGGTAGTTCGGCTTGCTACGTATTTCTAGAGGCGGCTGGATTTCCCAGCCACCTTTACGTATCGAATTTTAGAGGCGGTTGATGAATTTTCTTCACCTCTAAAAATAGTGCAACACAATAAAATTCATAACTTTTTCAAGCAAAGTCGGATGAAGATAAATTTTGTATCAAAGATATATATATCGAAGGGATCTAGAACTTTGTAGTTGACGACGTTTTCATTTGAAACCATTTTGATCCTGCAAATGCTTTTTGAAGTTCTCATATTTTGAATTTTTTTTTTCAAACAACCTCATATGGAGAAATGGCTACGATCAAAGTTATAGGTCTTGACAAGATCTAAGACACTGCAGTTGACAACTTTTAAATTTTAAAAATAATCTATGGTCCAAAATTTAGTTTGCGGTCCTCGCATTTTGAAATTTCAAATTTTTGAACGATCTCGGATGATAAAACGACAAAAACTAAAGTTGTAGATCTCGAAGAGCTATCAACTTTGTAGTTGACAATGATTTCATTTGAAATCATTTATCCAAGGGAATTTCTATTTAAAATTCTCATATTTTGAAATTTAAAATTTTAAATGACATTGGATGCAGAAAGTCCAAAATCAAACCTTATCTACATCTTTCATGTTAAAATACTTTTCATTTGGGGTCCAAATTATTCATTCCAAATATAGTAAAGTAAATATAAAAGGATGTATCTACTCCTTAGTTCCAAGTAACTTTTGAGATGGAGTGGCTAGTGGAGGTATGTCTCGACTTATTAGGTGTGGTTGCCAGGTAGGGGTTTCTTGAATTAAAATTAATCTTTTTTGTCCCGATTTATGATTTCTGGAAATCGGTTTCTAGAAGAGATTGAACACCCGCCTCTACAAATCGTTGATTTGTGGAGACGGATAAGTCTGGTGGCTTCTACAAGTCTTGGCACTAGTAATATTCAATGATTGCTATAATGAGATCGCCATTGTAAGCGTCGATTTTATTGGCATGAGGCCAATTTGTGGTCATTATTCTCCATGCACTACCGGACTCCTTGAGTTTGCCGAGTGCCTCAAACACTCGGCAAAAGACATAAAACACTCGGCAAATGGTTCGCCGAGTGTAACACTCGGCGAACAGCACTCGCCAAAAAAAGTGACGGCAAAGCCAACTTTGCCGAGTGTTTTTTATCGGGCACTTGGCAAAGCCTTTGCCGAGTGCCCGACACTCGGCAAAGTTGAAACCGAAAAAACCCGAAATAAATAGAAATTTTTACCAAAAAAAATGGAATTTTTTTTATCGATGGAGCCCCCCACCGGCCAGCGCCCACCCATCTACGACATTTTTCACGTGAATTTCATGACTACGCGGCCGACGCGATTCGAACCCGAGACCTCCCGCTGTGCACGTAACTCCTCTACCACTACACCACACTCTCACTTCTGTCTGGATTCCGTTTTAGTTCCCAATATATTATACTAAACCGAGTGTAAATTGCATGTTTGAGGCCCTAAACGAATTCAAATAAAAAAGTTGTAAACTACAAAGTTTCATAACTTTTCGAGATCTACACTTTTAGTTTAGAAAGTTTTTCCATCCGAGGTCGTTTACAAAATTTGAATTTTAAAATTTTGAAATTCAAACACAGTTTTGCATGACAAGATGTTTTCAAATCAAAAAGTTGTAAACTACAAAGTTTCATAACTTTTCGAGATCTACACTTTTAGTTTAGTAAGTTTTTCCATCCAAGGTCATTTACAAAATTTGAATTTTAAAATTTTGAAATTTAAACATAGTTTTGCATGACAAGATGTTTTCAAATCAAAAAGATCTACAGAGTTTATTTTGGTTGTTTTTTCATCCGAGGTCGTTTGAAAAATTCAAATTTTAAAATTCAAACGCAGTTTTGCATGACAAGATGTTTTCAAATCAAAAAGTTGCCAATTACAAAGTTTCATAACTTTTCGAGATCTACAAAGTCTATTTTGGTTGTTTGGTCATCTGTTCATCCGACATGGTCGTTCTAACATTGTTCACAAATCTTATATATCTCTCTTGTAGTTTCATAAACTACAAGAGAGATTTGTTAGATTTGTGAACAAATTTATTTTCACTTTGTCGTATGAAGAAAAGACCAAAACAAACATTGTACATCTTGATGAGTTATACAACTTTGTAGTTGAAAACTTTTTTATTTGAATTAATGTACTGCTTGAAAATGTGCTTTGAAATTTTCTTTGCCGAGTGTCAAAAAAAAACACTCTCACTTCTGTCTGGATTCCGTTTTAGTTCCCAATATATTATACTAAACTGAGTATAAATTGCATGTTTGAGGCCCTAAATGAATTCAAATTAAAAAGTTGTAAACTACAAAGTTTCATAACTTTTCGAGATCTACACTTTTAGTTTAGGAAGTTTTTCCATCCGAGGTCGTTTACAAAATTTGAATTTTAAAATTTTGAAATTCAAACACAGTTTTGCATGACAAAGATGTTTTTAAATCAAAAAGTTCTAAACTACAAAGTTTCATAACTTTTCGAGATCTACACTTTTAGTTTAGGAAGTTTTTCCATCCAAGGTCGTTTACAAAATTTGAATTTAAAATTTTGAAATTCAAACATAGTTTTGCATGACAAGATGTTTTCAAATCAAAAAGTTGTCAACTACAATGTTTCATAACTTTTCGAGATCTACAGAGTTTATTTTGGTTGTTTTTTCATCCGAGGTCGTTTGCAAAGTTCAAATTTTAAAATTTTAAAATTCAAACGCAGTTTTGCATGACAAGATGTTTTCAAATAAAAAAGTTGCCAATTACAAAGTTTCATAACTTTTCGAGATCTACAAAGTTTATTTTGGTTGTTTGGTCATCTGTTCATCTGACATGGTCGTTCTAACATTGTTCACAAATCTTATATATCTCTCTTGTAGTTTCATAAACTAAAAGAGAGATATGTTAGATTTGTGAACAAATTTATTTTCACTTTGTCGTATGAAGAAAAGACCAAAACAAACATTGTACATCTTGATGAGTTATACAACTTTATAGTTGAAAACTTTTTCATTTGAATTAATTTACTGCTTCAAAATGTGCTTTGAAATTTTCTTTGCCGAGTGTAAAAAAATAACACTCGGCAAAGAAGCTCTTTGCCGAGTGTCAAAAAAAAACACTCGGCAAAGAAGCTCTTTACCGAGTGTCAAAAAAAAACACTCGGCAAAGAAGATCTTTACCGAGTGTCAAAAAAAACACTCGGCAAAGAGACTCTTTGTCAAGTGTTAAAAAAAACACTCGGCAAAGAGCCTCTTTGCCGAGTGTCAAAAATAACACTCGGCAAAGGCGTCTTTGCCGAGTGCCCGAAAAACAACACTCGGCAAACCACCTGGCACTCGGCAAACTACCGGTCTCCGGTAGTGATGACGGTAGCAATTCCACGTCATCGATCTCATCATCGACGGTCGTGGAGAGAAAATGAAGCATATATGATGAATCATGGGTTGGAGGTATCGAATCTGTAGCCGATGTTGTATTTGATGATGGAACAGCTGAGGTTCTTTCACCATTTGAGATGCATTGGAGTGGTTGCTTCCAGAAAGATGGATGTTGTCGTGGCGCTTCTATGAAAGTGAACCAATCTAGTCATTGACGACTTCGTGTCTAGAATTTTGGTGTCAACAGCGGGATGCACAGTATTTTGGATTTGATTATTGGATCTAGCATGAGGACAAGAATTTTGTTTCCATGTTCAACAAGGCTCCGTTCTGCATAGAGAAAAGCAACTAGCAAAGAAGATGACGACGGAAAAATCTAGCTAAAAACAGACTCATGCTTGTCCATAACACCTGACACGTCAGTTACGTTACAGTTGGACATAATAGGCGCACGATCTACAGGACAATGAAATCCCAATCAAATAGCGTGTATACATAAGGTAATGCTGGGTACCAGTATAGGGCGTTCCTCCGCCCAGACGGTGCCGATGGTGGGTCACGATGCAGCCCAACGACCATTCATCCACTCACTCTCGCCTCCAACCGTTCTAAAAAAACAAAAAAACCTTCTTATTCCTTTGGCTTCCTCCTCTCCACCACATCGCCTTGCGGCTGCCACTCCGTCCGCCCCATCCCGAACGAGGATGCCACTCTGCCTCGCTGCTGCCGCCCCCCCCCATCCGGCGCCGCTCACTAGCCCCCGTCGTGAGCGCTTCTCGCCCCCACCCGTCACGTGTGCTGGTGTTGGTGGTGCTCTCTCCGCCGCGACGCTCGCTCGACTGAGCCAAGAGCGGTGCTGGTGGCGCTGGTGTGCACGCCGCCGCTGGTGCTAGTACGCTCGCCTGGCCGAGCTAAGCTCGCTGCTGGTGGCGGTGGTGCTCCCACGCCGCCGCTCGGTACAGACTCCGACCCCTGCTGCTGGAATCGACCGGTCCCGGCCTTCGCATCCCCTATGTTGCATATGTATATTTCAATTATTTTAGACATTTTAGATGTATATTGCAATTGTTCTATTTTTATGTTGCAAAAGTAGATTGGGGGATATTGCACATGTTGCATATGTTGCAAGTTTGAGATGCATGTTTCAAGCGTTTGTTCAAAATGTTTCACCTGTTTCAAGACATATGTTACAATCATTTTTTATTTAGATGTTACATATGTTTTACACATATTTTGCAACAGTATGTTGCAAAATGATTCAGCTATTTCAGTCTTATGTTGTAGCAAGTGGTTTTATGTTGCAAGTTGCAAGTGTTTATGTTTTTTATGTTTTATTTGTTCTACACACATGTTGCAAGTATATGATCCAAGTGTTTCATCTGTTTTCATACGTATATTACATTCAAATTTATTTTCATGTTGCAATTGTTTTATGTTTTGTTCGGCCGGGGTGAGACGGGGGGCAGGAGGATGGTGTGCGCGGCATGCCGTGGGGGGAGGGGGCTGCAGACCGGGGCGCTGGGGGCGGGTGGACGGGTGCTCCAGGTGGGAGCACGCCGGGTCCCGGTTCTCGATTGCTGCCCGCGCGGAGAGAGAGGAGCGGGTCTGGAGAATGACCGGTGGGCGCAGATATGGTGGCGGAGTGCGCGCGTGGAGCGGGGCGCATCCGAACGTGGGTGGGGTGATGGCGGACTGCGCGGGCGCTAGAGCCGGTCCGTATATATAGTGCTGAGTTCTGAAAAGCGATGTTTTGGAATGTCCAACACGCTCCGTGGCGCATTAATGCATGGGTCCATTACGTCCTTATCAAAAAGAAAAGAAAAAACTTCCATTACCTACAGTTGCACGACAGAGACGTTGAAAACTGAACTTCAGTGCGTCTGCGAGCTTGTGAACACCCCATGGTGTACGTTGGACGTCAGTGGTTTATATGACTCTGATCGAACCTGAGTTCGTTTTACCTATGTTCAGAGGAAGTAAAGCATGGAAACAGGGGGTGGGGGGTCTAAATCAGAACACTGGAAAAAAAACAAACAAGAAAGGAAAAGTTCTGTCGGGGCTCAGCACTATCTGTGTGCACACTGCTGTCAACAAGTCCACGAACCAATTTTTAGTTTCTGGTCACACGAAAGCAACACTTGAGTACTTGACCCTTTCAGTAGACTTGACTGAAATAGGTCATTGTCCAAATGGTTTACAAAAAAATAGCAGGTGAGCGATTTAATGGCTGAAGGCTAACCTGCTAGTAAATGATAATTTTTTTGGTTTTTGAAAAAAAAAGTAAATGAAAAATTTTACCAAACCCTTTATCCGGTAAAAAAAGTGACACGTTTTTCTCGCAAATAAGTGATATTTTGATATTTCCCACAGTCAGCAATTCTAAATTAGTAAATCCTATATATTAAGGAAAAAGTCAAGCAGTCCGATCGACTCCAAATAAATATCACAAAATTAGATCTTTAGTTTCATGGAGACATGATAGTCAATAAAATCATCATTTTGTACACCAACCCATGAAGATCAAGATGCTGCAACCAATTTCAGTGATTCCTTGAGGGCACAGAAAATAATGAAATTTTAAAAAGCTTCTATATCTGACAGTGCTCATATGAAAAAAGGATAAAAAGAATATTGCTTAAGGTTTGTTTTGTTGCACACCAATCCAGTAGGAAGGTATTGGGGTGGCCAAGAAAATTGCCTCATATTAGAACCAGAACTATCCAAACAAGAGTTCTATGGAAATAGCACCCAATGTGTGAGTCTACTCAATTTTGCTTAGCTTTTAAGGAAGTCATCTGATGTTGATGCGTGTCAACTCTCGTCTGGTGGCCCTTGGCTCTCCCAAGTGATTCTGACTAAGCATTGACACCAAACATCGTAACTGAACAACCCCAAGTATACAACAAACAACACATGCGCTAGTTTAATATTATACCTATAACGGTTTAGTTCTGTAGGGCTATAATTGTTGACCATGATTATAGCCTATCTGTAACGGTTTAGCTCCATGGTGGCGTTCTGTAGGGCTATAATTGTTGACCATGATTATAGCCTATCAAATTGACGGGCGGTGTTTTTTTTTCAGAATTTCTTATATTTTTATCTCTTTTCTAGCGTGTCTGGTTAGGATTAACACGAATCTCCTACAACTAAAAAGAAAGAAAGTAAGACAACCGTTTCGTGCGACAAACGCTCGGGTCGTCGCTCTGCCTACGACGTGCGATACCGCAAGGCTTCATTTGTCGAAGCGCCGGCAGGTGGGACCTTCTCCCCGCGATATAAGTCCTGCCCGCCCTCGCCCTGCGGCCCGAGATCATTCCTAGAAGGAAACCGTGACGTCAATCACGCTGCCAATCCCTCAGCCCTCGCCCTCTCGCCACCACCAACGGCTCCGCCAGCATGCAGCGCCCTCGCCCTCGACCTGTAGTCCGTGGACCATCTAGAACTCACTCGAATTCCCTCGATCTGACACGCCACGACTGCCCCTCACCTCGCTCTCGCGAACTGAAACCGGGCGCGGCCGCCATCGCTGGATGCGGAGCGCGTCGTTGCCACTTGAAGCACCGCGACCTCGATCGCGGCCAGGACAAAGCCGGGCGGGGCCTCCATCGCTGGTGGCGGCAGGCGTCGTGTCCCCTTGAAGCACGACGACGACATCGATCGCGCGAAACGAAGCCATTGTTTAAGCACCGCGTCCCCGGCACCAGGTACGTCCTGTGATCCACCGATGTGTAAATTTGTTGGAGGCACGTGCGTGCGTGAGTTTCCTGGGCGCAGCAAGAACCAAGCAGACGACGGCCACTGCCGGTCACGACACGGCCGGCCCTGGCCGACACCCACGGCCTACCACCCGCCTGGCTACAGCTAGCCAGCGGCCGGCCAAAGCCCTAAACCCAGGGCCCGGCAGTCACGGCCGGTCGTAGCCAGGCAGCACCAGCGCAGGGCGTCCTGCAGCAGGCCACGGCCGGCCAGACGTGACCAGTGATGGCCATGGCCCTCCGGGCGGTGGCTGCAGCCGGTGCCGGAGGCTGGGAGCGGCCAACGCACGTCTAGGGCTTGTACTGTGCATGATTGAATTGTTCATTTTAAGTTTGAGTATAAAAACAAAGCCATTTGCAAATCCTTGCTTCTCACAAGGTAAATGGATCGACAATATATCCACAGAAGGTGATCATTCTTGTGACTCCGAAGGTGATCATTTTTGTCCGTGGTCAGCTATAAGGCAAAAGTTGAGATGTGATACTGAATTTGACGATCTATCTGATTTGCATGAGCAATTTGGATGGGCATTTTTGTGAAATTCTCATGCATATGCTTGAAACATGTGGTCGCTCACCATTTGAGCATGAATGGCCCACTGTTTTTTGACCTGCTGTCAGATCAATATATTTGCAATATAATGAGTTATATCAGTGGTTCCACTTGCCATGCTGTTTGTTGTAAAATTATTGTACTGATGATAAAGTTCACAATGTCAGCACATGTGCAATATTTAAGTCTGCTATAATTGATTACGTGCACACAACAATTATGAAAATTGTGACTATTTAAGTTTGTGGAATTAATTTGGTTTTCTTTCCTAACCTACATGTGCACTTGGTATGTGTTATGTACCGGAAGCTAGCATATCTGAAATTGCTTATGATTCTTGTCAGAAGTTTATTCTGGCTTATGTGATAGGACCACTGAATGTTTAAGATTTAAAATTCCCAAATTCTCATGGATATTGTTTCCTTGATATTCCAATATCTAACTTACATGATTTCTTTCCTGTAGATTCAACCTCACTGGAGGCAGGCCATATCTCTGAAGAAAGCAATCTTTGTTACATCTAAAACATTGGTAAGTGAATCGTCGACCCGGCGTCGCATGCTCGCTTGCTCGCATGCCCGCCTGGTCCTTCGTCGGTTCCTCAGTCAGATCTTTGCAAGGGCACCCAGCAGGTATGTCCACTCCTTCTCTTCCCTTTACTTCTATTTTGGATGGATCTTGTTGGAAAGCACTAACCAGTTTCAGTTTGACTTTGCCTGTGATAAATTTTGAAAAACTGGATGTGCAGCCTGTGTCCTGCATCATTTATGAAACTGCGGCATAATGGGAACACCATTTCTTTTCTCCGATTCAGTTTTGCGCTGTAACAATTGCTTCCCTGTCGTGTTTGAATGCCTGCTTCAGTTTTTAAGCCCTGTCTAACGTTTCAGTTCAGAGCATCAGCAGCCCATTATCAGTTCATCAATGACTTTTTTTTATTTGTCCATGTTTTTATTATCTTCAGCTGATCATAAATATTTATGGAATAGTCAGTAGTCTACATTTCCCATTGAAATCTGAGGTGGTAGCCAGTTTATTGAAACTGAATTACTGAAAATGACTGAAGCTAAGTGCTAATAAATCGTTTTATAATCAATTGCTTAGCTGAGGAAAACATTGACTTACAGAAATCTGAGCTAAAGCTGGGCATTCGTGATTTTAGTGATCCTTTCAAACCATCATATACTTTATATTAATAACTGAAGTCAAACCGTGCTGCAGCTCCTTCGAATCGGACACCAACAGTCAAACCGTGCTGCAACTCCTTCGAATCGGACACCAACAGTAAGGAGCTACGACATCGACAGATCATTCTTGTGACTCCGAAGGTGATCTTTGGTTTCAAATTCAAATTCACATATATCTTATCCCCTAATTTAATTACTCTTTAAGAAACAAATGGATTTGTAAATGTGGAAGCAGACAAAAGACATTGCTAAAAGAAATTTTATATGGCCAATCACACATGGTTCAGATTATAAAGCATGGCCTTTGGCACCAAGATGGCCAATATAGAATAGGTTGCTGAGTTGCACATGTTTGTGAAAAATGAGTTGATAATATAGTAATGAAAAACATAATACTGACCTAGAGGAAAAGATTGAAGTCAATCACCCACCGTTCCCAATTCCAAACCTGCAAAAGCACTACTCTTAGTAAGGAATATATCATGTTTTTCTCCAATGCTGTGTAAGCCTGTAAGTAAAAAAGAAACAAATAGCTGCAGTATATGTGCATGAGCTCTATTGTGTAATCATGAGAACGCATTGATACTTTGATTAATATATGATATGCATATGTGCATGAGTTCTATTGTGTAATCGTTGCCTGGATGCATGAGTCCCTTGCTTGGTCATTTGATGCAAATTGGATCAGTTGTTGCCTCTTGCATAGTCCTCATGCAACTTTCATGAACAGTGTCCAACTTTATTTCATGCACATGGTAGCCCAATTGCTGTACTCATATATATAAGTTACATAATTGACAGGTAGTGTTGATGGGCATGCGTAGGCCAACCGGTGATAGGGTACCTTTGGGGTACCTTACAAATATATCCCATGGAGGTGTACAAACTTTTACAAATAAAGTATGTTCAATTGTTTGCAACTCCTCACCAAAATTCATTGAAGCTAATCATACCTGACCGGGGTTGGTGCCACTAGATGGGGATCCTACTGAAAAAGAAGAGGCAGAGGGAGAGAGAACAATATGGAACAATGTCTGGTAAAAAGAGGAGTGAAATAAACAAAAAACGCCGTGAGAGGTATGAGATGAATAGCCAAGGTCGTGTTGATCTAAATAACAATATGGCTGCCCATTGCCAGTGGGCCTCGGCCCAGCAGCAGCCAGAGTCAGCCCACGCCCCGCCGTTGTGCCGCTGCCAGTGGGCCCCGCTCATCAGCTGCGTTGAGCCACTGACGCCTCGGCCCCACGCGTCAGCTACGTCCCCTACCTACACATCATCGCCGCCCGATCGGCCCAAGCGCGCGAACCAAGGTTCGCCGTGACCTATAAAAGGCCTTGCCCTGTGTGCCGCAGCCCCTTTGGAACCCTAGCCGCGCCAGCCGCCGCCCGTAACCCTAACCCCAGCGCGCCGCCGCCATAGCCGCCGCGCCCATGCTCGGAGCCGCCGCCGTCGATCTCTGCGATCACCGCAGCTCCGGCGACGCAACCGCCTCCTTGATAGCTTCCTTTGGGCCATTTCTTCTTAGCCCCTTGAATTATTTGTTTCTGTTGTTTTACGAAAAATTTCTGATCCCACCTTGTTCAAAATATCGTTGGCCTTTCATCATCCATAATCCGCCCTTAGGATGACCACCATTGTTGAAGAAGCACGTGTAGTGACGATGCTGTGTTTGCGTGCTTGTCTTGCTTGTTGTGTTGTTTGTGTGTCGTCTCTGTTCTTGTGTTTCGAAGGAGGCCCGGAAGGTCTCATCCTGAGAATTAGCTCAATCTTTGTTAAGTGGGGTAGTGTACTCTCCTATCATACCTATCTTTCGATCATTCCTAATTATTGCCATCTTTTTCTCTTACACAGTCCTTGCCTACCCTTGGTTTCGTGCCTTCTTCTTTATCCCAACTTGATGGAGAATCAACACGGAGGATGCACCATTAGTAGCAATTCCTTCATCGTCGTCGCCAAGTGGAACAAAATTCTTCTTAAGTGGGGTAGCCTCCGCTACAACTATCATCAATCTCGAGCATCTCCAGTCACAAGACAGGAAGAACTAAAGATTGATCCTTTTCGTTCTTGCGACCAACCCTTATCATTCTTGCCAACCTGTGATCCTTGACCTTAACACCCTTGTCAACCTTTGTTAACCCTTAAATCCTTATCTCATAAAAATCTCTAACTAAATCTTGATGATCTGCTTTATCTTTCACCCAAATCTCCTCGAATCTCGAGATGAGATTCATGTTAAGTGGGGTAGTTTTATCACACCCCAAAATTTCTATTTTGGGATGTGATTTGAAAACACTAAATAAAATAAACATTTGAATTATTTTTCTAAAAATTTCTAAGATTTTATTAATTGTTGTCTTTGCAAAATGAGAAAAATGTGGATTTATAAAACTTTTCCAAAGTTAATGTGAGTGTGTTGTTTGATTGTTGTTGTGCCTTTGCTTGGTATGGGTTGTGTGATAAAAATGAATTTCTAAAATTCAAGCAAGCCACGAAAAGGTCCTTTTTGGTTTTTGGAAAAAAATAAAGCCTTGAAAGTCTTATTTGAAAACTAGTCCAAATTTGAATTTGAAAAAAAACATTTTAAAATTTAAAATTGTGTTTAAAATTTGAAAAAAGTGTTTGGCTCTCAAAACTAATCTAAAACAAGTTCTAAAAATAATCCCAAAAATATGAATCAAATTTTGGTTTGAAAATGTTTGGAAAATTAGTTTGAATCCTGTTTTATAAATAGCAAAGCCTTTTCTTTTTCATTTTCTTTTCTTCTTTGCTTTGTCCTCCCTCTGTTTCAAGCCCAGAAGCGGCCTCAGCACGCAGCAGGCCGCAGCCCAGCCGCAGCAGCACCCGCGCAGGCCAGCCTCGTGCCCCGGCCCGGGCTCCTCGGCCTGCTCCGCTCCCGCCCGCACACGCGCCCACCAGTGGGCCTCAGCCTAGCACCAGCCAGAATCAGCCTGCGCCTGCGCCCCGCCGTTGTGCCACTGCCAGCGAGCCCCGCTTGTCAGCCGCGTCGAGCCGCTGATGCCTTGGCCCCACGCGTCAGCCACGTCCCCTACCTCCACATCGTCTGGGCGCCATCGCCGCCGCCCAATCAGGTCAAGCGCGCGAACCAAGGTTCACCGCGGCCTATAAAAGGCCTTGCCATGCACGCCACAACCCCTTTGGAACCCTAGCCATGCCAGCCACCACCCCTCACCCTAACCCCAGCGCGCCGCCGCCATAGCCGCCGCGCCCGTGCTCGGAGCCGCTGCCGTTGATCTAAGCGATCACCCCAGATCCGGCGATGCAACTGCCTCCACAAAGTTCGTAGAGAGGTGAGGAACATGCTGGTCCCTTTGCCACCCTCTCTCTCTCTCTCTCCCATGCATGAGCCCTCGCCGTTGTCGGGCCGCAGCCGCCGATCCGCCCCGCCGCATGGCCTGCCATCTCCGGTCGCTCTCCATCGCGGCAATGGCCCGCACCATGCTCGCCTTCGCGTGCGCAACGAGCCTGCATGCTCGTATCGCCTCGCCGTGCCCTGCAGCGCCGACGCGCTGTGCTCGTCGGCGTCGGCCATGGTGCGCCGCCGTGTCCACGCTGCTCGATCCACCGTGAACCGGTGGACTTGGTCCATCGGGCCGGTCCACCACGCCAGCCAACAGAAGGCCGCCATGTGGCATTCAACCCGGCCACCGCCGGTCAGCCCTAGTCGTTTTCCAGAAGGACCCTTGTGTTTTCTGAAAATTAACCCTCGATCCACCGCAGTTCAAATCAGGCCCGCATTTTTTAAGTTTAAACTCCGGTCTGGTTTTCATAACCGCAGTCCAAACCTATTTAAAATAATTATTGTAATTGTTTTAAAATACGAAAATTGTTCTGGTTATTTACAATTTTGCCACTAAATTTTAGCCATAACTTCCGCATCGTAGCTCTGATTAAGCCCGTTCTTGTCGTGTTAGTTTCATAATGACATAAGCTACATGTTAGAAGTGACATTTACTGTGTTCTACGCTTTTGAAATTCAACATTAAGTATAAATTGATATATGCTTATGCAAGTGAGTTGCTAATTAAAAGCAATTTAGGGTTTTACCTCAAGTACATTATAATTAAATGTTAATATGATTGTTATCAACATAAATGCCTTTTCAATTATAACTTTCTTAGATCAATCTCGATAGACGTGTCCTCGGTAACGATAGCTCCGTTCTCCGTCGTTCTTGCGCTCTCATGAATCGTAGCAAACGAGCTGTGCCGTTTAGTGCGCTCTTTCTAGCATCTCTTTTGTTTGATGTATGTTGTTCTTAGTTGTGTTTGTTTGTGTTGTCTATCTTGCTTGGTTGCTGCGAGTAGAAGAAGGATTCTTCTTTAGCGTTGAAGACTAGGAGCCGAGGACCGATGGTCGAAGCAGAAGCTAGAGATGAGAAGATAGAAGCTGAAGATTTCTGAGCAGCCAAACTTTGGGAAAAAGGCAAGTGCAGGCTCCCTTTGATCATATTGTACCTATGAACTTTAATTCACTATACTGTTCATTCATGTGTCTTAATTTGTGAACCCTAAGGACTTGCCTAGCCTCATTTGTCAATTCCTTACACCCTGGGTTTGATAAATGGGTAGAATGGCTTGGTTGCTCCAACCTGCACAGGGCCAAGATATATATTGATACCAGATATGATATATGATACTGGATTTCTAGCTATGCAACTGAGGATGATGATATGATGCTGGCTTGAGCTTATGGAGCGTCCACCTGGGACTTACAGTACAACTTCAAGCTATATGGTTGTGGCTTGATGTAGTATCAGGATCTCTACTAGTAGAGTGCGGCTTACTGGGTAGGCATAAGGGAGTAACCTAAGTATAGTATGTATCAAGTGGCAGTTGTCCAGGTCCCATGGCTATGTGGATGGCTGTCGTGCGCTTAGGCAAAACCTTGCTGGTTGCATTTTATTAGTTAGAATCTATGAACAGTCACGTAGTGAAACCCTGTCTGTTCACCTCAGTAGTGTTTTGGGGAGTCGCGACCCCAGGCAAATGGGAATCATGACTTGAACTGAAAGTGTACAACCTATGCAGAGTGTAAAACTGATATATCAGCCGTGTTTACGGACACGAGTGGCCCAGACCCTCACATGATAAGAGCATTGGATTTCTTATGGAAGATGATGGATTTCTGGACTGAGATGATGGATATCAGATTGAGGTTGCTACCTCATGTTGGTTGGGGTTGCTACCCCGCTTGTTGCTCAAGGTTGCTACGTTGAATGAGGTTTTATCTAGATAGATGGATATCTGTTGGAGATGGCTACCTCGTGTGATATTTGTCTTGATGATGGATTCTCTCATGGAAGTGGCTACTTCGATTGATGGATATACGCAGTGGAAGCATGATGGATTATTGATGGATGGTGGCTACCTATAATATTGATTAATCTCTTATTCAACTTAACTAATGGGTTGGGTTCTTTTATTCATATTAGTAATCAAGTTGTTTTAATAAAATATTGCTAACTAAAAATGCTAACCTGCAGTTAAACCTATGTCAGCTTTCCCTTGATATAAGCCTTGCATGTAATTTACTTTCTGCCTGTGCTTGTTGAGTTCGACATGGACTCATCCTTGCTATATGTGGCAGAACCTCCTAACAAATCGGGCCCACGTGCATCTATCGTTGTTTCAACAGACCTCTGATAGCGTACACGAGTTCCCAACAACTTAACAGGTCTGTCGGGTGTCCTCGGAAAACCCGAATCATCCACGAATCTTTTCCAAACAGGATCCCAATCACAGACATTGCAGATTACAACAGTTTTCAATATACATATCAGAGATTATAAAGCGGAAGACTTAAGTTTTAATATTACAAACCAGTTGTTTCAAACTTACAAAACCATAAGTGTCATACAACCATAGTAGCGGGATAATATTACATTAACATTATTTATTTCACACAAACTAGTGCCTTGTCCAATGGCCATTCATCATTCCTCATCGTCATCGACTTCGAATACTGTCATGCAGCAGGGACCAAAACAAGCCTGCGCATGCGACTCACCTACAACAAGGGTTAACAAACCCTGAGTACAAAAGTACTCAACAAGACTGACCCGACGTAAAAGAGGGTGAAGGACTTTAGAGATGCAGGTGTTGGAGCAAGGTAAGGATATAGCAAGATTCAAAAGTTCTTTGCCAAAAGCTTACTATTCTTGATCCTATTTTCAATTTTTTCCAACTAAATCTTCTTAATTCATTATCTCAAACTAAGTGTTCATATCCCATGTTCCAATCCTTCCCATTCCATTCTTTTTCTCATGTTTTAGTAATTCACCAGTCCTGCATTGCTTCTGTAATGAATCGAGTCTCCATATTCGCGGAGCACCGGCAATTCGAATTGATTCAAGTCCTAGCTGGGGATTCCTTATCACACGACATATGTAGAACTTAATCTTGCATATATCAACCTCGCTACCAGATCCTCCTATACTAAGCAGTCTCCACGCCACTCGAGACCACAGCACACCTCCAATCCGACCACATTCCAGCCACGAGGGTACACGCTACTCCCGCCATCTCTCCACTCCCAGTGCGTGGACATTCGTCTTAGTATCGGATTAGCCGAAGTAGGCTTACCGGAGTATGTGACCAGTACTACAAAGTGTCTCGTTCAGAAGATCCACAATGAGTGGCCTTTAAGCGACATAGTCGGCAACATTACCCAACATTCAAGATAAGTCACCCGACTAGTCTCTAGTTCATTCTATCTTCTTTCTTTCTTTGGCCAGTATGCCATCCTTGATTGTATCGAAACTTTTACTTTGAAAGCCTACCATAAAGCATACTAAGCAATTCTATGCCTTTGTAAATGAAATCATCTTCAAGGATGGTAAACAATTAACAAGGTAGGCAATGCATCAAGTAGGTAACATTTGAATTAATTAACTTAATGCAATAAGTAACATAGATGATAAACTTTTCAAAGTAAACAAGGTAATGGTTTAATGCATAAACCGGGGCTTGCCTTCGTTGACGATCTCGGGTTCCAAATCAGTACCACAAATATCAAACCCGAGACAACCGGGGATTCTTCCACAACTTGCTCAACTAGAATCGGTTCACTCTCGGATTCTACATGAAATAATAGCATATGCTTCAACATGATGATAATGTAAACATGATGCTTTCATGGTGCATGAAATGTAATAACTCCTTGATTACAATTTTCCTTCACGGTACAGTTGCGAGCCAATAAAACCAACTTGCAATTCTACCATCAAGGATCACACAAAAATATTTACTAAGAAACCCTACATTCTTCTAAAGAACTATCCAAAGTTTCACTCCAAAGTTCTACCCTTAATGAATGAAATCATTCATTAACTATACTCTAACCAAACTTTAATGATCTAGGGCTTATGACCTAAGTGACTTGACCAAATTGATCTTGAAACCCTACTGGTCACAAAACATGACCAAAACAAGATCAAACCCTAACCCAACACTTAGGGTTTGCTTTTATTCATTTTTGAATTAATTGGGAATTAAGCTCAAAATGAACTTGTTCCAAATGACCTAAACATTTTATGTAAGATTCCTCATGACAAATTAGTGTACCAAAATAAATTTCATAATTTTTGGAGTTATACAGTGGCCTACAAAAATTATGGAAATTGCATTTATCAATTAAATGACTGAATTTTTGAACATAAAGAATTTATTCAAATTTCAAGTTTCAAATTTTTAAACCATAATAGAACATGTACAGAAGCTACACACAAAGTTTCAGAATTTTTCAAGCTGTAATTATTTTCCTATGATTTTCCAAAGTTACTGCACTATTCAAAATCCAGAAAATACAAAATCTCCCTGTTCTCTCTCTCTTCTCTCACGGACAGCCAGGCCCCGCTCGTCAGCGACACAGAAAGGGCGCACGGCGGCGCTGTCGACTCCGGTCGACCAAAACGCGCCGGCGGTGAGACTCTGGTGAGGCGGACTGCGCCAGCACGATCTACACCACCCCGCGAACCTATCCCAGCCCTCAGAACAGCAGCAGGCGCACCGGTGGAAGCTCCACGCCGGCCATGGCGGCCACGGGCATGGTGGCGAGACACTCTCCGACGACTGGGCTCCGACAGGGAAAATGATCGAGCATACGAGCAACAGGATGACACGAGGAAGCTAAACCACAAGAAGAATCGACGAGGGGCTCACCGGAGTGGCTTGACCACGGTGAGATGATCGTGGCGGAGCTTCGACCGGTCACGGGGAAGAACGCGTTGCGCTGGGCGATTCTGGCCAACCCAAGCGATGCGAGCAAGTCGAAGAGGAGCGCTAGGTCGAGGCGATCACGCTGGCTTAGCTAGGCACGACGGGAAGGGTTCGGCGGCGGCTACGGCGAGCGGCGGAGCTGAGTGGTGGCGGAACAGAGAAGAGAAGGAAAGGAAGGACGACGGCGTCGGGTGCTCCTATTTATAGAAGGGAAGGAGGCGTCCGGTGTCGACAGCTCCCGAACGAGTTCGCCACGGAGACGGCAGCATGTCACCGCGCGAGAAAGCGGCGAAGACGGTCGACGGCAAGCAGCTGCGTGGCGCCGTCGGCTTCAAATTGATTTTTTTAATTATTTACAGAATTGCCACTGTGTTTATTTTGCAAATTACTCACAAATTTTCTAAAGAAGTTGAAAATCTCCAAAAATGAAAGTTGCTCAACTTTTCAAACTCTACATGTTTGCTTTAATGAACATTTTAAATTCTGCCTCCATTTTGAAATTTGAATTTGGGGTGCATTTGAGTAGTTGAATCATTTCAAAATTACTCCAAATTTTATGTGTAAACTTTAAAAACTTTGAATACCAAAGTTGATCCTTATAAAATAAGCTTCAACTTTGCTTTTTGTCACACCCCTAAATTCCAAATGGATTTTGGAATAGACAAAAAGGGCAAAAAGGACTTTTATGATTTGAATTTAAATTCACATTTAATTTGTTTCCCTTTTCACTTAATTATGGTTTTTGACCAATTACATGGCCCATTAGGGTTATTTGAGTCAAATGACACATGGTCTCACATTATCACATGAAATTTGACCCTTGTGGTCATGGTTTTCATTTAGAGTTTTGAATCACATTACATCACATAAAATAACAACTTATGAAATAAAGCTTATTTAGTGAATGCATTCAAAATTTCCTACTTTATGAATGCTTTGCAATGCATATGATGACATGTCAAGTTTTAATGCTAGGTCAAAACACCAGAGGTGTTACAACCCTTCCCCCTTAAAGAAATCTCGTCCCGAGATTTAAAACTTAGGATTAAGTAATGGAAAAAGAAATGTGTGAAGCTAACACATCATAACTTTATTCAAATGTCTAGTGAGGGGGGTTTTCCATTCTTTTGACAAAAGAAACAAGTTACAGCATAGACAAGGTATTGTAACTAGATAGAAGCAAAGAAATCAGGAAAGTTTTCCTCTAAGTAATCCTCGGACTCCCAAGTAGCTTCATCTTCAGTGTGTTGGTTCCATTGTACTTTGTAGAACTTGATTGTACGTCTTCGAGTGACTCGATCTTTCTGATCTAAGACTCTAATGGGGTACTCGGCATAAGTCAAGTCAGGTTCTAGTTCTACATCACCAAAGTCGATCACTTGGTCAGGTACTTGAAGACACTTCTTCAACTGGGATACATGGAAGATATCATGCACAGCTAACATGCGATCTGGTAGCTTGACGCGATAGGCGACTGGTCCACAACGTTGTTGGATTTGAAAAGGACCGAAATAACGGGGCGCCAACTTTCCCCGAATCCCAAAACGATGAACTCCTTTCATCGGCGATACCTTGAGGTAGACATGATCTCCCACTTTGAATTCTAGCGGTCGTCTTCTCTTATCAGCATAGCTTTTCTGTCGGGATTGAGCTACCTTCATATTAGTTTGTATGAGTTTAACTTTTTGTTCAGCTTCCTTGACCACATCCGGCCCAAAGAACCAACGTTCTCCAGCTTCTGACCAATTTAAAGGTGTCTGGCATCTACGGCCATACAATGCTTCGAATGGTGCCATTTTAATGCTCTCTTGATAGCTATTGTTATATGAGAATTCAGCTAAGGGAAGGCATTCATCCCATATAGCACCATAGGAAAGAACGCATGCTCTCAACATATCTTCAAGAATTTGATTTACCCTTTCAGTCTGTCCATCTGTTTGCGGATGATAAGCAGAACTGCGGATAAGTTTGGTTCCCAAAGACTCATGTAAACTTTTCTAAAACTTGGATACGAGCAATGACCCTCTGTCAGAGACGATGGTCTTGGGTGCCCCATGCAGATTGAAAATTCTATCAAGATAAAACATTGCATACTGTTCCGCTCGATATTTATCTCTGACTGGTAAGAAATGAGCTATCTTGGTTAGACGATCAACAATAACCCATATTGAATTATAGCCTGCAGACGTCCTAGGCAACCCCACGATGAAGTCCATACAGATATCTTCCCACTTCCAAGATGGAACTAGCAATGAATGTAATGGACCTGCAGTCTTCATGTGAACCGCTTTGACTCTCTGACAAGTATCACATTTGGCCACATATTGAGCTATTTCTATTTTCATTTTGGTCCACCAATATCTCTTTCTCAGATCATGATACATTTTGTTGCTACCCGGATGAATGGAGTATCTTGTAGAATGAGCTTCATCAAGAATCTGCTTTCGCAGCTCTGGACTTTTGGGTACTACCAATCTATCTTTGAACCATACGACATCGGATTCATCAATATTGAAACATGTTGGTTTTCCAGATCTGACTTTATCTTTGATATGGGCTATACCCTTACTTTTCCGTTGAGCAGCAATGATCTGATCTTTGATAGTGGACTCAACTGCAATATTGGACAGGGAACCTTGTTCTATGATTTTGTAAATTTAGATGCTCCATCTCTTGACACAATGTTCATTGCATAGGTTTCACAGTCAGACAATGGCAGTGACTCTTGCGACTCAGGGCATCGGCAACCACATTAGCCTTGCCCGGGTGAAAATGCACTTCTAAGTCATAATCTTTGATAAGTTCTAACCATCTTCTTTGCCTCATATTCAACTTTGACTGAGTAAAGATATATTTTAAACTTTTGTGATCCGTATAGATATGACAGATATTGCCCAACAAATAATGTCGCCAAACCTTGAGTGCATGAACAACAGCGGCTAATTCAAGATCATGGGTGGGATAATGTTCTTCATGCTTCTTGAGTTGTCTGGAAGCATATGCTATGACTCTGCCTTCTTGCATAAGAACACAGCCAATACCAATTCCAGACGCATCACAATAGATATCAAACGGTCTCTCGATATCAGGTTGTGCTAATACTGGTGCAGTTGTCAATAACTTCTTTAATGTTTGAAAGGCCTTCTCACATTCTGTTGACCATACAAACTTGGTTTGATTTTTCAGCAGTTCAGTAATCGGCTTCGCAATTCTGGAGAAGTCAGGGATGAACCGACGAGAATAACCTGCCAACCCTAGAAAACTACGAACTTGATGAACAGTGGTAGGTGCTCTCCAGTTAAGGACTTCTTCTACCTTGTTCGGATCAATAGCTATACCTTCAGCAGATAACACATGACCTAAAAATTGTACTTCCTCTAACCAGAATGCACATTTGCTGAATTTGGCATATAATTTGTGGTCTCTTAATCGTTGTAGAACAATGCAGAGATGTTCCGCATGTTCTTCTTTGCTGTTAGAATAGATAAGAATGTCATCAATGAATACCACTACAAACTTATCCAACTCGGGCATGAAAACTGAGTTCATCAGGTACATGAAATGAGCCAGGGCATTGGTCAGCCCAAAAGACATGACTAAATACTCATATAGACCATATCGGGTAGTAAACGCTGTCTTCGGCACATCTTCTCGTCTGATCTTAATCTAGTGATAGCCTGATCTCAAGTCTATCTTCGAGAACACCTTAGCTCCTGCAAGTTGATCGAGTAGCAAATCAATTCGTGGTAAGGGGTATTTGTTCTTTATGGTGACTTCATTTAACGACCGATAGTCAACACATAACCTTAAGGTTTGGTCCTTTTTCTTCACGAAGATAGCAGGGCATCCCCAATGTGATGAACTGGGTTGAATGAAACCCTTGTCTAACAACTCTTGTAGTTGGATTTTTAATTCTGCTAGTTCTTTGGGTGGCATCCTATATGCTCTTCTGGACACAGGTGTCGTTCCTGGTTTTAGGTCAATTCTAAACTCCACATCTCGGTCTGGTGGCAGACCATACAGATCATCGGGAAAGACATCCGTAAATTCACATACCATAGGAATTTCCTCAGCTTCTTCAACAGTTGTTGCACAGACGGTTCCAACCGTACTCTTAGGAAAGGGAAGTTGGATGAAAAGTTGGGTTTTGCTGCCAGGTACATTTACCCTTTTGGTTCTACGCATGACATCTATGATAGCCCAATGTTGAGTTAACCAGTTCATACCAAGGATCACATCTATATCTTGATCCTTTAATATCAACATGTTGGTAGGGAACTCATGTCCTCCCAAATCAATAGGTACATGCTGAACTATCTCCCTTGTACAGATTCATGCCCTGGGCGACTGTATATGATATGGTTCTTTTGTTTCCCCAATAGGTATCCCATGCTTCACAACAAATGTATGATTGATGAATGTATGGGATGCACTAGAATCAAATAAGGTAATTGCAGGGTGCTTAGCAACGGGAAACATACCAATCATTACTGGTTCTCCTTCTGGAATAGATTCCACCTGAGTATAGAAGACCCTTCTAGTTTTCTTCTCAGCCTGACCCTTCTGACTGTTCTAAGCATTGCCCTTGTACTGATTCTGAGTTTGAGCAACAGGGGCTTTAGGTGCATTAGGATTACTCTTCCTGGGATACGGACATTCTCGGGAAAAGTGTCCGAGTTTACCACAATTATAACATGGATAATTGTGATTCTGGGGAGTAGAAGTGCAGTTTGCATTATTTGTATTATTTTGCTGCTGCGGTGCTTGATGATGATAAGGCGTATTAGTTGCAGGGCGAATAAAGATTTGCTGCCTGCTTTGGCTTTGTTGTGGGCGGAATGGTGCACGACCATGATTCTGAGGATGGTAGACCATCTTTTGACGCTTTCCACTCGACAATCCCAAAGAAAATGCTCTCTTTTTCTTCGCCTCCTTGTGTCGGCGGTAATTCTCCTCTAAAGCGATAGCAATGTTGACTGTCTCATGATATGTTGCGTTGCCACAAGTTGCCATCATGTTCTGAAGTTTGATGTTCAAGCCTCTCATGAAATGATTCTTCTTCTTCCTGTCAGTATTCACATACTCTATAGCATACTGTGATAGGTGATTGAAACGCCCAACATAGTGCATCACCGGGTGCTCCCCTTGCTTAAGAGCCAGGAACTCTTCTAACTTCATGGTCATCACACCATCTGGAATATAGTGTGCCCTGAAGGCGTCCTTAAACTCCATCTAGGTGATTTGGTGACCAGCGGGCTGTACAGCTACCAAATTTGCCCACCAAGCACCAGCAGCTCCTCGGAGTTGCTGTGCCGCAAACCTTGGTTTCTGAATCTCGATACAGTGAATCAGCTCAAACTTTTGCTCCATTGTCCGGAGCCAATCATCAGCTTCTAAAGGCTCTTCTGCCTTAGAGAACATAGGCGAACGTGTGTCCGTAAAATCAATATAGGTTGACTCGTCATTTCCATTAGTACGGCGGCCATGATTAGGGTGTGGTGACTGTTGATTCTGAGCCATTTCCCTTAACAACCTAGCATTCTCTGTCATTGCATAGACGAGTGCGGTTATGGCATCTGCCAGGCATGGGTCGAGGATTTGTGATATCATCATTGTCTTGTGAGGTACTTGCACTAGTTCGGGTGTTAGGACGAGGCATCTGTTAGAGAGACACGTTTATTTACATTATTATTTTATTGAAAGCAGTTAAAAGGTTTCATGCTACAAAGGGTTACTTATTTATATTACATGTCTTGTATCCCACAAGACAACCCTGGTTTACTAGAAAAGCAGTAAAGGAACTATTTCTACACCAAGCTCTCAGTCATCGGCGTCCGTGTCCATATCGGACAAAACCTCATCTTCATCTGAGAAGTACACTAACTCCTCAGGGTTCTCCTCCTCTTCTTCATTCTCAACTTCTCCTGGATCTACAATCATTTCTTCATCTGTAACTTCACCATCCCCATGAGGAGGATGAAGCTGAGCGTACATCATGTGGACATTCTCATGAAGAATGGCATTGTCCATCTCCAGGTCTTCTATGTAAAACTCCAACTCATGGACGCGTTCGTTGGCCGCATCCTCTCATGTCTAGGTTTCATTCCGCAGCTCCATGGTCATGGTGATGGCCTTTTGCATTTTCGCCAGCTTCTCTTGATCTTTGGCATGGGCTCGACGAAGAGTGTTGAGCTCCTTGGTAAGGTTCTCGATGTTGGCGGGATTGCTTGAAGATCCTTCATCTCCTAGGGTCCTGGAACTTCCTTCACCAAGCTCACAGTTTCGTGGTGCCAACTGGTGGCGAGGGACTCCGTGAGGTCTAGTGGACTTGCGTGCGGTTATCTTGGTCTTTGCCATAGCATGTAGAAGTTAGGGTAGGACTATAAGGATAGCTTGAGGATAATGGAGGTTAGCAAGAATGGGATTGACATTACTTACCCAACCACTTTTAAGGAGAATTATTATGCAAGGTGTTCAAGCATGATGCATGAATCGATCTTATGAATCTGAGTACAAAAGATTTATACAATCAAAAGTACTAGATTTTTAATACATAGGACAAACCTAATCATATTATCCACCACGAACTTTCAAATAAGATAGGATTGAGGCTAGATCAGAGGTAAGAAGAAAGAAATTTGAACTTTAAAATATCAAGTTTACTTTCTTTGTTCCAAATCAATTTGAAGGTTTTCCAAAGTAACCTACAATGATCTTAGATAGGACCTGCTCTGATACCAGCTATGGCAGAACCTCCTAAGAAATCGGGCCCAAGTGCATCTATCGTTGTCTCAACAGACCTCTGATAGCGTACATGAGTTCCCAACAACTTAACAGGTATGTCGGGTGTCCTCGGAAAACCCGAATCATCCACGAATCTTTTCCAAACAGGATCCCAATCATAGACATTATAGATTACAAAAGTTTTCAATATACAAATCAGAGATTATAAAGCGGAAGACTTAAGTTTTAATATTACAAACCAGTTGTTTCAAACTTACAAAACCATAAGTGTCATACAACCATAGTAGTAGGATAATATTACATTAACATTATTTATTTCACACAAACTAGTGCCTTGTCCAAAGGCCATTCATCATTCCTCATCGTCATCGACTTCGAACACTGTCATGCAGCACAGACCAAAACAAGCCTGCGCATATGACTCACTTGCAACAAGGGTTAACAAACCCTGAGTACAAAAGTACTCAACAAGACTGACCCGACGTAAAAGGGGGTGAAGGACTTTAGAGATGCAGGTGTTGGGGCAAGGTAAGGATATAGCAAGATTCAAAAGCTCTTTGTCAAAAGCTTACTATTCTTGATCCTATTTTCAAGTTTTTCCCACTAAATCTTCTTAATTCATTATCTCAAACTAAGTGTTCATATCCCATGTTCCAATCCTTCTCATTCCATTCTTTTTCTCATGTTTTAGTAATTCACCAGTCCTACATTGCTTCTGTAATGAATCGAGTCTCCATATTCATGGAGCACCGGCAATTCGAATTAATTCAAGTCCCAGCTGGGGATTCCTTATCACACGACATATGCAGAACTTAATCTTGCATATACCAACCTCGCTACCGAATCCTCCCATACTAAGCCATCTCCACGCCACCCGAGATCACAGCACACCTCTAATCCAGCCACATTCCAGCCACGAGGGTACACGCTACTCCTGCCATCTCTCCACTCCCAGTGCGTGGGCATTCGTCTTAGTATTGGATTAGCCGAAGTAGGCTTACCGGAGTATGTGACCAGTACTACAAAGTGTCTCGTTCAGAAGATCCACAATGAGTGGCCTTTAAGCGACATAGTGGGCAACATTACCCAACATTTAAGATAAGTCACCAGACTAGTCTCTAGTTCATTCTATCTTCTTTCTTTCTTTGGCCAGTATGTCATCTTTGATTGTATCGAAACTTTTACTTTGAAAGCCTACCATAAAGCATACTAAGTAATTCTACGCCTTTGTAAATGAAATCATCTTCAAGGATGGTAAACAATTAACAAGGTAGGCAATGCATCAAGTAGGTAACATTTGAATTAATTAACTTAATGCAATAAGTAACATAGGTGATAAACTTTTCAAAGTAAACAAGGTAATGGTTTAATGCATAAACCGGGGCTTGCCTTCGTTGACGATCTCGGGTTCCAGATCAGTACCACAAATATCAAATCCCGAGATAACCAAGGATTCTTCCACATCTTGCTCAACTAGAATCGGTTCACTCTCGGATTCTACACGAAATAATAGCATATTCTTCAACATGATGATAATGTAAACATGATGCTTTCATGGTGCATGAAATGTAATAACACCTTGAATACAATTTTCCTTCACGGTACAGTTGCGAGCCAACAAAACCAACTTGCAATTCTACCATCAAGGATCACACAAAAATGTTTACTAAGAAACCCTACATTCTTATAAAGAACTACCCAAAGTTTCACTCCAAAGTTCTACCCTTAATGAATGAAATCATTCATTAACTATAGTCAAACCAAACTTTAATGATCTAGGTCTTATGACCTAAGTGACTTGACCAAATTGATCTTGAAACCCTACTCGTCACAAAACATGACCAAAACAAGATCAAACCCTAATGCAACACTTAGGGTTTGCTTTTATTCATTTTTGAATTAATTGGGAATTAAGCTCAAAATGAACTTGTTCCAAATGACCTCAAAATTTTATGTAAGATTCCTCATGACAAATTAGTGTACCAAAATAAATTTCATAATTTTTCGAGTTATACAGTGGCCTACAAAAATTATGGAAATGACATTTATCAATTAATTGACTGAATTTTTGAACATTAAAAATTTATTCCAATTTCAAGTTTCATATTTTTACACCATAATAGAACATGTACAAAAGCTACACACAAATTTTCAGAATTTTTAAAGCTGTAATTACTTTCCTATGATTTTCCAAAGTTGCTGCACTATTCAAAATCCAGAAAATACAAAATCTCCCTGTTCTCTCTCTCTTCTCTCACTGACAGCCATGCCCCGCTCGTCAGCGACACAGAAAGGGCGCACGGCGGTAGTGAGACACCGGTGAGGCGGACTACACCAGCACGATCTACACCACCCCGCGAACCTATCCCAGCCCTCAGAACAGCAGCAGGCGCACCGGAGGAAGCTCCACGCTGGCCATGGCGGCCACGGGCACGGCGGCGAGACACTCTCTAACGAATTGGCCCCAACAGGGAAAATGATCGAGCATACGAGCAACAGGATGACACGGGGAAGCTAAACCAAAAGAAGAATCGACGAGAGGCTCACCGGAGTGGCTTGACCACGGTGAGATGATCGTGGCGGAGCTCCGGCCGGTCACGGGGAAGAACACGTTGCGCTGGGTGATTCCGGCCAACCCAAGCGATGCGAGCAAGCCGAAGAGGAGTGCTAGGCCGAGGCGATCACGCTGGATTAGCTAGGCACGACGGGAAGGGTTCGACGGTGACTACGGCGAGCAGCGGAGGTGAGCGGTGGCAGAACAGAGCTGAGAAGGAAAGGAAGGACGACGGCGGCGGGTGCTCCTATTTATAGAAGGGAAGGAGGCGTCTGGCGTCGATAGCTCCTGAATGAGTTCGCCACGGAGATGGCAGCGTGTCACCACGTGAGAAAGCGGCGAAGACGGTCGGCGGCAAGCAGCTGCGTGGCACCGGCGGCTTCAAATTGATTTTTTAGTTATTTATAGAATTGCCACTGCATTTATTTTGCAAATTACTCACAAATTTTCTAAAGAAGTTGAAAATCTCCAAAAATGAAAGTTGCTCAACTTTTGAAACTCTACAACTTTGCTTTAATGAACATTTTCAAATTCTGCCTCCATTTTGAAATTTGAATTTGGGGTGCATTTGAGCATTTGAATCATTTCAAAATTACTCCAAATTTTACGTGTAAACTTTAAAAACTTTGAATACCAAAGTTGATCCTTATAAAATAAGCTTCAACTTTGCTTTTTGTCACACCCCTAAATTCCAAATGGATTTTGGAATAGACAAAAGGGGCAAAAAGGACTTTTATGATTTGAATTTAAATTCACATTTAATTTGTTTCCCTTTTCAGTTAATTATGGTTTTTGACCAATTACATGGCCCATTAGGGTTATTTGAGTCAAATGACACATGGTCTCACATGATCACATGAAATTTGACCCTTGCGGTCATGGTTTTCATTTAGAGTTTTGAATCACATTACATCACATAAAATAACAACTTATGAAATAAAGCTTATTTAGTGAATGCATTCAAATTTTCCTACTTTATGAATGCTTTGCAATGCATATGATGATATGTCAAGTTTTAATGCTAGGTCAAAACACCAGAGGTGTTACACTATACCCCCCACACCCCTAGTGTGTAGTAAACTGCTGCTCAGAAGAAGGACAAAGATGTTGTGGAGTTTACGGAAGACTGCTAGGAGTGCTTGGTGTACGGAGCCCCCAGTCAGCCGTCCCTAAAAAGAATGGAGCCTGAGGAGAAGTTTAACAACCATTCTGCGATACTCTGATTGTTGTAAGGGTTATTATTAGTATGTTTTTCTTCTGTATAACATTATTTCTGATATTTCAATTCTATTGTTATATGTGTGGACATTCTGGGCACACATATGACGAGTGCTTGGTCTTCTTTTGAAAACTGGGTGCGATAACCCAAGTGCAGGCTGAGAAGCCCCATGGTTGAAGGTAATATGGGTAAGTTTAAAAGTCAGATCGGTTTACTCATATCCGGAGGAGAATTCTTGTTTGAACGCATGTGTACTTTTGGGGAGTGAAAACATTGATGCAACTCCTGATCCATTTACTAGGTTCAGCTTTGCTCAGGGACTAGCGAAGGTTAAGCTTGGGGGAGTTTGTTGATGGTAGTTAACAAACATTATAAACCATCAATATAACATGTATAAGGGCACAAATGTATTCACCAACAAAAGTCTAGGGGTTTAAACTAACAAATTCCACGAGTTTTGGTGAATTTGAATTTTCTGTAGGGTCTATCCAAAAAACCATCAAGGTGGACCGATATGTTAGAATAAATCGCGCTTATCTGCAATGAGACAGACACCAGAAGGATCTAGAAGACACCATAGGATAGCACGCTGAGGCAGAGAGGAGGAGGCTACCAGGTGGGGGCCAGCTAGCCTCTAGGGCCCACCAGTCAGCCCCACGTTGTTACGTCGGTTATCCATCGCCTTAAGGATTGCATCTATGTCGTTTATTCAAGTCAGTTTGATCCGAGGGCTCAAGATTGATGCTCCGGCCTATATATACCAGCCCCTGCCACCCCTAAAGGCATTGAAGTCATTTGAGAAGATAGAAACCCTAATCATCCTCAGGGCTCCACCATATTCTAGGGCATAGCTAGTTAGGCTAGGTCTAGAGGGAGGCAAGCAAGCTCTGCTTGGATTCCTGATCGTGTCAAGAGTGTAGTTTGGTATAATCTTTATACCCCCACTCTTTTGTATCTCTCATTATTTTTATGTGTTTGCTACAATTGTTATGACATTATTAATCATATCGTTCATGTTCCTAGTTATAATGATCCTTGTTTACTTAGATTATATACTTAGTATAGCTAGATTATCCTTATATTTATGCATAAGTTTGTGTAGCACTCACTCTAAGGTACCATGGCTGAGTGGTCGACATTGTGTAAGCGTGGTGCTTATACATTGTTTCCCTATGGATACACCTTAGATTCTAGGTCATGTGGTAGATCACGGATGTGAGACTCCCATTGAGTTCTTTGTAGTCCACTCCCTGAATATAGGTATACAAGTACAATCTAGTTACGAAGGAAGACAACCTCTGTTCTTAATCTTCCTTAGTAATATCCCTTATGTGTAGATATGAAGTTAATCTTAGCCATGACTACTAGGTGTAATTGCACTAATCAATATATGCTTTGACTTGTAATTAAGAATGACTTAGGAGTTATTCCTCTAATATTCTACTTAATCATGCTAATGCCATAGATAGAAGTACTATGAGTGATCAATGATCAATTATTATTTATTATTCATATATATTTACCTCTTGACTCACCCATGTTATGGGTAGAATCACTACTAGAAATATCCACTTCTATGACGAATATATTTCGTCACTGAAGGAGCCAAATTCGTCATAATTTTAGTTTTATAACGAATTTATGACGAAAACCGGTTCATCATAGAAGTCGTGTCACTCTTGCATATCTTGACGAATCTGACAAAATCATCATAGAATTGGATATATTTATGATGAAAAACATATCGTCATAGAACTGTTATGGCATACGTGGCAGGGGGCTGCCACGCTGGTGGGCGCTTCCGTTGGAGATGCTTTCCATGTGTACATGCTATAGCCCACGTGTACATGCTATAGCCGGTTGCATTGGACATGGTTGGGGTACGTGTCACCTTCTTATTGCACAACATGGCAATCTCTGGTTCTTGCACGTTTCAGGTTTTTATTGGACTACGTGTCGTTTCCCTATTGTTCCACATGTCAGTTTTCTACTAGCACACGTGTCGTGTTGTCGTTGGATCACGTGTCACTTCTTCATTGGATCACGTGTCATTTTTATTGGCCACGTGTGCGTTTCTTATTTGACCACGTGTCACTATGCTATTCGTCCACATGTCATATTTTTATACGTCTACGTGGCTTGACGATTTCCTTCCGCGTGTCGGATTTTTAATAGCCCATGTGTTGTGCCCTGGCCAATTCACGTGTCGTGCACTGGTTTGTCCACATGTCGCATTTTTATTTGATCACGTGGCCTATCTTGGTTCTACCATGTGGAATACAATCAATTCGTCATAGACGTAATTTGAGATCATCACTACTGCATAGACTGACTACATAACTATTTAGCCTGGCAATCAAGTAACAACAATTTACATTTCACATGTCAGCAGCGAACCACTGATAGAGTATCACCTCATTAAACAAGCATATGAGTCCACACATCAAACCAGCACATGAGTCCACACATCAAACCACAAATGTTCACTGCATCAAGCCGTAGGAGTTGAAGACTGAGAGTTACTAGAAGAGCTGAAGCGCGTGCATAGCTCACAGAGATTGTTGTACTCCTATTGCCGCTTCTTGTATTCCTTAAGCTCCCTTTCAGTCTTTTCTGTCTTCCTCTTTAGTTCGTCAACTTGATCGACGAGGGCAGCGGAATTTTCCTATTTAGCACCAAGCTATTCCTGAAACATTCTCTCCGTCGATGTCTGTTCTGGTAGAGCTTGTCTAGATACCAGCATTCTTCAAAAAAAGGCTGTTGTCGCTTCCCTAGGAGGGGGCCTTGCCCTGATGGATGCAGAGGACCTTACAAACAACATCAGCACTAGTAATTGGTTGCTGCCCATCAGCAATAAGTTATGCTTGCATAGTTTCCATAACTTTCTGAAAAATTCAATCAGTAAAACATTAGGTTACAGATAGTGTAAGAGGACTTCAACTAAAAACCCAAGAGATTGATTCATAACAAGTAATGCATAGGTCTTTCTCAGCCTACTACTGATAGAGATTACATAAGCTTTAGTAGATTTTAGTAGATTTCCATAACACTAGGTTCCTGCTACGTTTCCTTCTTTTATGGCAATGGCTTCAGTAGATTTCAAGGGAAGCAAAAGAAGATACTTACAACTGTTGCTCTTGCAACATCGCTCAGGCCATTTTTCCTACTGGTATGGAAGTCCCTAAAGACTTCCATAGCATTAACATCTTCATTAGGTGGACCATTTTCTTCTTCAAGTCCTTGATGTTGTTCTGCTGCATTCCTCTTGTTCTTCTGTTAACATTGCACATGAGTTTCGGTTTATATTTATACAAAGGCAAGAGTAATAATAAAACACAACCATCACTTACAAAATTTTGCATCTGGACAACATAAGAGCGAGATCCTGTAGCCTGGTGGTACTTCACTTTTGCACGGTTTCACTTGTTCTTCTTAGATATTTCCTATAGCTTCATTTGTGTTAGAGTACAGCACAAGTAGACCATAGCAAGACTAGACAGGAAATCGATGGGTTCACACACCTTGTTCTTAGCACTAGACCAAATCTTGACAAGTTTACACCACTGTGCATCGTTCATGGACGAGACAGGAGAGGTCATACGAATCTGATTAGCAGGGACACCATTGAAGTATGTTCTCTTCAACATGTAGCATGCCTGCCGTACCACAGACTACATTACATTCTGACAAGCTTTTTTTGTTGGTGAGTGAGAACTGTTAACGCGCAGCCTTCCCTACACACAGTAGTGTGAATGAAAAGTAAATACATTAAAGTTGCTCAATGCAGAGTTGAATGTCAAGAGGGGATACCCATACATACATTTAGCCTTTCCACAAATCTTGTGCAATAGACAACGCTGGGCTTCTCCCCCTTGTATTCTTTCCAATGTGTCAAAATTGGTACTTCCTTCCTGACTACTACACCTACCTCTGAGGCAAACTTGGTAGCTTGCACTCGATCATGTGGCCTTCTGTTCCCCTCGGCAACAAAGATGCACATCCTCGCTCCTCCTAGTGATTTGCTTATTTTGTCAAGCATAATTCCACGAGTTCGAGGCCTCGGCTTCCTCATTCTTTGGCAATGGTACTACACAGTTTTCATACATTCAGATTATTAGAAAAGTTACATGGATATCAAATAGCTAGTGTAAATTGATTGATAGACATCTATAAGGTAATACCAACCTAGGTAAATTTCATCGTTCTACAGGTTGGGGAGATGGGAGTTTGCTGAGAGAGCTCCTCTTCAGTAGGGCTATCATCATCTGGTCATGAGGAGTCTCTCTAAGGGCTAGGTAGGGTGCTATCCCGACCAATGTCTCTAGTCAATTGATGAACATGGAATTGATACCATGGTCCGGGTGTCAGTCGTGATGGAGAATTATGTTTACCAACTGCTACTACATCCACCCATTTGCCAGCAGAAGACCTTCGAGTACAAAATCCTTGAGTAGCCTCTTCTGGTGGTGTTGACCTCACTTGCTTGAGAGCCTTCACCCAAGACTCATGGCAGCGCTGCCTTTTGTTCTGCTGGCAGAGCCTCCTATATGGCTTCTTCGATCCAGACACTAAAATTGGAGATACAAACTTAAGTAGCAATCATGTACAAATTCCATTGATATCCAAACAATAAAGCACTGCATGGCTAGCTACCCCCTTTGCCTTGCCTCCCTGCCCCTCCGAACTAAATACAAGATAGAACAAGCACCTCATCAATTGATAGGGGCACTGGCTCATCTTCTAAATCTGAATCTGTGTCATCTGTATCATCAAATCCCTCAACTACCTCCCCTGGTTCAGGAATATATTCCAAATCTTCACCATGTCTACCCTTTGTGCTTGACTTTTTGCCTTTGGAGACATAGGTTTTGGGCCCACACGTCGTATTCCAAGTTCTTTCATCTTTCTATGATTCCTTGCGATTTGTGCATCCCGTGCTCATTCATAAGTAGTTAGTGGGTGTTCATCTAGATTACAAAGGCATTTATTAACTAAAGCTTCTACGGAATGTCAACACAGCAGAGCAAGAGTATGCAAATAAGTGCCTAACTAGTAACTACAGCTTGTACGGAAGTCATCAATCCAATAAAGCACATGTCAGCTACAGTCAACTATAGGAAATATGTAATCCCATCGCTATGTACATATCCTTGGTTCAGCCAATATAGTAGAGCACACATCATAAAAGGAATTTGGGTACCTATTCCTCCATGTTCCCTAGCTTTGCTTTGTCATCGGCACCGATGTCCTGTCATCGCGGTCGCAGAGCTAGTGCGACCGGCGTTGACGAAGGGATACCAGATCTAGCTTCGGCTAGGGATCAGATCTGGTCGGTCATGATAGGTGCCAAGGTAGGTAGGGGATCCAGATGCGGCTTGTACCATCATCAAGGCGGTCCTTTCGCCGTCAGTTGATCGACCTGCTGTCGATGAATCGAAGGGGATCAGGCTTCGGCTAGAGTTCGGAAATGTATGAGAGAGGGTGCTGCTAGAGGGTGGAGAGGGAGTTGAGCTGCTGTTCCGATGGCGCCTAGGGTCCATAGCGGGGTGGCAGAGGGGGCGGCTGGAGAGTGGAAAGGGAGGCCATGGGACTAGGATTTGGAGCTGGAGGAGAGATGGTGTGGCTAGAGAATGGAGATGGAGGCGGTGACAGTGACTCTTTACGCTTTTATGTGGCCATCACATTACCACAAATGCCCTTGTCTGAAATTGATGGCATGGTATACCTATTTTCCGCACGGAGGGCAAAAGAGAGACATCTAATTTTTGGTGCGTGTTGGCGGGACTGCTCGGCGTGGTGCGAAATCAAATTTTCGGGCGGGCAGACTACCCCGTCTGCTCAGCGGAGACCAGAATTTCGGGAGGCCTTAGTTGTTGACTTTTTGGTTTTTTCATAATATAAATAAACATAAAACTAAAATAGGATGATAATAAACAATTAAAAGATCCATGAATTTGACACCTAAAGATTACCAAAAAAAGAAAAAATAAACCTGCTCGCTGCAGCTTATTGTGCTGCAATTGGCGATTTTTTTGTGTGTGTGTGACTGCATCTGCGGTTGTTTGAACTAAGGCCTATAATTAGGAAGCAAGGGGAAGGCACGCCCAGGGATGGAAAACCCTCCAAAAAACCAAATGGGTTATTCAAATGATATCCCCATGGATGTCCCACCTTGGAAAAAGTAATCATGGATTCTAAGGTGCTTTGAGTTTCTAGAGAAGAGAAAAAATTAAAGCATCCTCCTCTTGGCTAGCGCTCTTGCAATTCGCCGACTCGCCAGTACTCTAGATTGTCCTCCTCGCTAGAGTCGCAGTCGGTGCTATACTTTCCATCTCTCGAGTATGTCCCCATTGTTCATGAGCCTCGAGCCGGTCGCCAACGCCGTCTCAGTGAAGGTGAACGTGGACGACAACATCCTACATGCCTACCTCGACCCTTGATCTGTGGGACGTTTTAGTAGTACAAGTCATGACTAGGCTTGGTCTATGGGATGACCGTATGTGAAGTCTTATTTGCATGCATATCTGTGTTAACTTTTGTTGAACTTTGTATTAGGTCGGTTAAACTTTCTTGAGCGTTGTGTAGCTTAGGTCCTTTGGTCATTTGGTAACTGGTTATACTAATGGTGTTTGCCCTTTCTGATTGGAGGACGTGGGTGTATAGATGTTGAAATTTTCTGGACCCTAAGACAGTCCGACCCTACAAATATATAGACGATCCAGATCATTATGAAATAAAGGGGCTATCCTTGTAGTCCATAGAACCCGACTACCAGGGGCTAACAACTAGTTCTAATCTATAGATCCCATCAATTAGTTGAGGATACAAATAGGTATGGACTAATAACACAACTAATTGGCTAATTTTTAGTTGGCTATTTTTTAGCCATGGCTAACTAGTCGCAGTCCATCCAAACAGAGCATAAGACAGTCCGATACTAAAGAAATCTTGACAAGCCGGATCATAGTTTTAATGAAACAACAAAATATAGATCGTGTCAACTCTTGCACCGTATATGTGGGGTCGTGGGCGCGCAGCCGTGCATGTGTGGGTCATGGGGTGGTCCACGACCCACGAACTATATAACAGTAGATACAAGGGGTGAGAGGAAGGCTCTCCAGAGCTCCTCCTTTAGTTGCATCCCAAAGCTTTTGCCCTCCTCCCTACTGCTGGGCATCTTTGTTCTTCATTTTTTCTGTATATTGTTTTCTTTTTTACACGGATCATGGATAACTATGACCATTCTTGGGACATGTCTGTGTATCGCTATGTCTTCTGCGAGCTTCATGTTCGCCATGGCCTACAAACAAGGGTTGTAGTGTTGCAGTGCATTCTAACTTTTACAGTAGGTGGTACATTGCTTCTGTAGTTGTTCATTAAGTTCTTGGCCATCGAAACTACCGTCTTGCTGAGATTCATCTAGGACCCTATGAGTTTGTTGTAGTTCATTCAAATGCAGATCTCCAAACTTTGCTTTCATACCGCTATCCGTGGTGCAGAAGTATTTTCTCATTGTATTCGTTATCAGGGGGAGTGGTACGAGTGGGTCAAGGAGATGAGCGAGGACGAGGCAAAACTTTAGGTATGAGCTACTAGGCGGAGATGGAGCGGCCACGATGAATTTCACCGACGCGTTGACTTCGTTGGCGGCGAGCAGAGAGAGGAAAAAGAGGAGGAGCGCTGGCTGCTTCACGTTTCAAAGGACGAGGACGATGTCGTGGCTTTGGCAGCGTCTTCTCGAGCTTGGCCTCGCGCACGGCCGCGTGTCCACATGCGTGAAACAGCGCGTAGGCGCTGGACGGCGGCGAGCAGGTAGCTACCTGGCATAGCTGCCGATGCTACTGTTTACCGACTGAACCTTCATCTTCTCCTCCTTTCTCTTGATTCCGTGCAGAAATACTACACCACAACACGGCTTCCCCGTCAAACATCTAACGCTAAAAATTATATTTGGCGATGGATGATCTGATGCTAAAGATAACTCAAAGACCATCTGATGCTAAATCCTCATTTAGTGATTTAGTGTCTGTCGCTATAGGTATTCATATTTAGCGTTGAACCGTCTATCGCTAAAGACAAGTGTACCGTCAATCTATCTGTCGCTAAAGAAAATGGGCCCCATGCTGAGCTCGCGTGCCCCACAATATGGATCAAGACAAATAGCCCATCACGGCCCACACTCATAGCCGCAGCAAGCCCATACGGGCCCAAACTGGAACTCATTGGCGGCAACCCCTGCATACCCCCCGTGAGTTCGTGCCCCGTTCCCCCAAAATTTCCCCATTTCCTCCCCCTCCCCTTCCACCCGTAGCTCCCCGCGCCTAGAAGGGGAACCTAGCCGCCGCCACCGCCGCCGTGCAGCACGCCGCCCATGGCCTCCTCGTCGGAGAACACCGGCATGCCGCTAGAGGAGGAGCAGCCCCAGGCCCCGTCGATGCCGAACCTGGAGCCTACCGAGGCGGCGGCGCCCGGCGAGGCGGAGGAGGACCCGCAAACCCTAGAGAGGGCGCAGGAGCTCTTCAACAAGGGCGCCAAGGCCATCGAGGATGAGGACTTCGTCGAAGCCGTAGACTACCTCAGCCAAGCGCTCGAGATCAGGTTAGGGTTTCCTTTCCTACTCCAATTTCCCCTCCACTTCTGCGACATGTAGTTGTGAAGCGACTCCGCGTGTTGGCGTATTTTGGAGCAATTGGCGGTTGGTATGGTGCGTTTCTGTCCGAATTTGCTGGTTTTCGCATCAACGCTTGGGTGGCTCGGGGATTTAGTCCACTAGGGTTTAAGGGGTTCTGCAACAGACTGCTTAACAGGGGTGTTATCGTTTCGTTTATGTCGGTGAGTGAGATGCGGAGAGTCTATCGTTGTCAGGGATCTATTGGATTTGGCTCCGATACCTGTGGTTGTTTGTGGAGCAACACTTTGCCATGGTTTGTCATGGTGCCTAAATTGTGTTCACCATCAATTGGAGTGTACTGTTTTTTTAAACAACTTTGTAGTGTACTGTAGTATACAATGGTTAAGGAAAATGTGTTATCTGTCCGAGATTATGCAAACATTTCGGAAGTCAATCAACAACAAACTAACTTAGGACCTTGTATCAGTAACTTGGTTGATAAAATCTCTGTATCTATCAGTTTCAGTTGTGCTGCTCTATCTCGTTTTACATTGCCCCTCATGGCCTGATGCAAGTTATGTTAATAACCTTTACAGTGGTGCACTAACAATTTTGTGCATTCGTTGCCCACTAGGACTTCACATTTTGGAGAGCTCGCACTGGAGTGTGCCAGCACATACTTCAAATATGGATGCACTCTGCTATACAAAGCTCAGGAGGAAAGTGATTTTTTGGGAAATGTTCGCAAGAGCATGCCAAATGAAGAGTCAGCGAAGAGTACAGCTTCAAAAGATGATAGTGGAACCTCAAAGATCTCTGGTACTGTGGAGGTATTAACCCCTATACCCTTATGGCTAAGCTTGGGCCGGCCCGGATCGATGGGTTCAGTCCACCAAAAGATGACGTGCGGCCCGGTTAACCTGATCGGAGTCCCACGCAAGGAGTCAAGGCGGATTTGGCGATCAATCAAGATCCTGGTCGGTTAGAATAGGAATCCTTATCCAGCCACATATGGCAATTGTAACTGGCTAGGATTAGTTTCCAAATCTGTAACCCTGCCTCCCGAACTATATAAGGCAGGCAGGGGACCCCTCTAAAAAACATCTCTCATTGACATATAGCAATACAAATCAGACGTAGGACGTGGGTATTACGCCTTCTTGGCGGCCGAACCTGGATAAAACCTTATGTCTGTCTTGCGTCACCGTCTTGTTTGTGGCTTGCGCATCTGTCTGCCGACAATCTACTACCTTGGGTATACCCCTAGGTAGACTACCGACCATATTTCGTCGACAGTGGCGCGCCAGGTAGGGGGTGTGCATACTGCTTCCCAAGCAAACAAGACGGTCATCATCTCCGCCTCCATGGCTACGCTGAACGGCCTCACGTTCACCGTTGCCCAGATCACCTGGACCACCGGCTCCAATGACTTCATCGCCATGACCCCGGAGGAGGCGTGGATTCAGTCTGCGTCGACCACTGCTTCACCTACATCGGCTACGGCTCCGACCACGGTGGATACGGCTCCGACCACGGTGGACACGGCTCCGACCACGATGGATGCGGCTCCGACCATGATGGATCTGGCTCCAACCATGGTACATCTGGCTCTGACCACGCCTGCATCACCTTCAGCCACGCCGACAACTCGTCATCCGCTTCCCCGCTACAAAGGGAGGCAGATCGACAACACCGACCTGCTCGACTCCATCGATCGGGTCAGCACCAAGCTCACTGAAACCCTGGCTCTGGTAAGTACGATTCAAAGTCAGCCTAATGAGCAGGTAACCGCTCCCCACAATAGATCTACCCGACCAGCTCGGACCAGTCGTCCTGCACGACTTGGTACAGATCTTGTGGTCACATCTACTCCTCAAGGGCGCTCTGCTCGTCGCCGGCCAGCCTTCGCGATGGGTCTCCGGCTCTCCGAGTATGAAGCCTCGATGGAGAACTGCTAGGTCTAGCCCTATGGCCTGCAAAACGCTGCCTCCAGCTACGCCTATGACCTGCAACGCCGCTTGGATCTGTGTCTTATGCACCGACCTCAGCCGAAGCCGCGTGACTTCGTCAACATGATCCAGATTGAAGATTATCAAGAAGGATCCGTTCACACAGGCCAAGAGGGCGACCCCAGCTCCTCGTCTAGCACCGCATCTAATGCATCTGTCCACACCGAGCTTTAGCATCACGAAGATGAAGGCGTCAAGTACGATCTGGATATCCCAGACCATGCCTCGGGGTTCTCACAATTCCCGTCTTTCCTGCCAAGACGAGGGGATCTGATCCATGTTGTCAGCAATGACGAACCGCAAGCAGTTGGTGAAACAGAACAAGAAAGGACTGCACGCGAAGCACGCAATATTGACCGGTTTAATCGCCAACAAATCGAAGCCAAAGCAGACCAGGAGGCACGACACATAAGGGTCCAGCCACGTGACCTCAACGATGCTTTCGACAGGGTGGGGGACAAACAGGTCTTTAGAACTCCAAGTGCCAATGTAGCCGTTGCCATGGCAACAATGCAACGGCTACCCA
The DNA here is from genome assembly GCA_904845875.1 of Miscanthus lutarioriparius. Lineage (NCBI taxonomy): Eukaryota > Viridiplantae > Streptophyta > Magnoliopsida > Poales > Poaceae > Miscanthus > Miscanthus lutarioriparius. The sequence continues at coordinate 72,999,091 of CAJGYO010000011.1, forward strand.
ACACTCCAGAAACCCAAGCAGTTTGCGATGAAATACAAGCCTATCTGATGGTTGCTATGGCCCAGACCACGGAGATTGTAAACTAAGCTCGGGCTCCATCCGTCTCGGTCGAGTCAAGCCACAACCGCCAGCACCCAAGTCGCTCACAGCCGCCCAACCAACGTGGTTCGCGCAACAACGACCCATCAGATAACCATCAAGAAGGAAACGGTGGCCATGATGGTGGCCAGGACGACAACCGCCGCCGGGACAACCGCGACAATTGCCGCGATAACCGTGGTCGCAGGGCTAATCCAGATGGCAATCGAGATCGCCGCGATGGCAAGAACGATCTCCGCCATTACCTCGGTGGACGCGATCTGCACGCTCGCATCAACCAGAGAGCTGACGATCGAGCGTCCCACGAAAGTTATCACCGTATGGAATATGACACTGCCCACGGCCCGCCGGGTTTGAAGCAGTTTACTCCACACCTTCGCCAAGTCATATGGCCCAAGAATTTCAAGCTCGAGAAGCTTCAGAAGTACAACGGCAAGGAAAACCCCGAATTATGGGTCATGCTTTATGAGACTGCGTGCAGATCAGCCATGGCAGACGAGCACGTCATGTCTAACTATTTCCCAGTCGCTGTTGGCCATGCGGGTCACCAATGGCTGGTCAGCTTGCCGGCGAACTATTTTGACTCTTGGCAGGAGCTCAAGCAAGCCTTCATCGACAACTTCATTGCTACTTGTGAACAACCAGGCAACAAATACGATCTGCAACGTATTCGAGATCGAAAAGATGAGCCACTGCGTGAGTACGTCCGGCGTTTCTCGGAGATGCGCATCAAGGTCCCATGAATCTCCGACAATGAGGCAATCGAGGCTTTCATCACTGGCCTCTGCTTCCACGATGCCCTAAGGGACAAGCTCCTCCGCAAAAGACCTGATTCGGTCACAGCGCTCCTGGCCACCGCTAAGAAATACGCGGATGCCGACGACGCTAAAAAGATAATTATTGAAGAAGCAGCAAGGGTTCCGCGCTCCGACCACCCCCCACACCGCGATGACTACTGCGGTAACCGTGGTCGGAACGACAATTTTGACCGCCGCAACCAGCGCAATGACTCCCGCGACCACCATGACCAACGTAATCAGCGGCGTAACCGCCGTGACGATTACAGGAGCAAGCATGCTCGGGAAGACGACGGCGAGGTCAACACCATTAAAAAGGGTGGCGGACGTCGTAACTATGAAGACGACTACGCCAAGGCATTGAAGGGGCCCTACCAGCTCCATCCTAAGTCGAACCATACCATGGAGAATTGCCGCGTCCTCAAGTCTATCTACACGCGTCAACAAGCTCTGGATACGTCCGACAAGCCTAACGACGTAGGGGAACAACGCAACAAGGATAACGACGACGACGATGCAGACCCCCGTCACGAGTACGTCAAGCCAACCGATTGCGTGCACACCATCATCGGAGGCAAAGTGTCCATCGAGACCAAACGAGAACGCAAGCTGCTCGCCCGCGCTTGCTTGAACGTGGCCAACACCGACAATCTCCTCACCGATCCGCGGCTCCCTCCGTGGTCTCACCGCGAAATCTCCTTCAGCAGAAAGGACCAATGGGCCGCAATACCTGAGCCAGGGCGTTTTCCCCTGGTCCTCGATCCTTGTATCAACAAAGTTCAGTTCGACAGAGTACCGATCGACGGCGGCAGCTCCATTGATATACTGTTCAAGAACAGTCTGCCCGCCCTGAAGATAGCTCAGGCAGACCTCAAGCCATACGAGGCACAGTTCTGGGGTGTTCTCCCCAGACAGAGCTCTACACCTCTCGGGCAGATCACGCTACCAGTGCAGTTTGGGACCCCGGATCACTTCCGCACCGACTACGTCAACTTCATGGTCGCCGACTTCGACGGCACCTACCATGCTATTCTTGGTCGACCGTCGCTCACCAAGTTCATGGCCATACCTCATTACAGGTATCTGGTGCTCAAGATGCCTACCGAGAAAGGAGTTCTAACCCTCCGAGGCAACGTGTACGCAGCTTATACCTGCGAAGATGACAATTTCAAAATAGCAGAGGCTCACGACCTCTTTATTCGCATGGCCGAGACCGTGCTCAACGCCAAGAAGACCTCGATCGACCACCAGGAGATCCCGGAGCTTGAGGCTCCATGCAAGAACATCAAGTCCAAGGAGCACAAGGTGATCCAGCTGGTCGACGGTGATCCCAGCAAGATGGCCCTTATCGGGGCCAACCTGGATCCAAAATAGGAAGACGCGCTCGTTAGGTTCTTGACGAGCAACGTGGATGTGTTCGCATGGAAACCTGCTGACATGCCCGGTGTACCTCGGAACTTGATTGAGCACTCCTTGAATGTCAACGGCAAGGCCAAACCTACCAAGCCGAAGCTACGACGGTTCGCTCGCGACAAAAAGGAGGCGATTAGGGTAGAAGTTACACGGCTTTTGGTAGCCGGATTTATTAAAGAAGTGTATCATCCGGAGTGGTTAGCCAACCCGGTTCTTGTACACAAAAAGAATAATGAATGGAGAATGTGCATTGATTACACTGATCTCAACAAACACTGCCCTAAAGACCCCTTTGGCCTGCCTCGCATAGACGAGGTCGTAGATTCAACCGCCGGTTGCGAGCTCCTTTCTTTTCTCGATTGCTACTCTGGTTATCACCAGATCGCTCTCAAAAAGGATGACTAGATCAAGACATCTTTTATCACGCCCTTCGGCGCCTACTACTACACGACCATGCCGTTCGGGCTCAAGAACGCCGGGGCTACCTACCAACGCGCTATACAAGCTTGCCTCAAAGATGAGATAAAAGATGACCTCGTCGAGGCTTACATTGATGATATAGTTGTCAAAACCAAGGAAGGTCATACCCTTGTTGACAACCTGAGATGCACTTTTGCAGCCCTTAACACATTCCAGTGGAAATTAAACCCAAAGAAGTGCATCTTTGGTGTTCCTTCTGGCATACTCCTCGGCAACGTCGTCAGTCGCGACGGCATACGCCCTAACCCGGAAAAAGTCAAAGCTGTTTTGGACATGAAGCCGCCCAAAAAGGTGAAGGATGTTCAGAAGCTTACCGGATGTATGGCCGCTCTCAGCCGTTTCATATCAAGATTAGGCGAAAAAGGATTACCGTTCTTTAAACTACTCAAAGCGTCCGAAAAGTTTGAGTGGTCAGAGGAAGCAGACGTTGCCTTCACACAGCTGAAACAATACCTTATGTCACCTCCGGTACTCACTGCTCCAAGAGAAGACAAAACACTTCTGCTATACATTGCGGCTACCAATCGAGTGGTCTCCACGACCATGGTGGTCGAGCGAGACGAGCCCGGCCACGTCTACAAGGTACATCGGCCAATCTATTTCATTAGTGAGGTACTCAACGAGTCCAAGACCAGGTACCCACAGATTCAGAAGTTGATCTACGCCATACTGATAACATCCCGAAAGTTGAAACACTACTTCGACGGATATCGTGTGGTGGTCGTGACTGAGTACCCTCTGCGAGACATCATTAGCAACAAGGATGCGAATGGGCGCATCGTCAAATGGGCAATGGAGCTATGCCCCTTTTCCTTGGAATTTGCAAGCCGCACTACAATCAAGTCTCAGGCACTTGTCGATTTCATCGTCGAGTGGACAGACTTAAGCACGCCTGCCTCTCCTGGATCCGACGAATATTGGACGATGTACTTCGACGGCTCTCTCAACATTGACGGTGCGGGAGCAGGAGTCCTTTTTATATCACCGTCCAAGGAACAGCTCTGGTACGTCCTCAGGATTTATTCCCCAACATCTAATAATGCCGCCGAGTACGAAGCATGCCTACATGGTTTGCGCATTGCGGTTGAGCTTGGCGTTAAATGTCTCTACGTCTATGGAGACTCTGCTCTGGTCATCAACCAACTCAACAAGGACTGGGACACAACCAGCGAAAAGATGGAAGCATACTGCAATTTGATCAGAAAGCTGGAAGGCAGGTTCTATGGCATCAAGTACATACACGTGGTCCGGGACAAGAATCAAGCAGCGGATGCACTGTCAAAGTTAGGATCATCCCGAGCAAAAATCCCACATGGCATATTCATCCAAGACCTGCTCACGCCGTCCATCGAAGAGAAAGATTCCACGGTAGACAAGCCTCCAGACCAGCAATTGGTGGCTACGGTTCCGGCGTCAAGCACCGCCGAGCCCCCTCCGACCTCTCATGAGCCTGACTAGAGAATACCTTTCATCAAGTACCTAACAGATGGCAGCGGTTACACTGATCGGACAGAGAACGAGCGCCTGATGTGTCGTAGTAAGCAGTACCTGCTCGTTGATGGCAAGCTATGGCGCAAGAACGCAAAAGAGGAAATCTTGATGAAGTGCATAACCCAGGAGGATGGCGAACATCTCCTGGACCAAATCCACTCTGGCTCCTGCGGCAACCACGCGGCCTCAAGAACGCTGGTCGGCAAGGCTTTCTGAGCAGGGTTCTATTGGCCGTCAGCAGTATCCGACGCAGAGAGGCTAGTCCGCCACTGTGAGGGTTGTCAGTTCTTCACCAAGAGAATCCACGTACCAGCACATGGGATCCAGACAATACCAGCCTCCTGGCCCTTCGCATGCTGGGGACTGGATATGATCGGGCCCTTCAAACCGGCTCCAGGGAAATTTACATGCGTCTTTGTGCTGATCGACAAATTTTCTAAGTGGATAGAATACATGCCTTTGGTACAAGCATCCTCAGAAAAGGCTGTCACATTCCTCGACTAGGTCATCCACCGTTTCGGCATACCGAACAGCATCATAACCGATCTGGGTACTCAGTTCACTGGGAACGCTTTTTGGGACTTCTGCGATGAAAGGAGCATAGTAGTAAAATACGTCTCGGTGGTGCACCCTAGAGCTAATGGACAGGTCGAGTGGGCAAATGGCATGATCTTGGACGCGTTGAAGAAGAGGGTGTATAGAGAAAATGACAAGGCTCCCGGAAGATGGCTCAAAGAGTTACCAGCCGTGGTCTGGGGACTCAGAACTCAGCCTAGCCGTAACACCGGCGTCTCGCCATACTTTATGGTTTACGGTGCTGAGGCGGTCCTCCCTGCAGATATAGCTTTCAGATCAGCACGGGTAGAGAACTTCGACGAAGGCAAGGCCAATGAAGTATGGGAGCTAGAAGTGAATAGCGCAGAAGAGAAGCGGCTCGATTCTTGTGTACGTACGGCCAAATACCTTGCTGTTTTGCGCAGGTACTACAACAAGAACGTTAAAGAGCGGTTTTTTGTGGTCGGAGACCTGGTCCTGAAGTGGAAGACGAACCAGGCTGGTGTCCATAAACTCGCAACCCCATGGGAGGTGCCCTTCATGATCAAGGAAGTCACACGGCCAACGTCTTATAGGTTAGCTCACCTGGACGGTACGGACGTACCAAACTCGTGGCACATCGACAAGCTTAGACGTTTCTATGCTTAACTACTGAGATATGTACCCCCTTTTTGTATTTTCGATTTACTTCAATAAAGCTATTATTATTTCTCCGACCACTCTAATGTGTCACTTCGACTTATATGGTTATTCCAACTTAGCCAGTAAAAGCCGACCACCACTCCTTCTACGGTTTCGGAGCAGGACCTGTCTCCGGTTCCTCCCAACACGTGCATGGGATCCGCTCTCTACGTTGCGGGTGATCGGCAGGTCCCCCTTGGTTTGACTTGTCCGCGTCTGCGTGTGCACAAGTCACGCACCTCACACTCCGACCACATGGCAAACTAGGGCCGCACAAACTTTTCAGGATGATGTGTCGGGTAAAATGGTACAACTAAACAGAATGTTATTATGTTCTCACTTAGTTCCACCAACATAAGTTTCAAGCTTAAATACGCTTTATACAAAGCAAACAAGCTTATAATGATATACAGTTATGTTATTACAAGCTTGCCTGAAGAGGCCCAAGTTTACAATAACACAACTATGTCCTCCTTCTACAGCTCTAAGCCTATTACATTGGCTGGTCGGGGCGCGCGACACCTACTGCTCGCTGCTTCTGATATTCTACTCGAGTCTCGGGGACTCTTGTGCTAGCCGAGCTGAAGGGGATGGCCCCACCGATGCCTGGCTGGTCGAGACCGCAGGCTTCGTCGGTTGGCTAGCAACAGATGGCGTTTCCAGCTGACTTGTCGATGGCATACCCTGTACAGGTGTTGTCCCACCTCCACACAGATTAATGTCGCCAATTATCTTTGACGACAGATCCAGCTGGGCCACCCGAAGCTCCTCCGCCTTGTCTGTGTCTACTTCCTTCGGGTATCCAGCCTCCAGGCGCTTGAGATCGATCAGAGGGTAGTGGGCATGCACCATGCTTAGCACATGGGCGCCCGTATACTCACCCGCCTCCTTAATGAACTCCCGAAACCATCCCCATGCTTGTCTGCATCTCTCGACCAGTCCGAGCTGGGGGGTCCTTGGCTCTTCCTCTGTGAGCACCGGGTCGACAAGGTCGAGGATGGGCAAAATGCCAGTTGCCACTTCTTGGTACCGGTTCTTCCATGTGTCTCGATCCTCGGTGGCCTCGAGGCATTGTGCTTTCTAGCCATCACGCTCTTTCATCACAGCTTCTAGATGCCTCTTGGCATTGGCTTTTAAAACTGCACACCGTACAAGACATCAAATGTAAAGGCACGACAAGTCAAGGCGGGCAACAAAATGAGAATGGTGGCCTGGAATACTTACTCTTCAGTTCCTCCTTCATTTTGGTGGTGTGGTCCTGGAGTCGAGACTGGCTGCGCGCCAGTTTCTCGTTGTCTTCCTTTAGGTGACCACACTCTGCAGTCACGCGGCTATTCTCCTCTTGGAGGCGGGTTACCTCAGCTTCTAAGCCTGTATTACAGCTGTCATTACCAACAATGCAACAACACGTGTCATACACTTGATGTGACAAAATGATAACTTACTTATTTTTTGACGCTCTTTGTCATTGAGCTGGCCGACCAGGTTCTGGTTCTGTGTTTCTTGCTCTGTCCTCTCCTTGTCGGCAGCTTCAAGTTGGCGGCGCAAGCGTTCCACCTCGGCCGCCAGTTCTCTATTGCTCGCCGTGATTCCCTCAATCTGGTCGAAGCACCTCTTTCGGTACTTTGCGGTCTTCATCAAGTCCTGCATATAAGCAAGCTAAGTTAGATAGTTTGACTACATTACAGGGTCAAGTGGTCAAGCCAAACATACCTGGACTTCTATCACCAAACGCTTTGCCGCTCGTTCAACTTTTTGGGTCTCTTCGATCTCGGGGATTTCTTCATACATAACCCATTCGTCGTTCCGCTTGCGCGACACATATACATGTTGTCGTTTGTCTTTGGGACGGCCTAGGATCTCTTCGACTTCGTCCTCTTCGGCCTCTTGTTCAGGGGGCGGCGCTGGGCCGGAGATAGTAGTCTCCGCGACCACTATGGCTTTCCCACGAGCCGTAGCATCGGCAAGCGTATTCTATGCCAACTCCGGTTGCTGCTCCTTGGCTCGGTCTGGTTCCCTTGGCACCAAGGTATCCGCCTCAGTAGGGCTAGTGCTCAGAGCATTTGTACTTTGCTCGACGGTCTTCTCGACCAGCTGCTCGGGGACTGACATTGGGCTGCTCGTGTGCTGCAGTTTCTGTAGAATTTCTTCTACAAGTTGCTCCGCAGTTAGCTGTCAATCAGTTCTTTCCGCCAGTACTGGCGAAGCCGTGCCACAACCGTCTATCTGGTCGGGATTTTCGGTGGACGCCGACCTAATATACCAGAGAAAGTTTAGAAGACAATAGTATTCAATACAAATTATAATATTATATCAAGGTTACAGATACTTACAGCTTGGAAGCACGGAATAACGTGGCGAAGGAACGTCTCTTTGACCGCGCCTGCTCCACGTGCTCGGCGTGTTCCACCGGGTCTTTTTCCACCACCGGTACTGGCGTCGGGGTTTGGTGCTTGACACTTCCCCCGCTTGTTTTCTGTGTTGTAGTGGTCGGTGGTGCGATCACTGCTGGCACAGAGGAGCTACCCTGCTCTGTTGACCCCATTTGTCTCCTCCTCTTTCGAGGGATGAGTCGGGAGATGTCCGCATTCTCTGTTTCATCGTCTGAAAGGGGGAAGATGGCCTGGCGACGTTTGTTGGCATCTGGACGCTTGCTAGTAGCCTTGGCCGTTACATCCTCCCCAACTCCGAGTACCACCCAGTCGACGTCTTCGGTACTGCCACTGGTCTGGGCGGTTGAGCTGGCAAATCGCGGCCAATCCACGCCAGGGGGCGGAGACACGAATACTGCTGCTCGGTCATGACCATTACTCTGGGAAACATAAAGGAGACAACAGTCAAATTTTTTGTTGCAACATAAATCTACGGGCACAAGGAGGCATCATTTACCTTTGGGGGAGGTCGGGCCAGCTTGAAGGCGTGCTCGATGTCGTTTAACCTGACATAATTGGGGTCGGCTAGATTGAATAGCTCCCCAATTCTGGCCTTGATTTCTATCTTGTTGAGCGCCTCTTTTCTGGTCCTCGTCGGATCTGCGCTACCCTGGTACTCGAAGCCAGGATGTACCCTCTTTTGGCAGGGCTGGATCCTTCGGCTGATGAAGTTCCCGACCATGCTTGGACCATCCAGTCTTCCCCACAGGATCAACCCGAGTAGTTCTGTGATCTGCTCCAAGTGCTCGGGCTTCTCCGACCAGCTGTTCTTCTTCTCTAGAATCAACCCCACGTCACACAGGGTGATCGTGTTCGGCTCTTTGCGGATGTAGAACCATTTCTTGTACCATTCACCCAGTGAGGTGTTCCATGGGCACTGCAGGTACTGGGCTTTCATACCGTCACGCAGATTGAGGTATACGCCTCCGGCTATCTTCGAGCCTCCGCTCCCTTTCTTCCGCAGACAGAACAGATGGCGAAAGAGGTCGAAATGGGGCTGGAAGCCACCATAAGCTTCGCAAAGATGGATGAAGGTGGAGACAAGAAGAATCGAGTTGGGATGCAGATTGCAAATCACAATCTCGTAATATAGGCAGAGCCCCTGAAGGAAAGGGTGCACTGGAACCCCAAAACCCCGCTTGAAGAAATCCTCGAAAACCACAATCTCACCTGGTTGTGGATCGGGGAAGCTTTCTCCTTTTGGCACACGCCATCCCGCGAGTGCCTTGTTGTGGAGCACTCCCATGGCGACGAGGTCTTCGATGGTCTGCTCATTGCTCATCGACTTCCACCACTCCTTCGCCATGACTCCGCCTTTCTTCTGGGCGTTTCTCTTCGCCATTGATCTGCCCTTGTTAAGAGGGTGGATGCGGTGGAGGAGCGATTGGTGGTGATTTTCGGAGGAGTAGGGTTCGGCGAGAGGAAGAAGAAGGTTGCGGTGGTGAATGACAATGGGGATCGGTAAAAAGTAACTTACCAGCTCTATATTATAAATAACCAAGGGCTCCGTCATTTCGCCCGCCCGAGATTCTTGGGAGGCGTGCGCACGCGTCGTAGACGGTTGTTTTCACAACCTCGAGATCTACGCCAGCAAATGTGCCCCTTCATTTCTAGTGTACGCGCCTCTTCGTTGATAATGTGATAGGGCCCACACTGACGCACCTCCATACAGGCGCCAAGCGACTGTTTGTCAGAAAGAGTCAGAAGGCAGAGTGATATGTTATATCCATCTGCTTTTTTGACCAGACGTGGCAGATTGGACTTGACTGAGTAAGGAGATAAATAAATACACCAAATAATAATACAATCGGCGTTCTTTTCTTTTGGCTGCATATCTTGAGCTCAATGATGGACCAGACCACTGCCGTGCTCGGGGACTGCCCGGACCACTGCCGTGCTCGGGGACTGCCCAGACCACTGCCGTGCTCGGGCACCACTCAGACCACTGCCACGCTTAGGGACTGCTCCGGCTACTGATGTGCTCGGGGACTGTCCCGACCACTGCTCGGAGATCGTTCTTCTCGGCTACATGTGATTTGTACTCACATACAGTTGAGAGATGTTTATTTAGACCTTGCTACAAGGCTCATACCTTGCCTTCCAGCAAGCTCGGGGACTACATCGGTACGATGCACCTGCCGGTGCATCTCGTATCGCCTGTACGACGATTGGATTCTCAACTTAACTGGGAATTCTTTTTAGACCCTGGCACCACGTGCCTACATCACCTACTACCAGGCTCGGGGACTAAGTGGGCACACTTCACCTTGCGGTGAATGTGTTTGTTTTTCGACCCCTACGCCTCTGATGATCAAGGACGCTACGCTTCAAGACGCACTTACATTTCTTTTCAGAAATACAAGTGGGCACACTTCCCAGGACCAAAATCTTTTTCTTTTTTCTTAAGAGCACCATATATTCTTCGGACAACCGACTTCTCCGGCGACAATGGTGGTCAGAGACGTCAAGGGCTCAAGCCTTACTTGTCGGAGAAGGTTAAAATGGCGTGTCGCATCATAATACATGGTGCTCGGGGACTAGCTGTGGGGGTATTAACCCCTATACCCTTATGGCTAAGCTTGGGCGGCCCGGATCGATGGGTTCGGTCCACCAAAAGACGACGTGCAGCCCGGTTAACCTGATCGGAGTCCCGCGCAAGGAGTCAAGGCGGATTTGGCGATCAATCAAGATCCAGGTCGGTTAGAATAGGAATCCTTATCCGGCCACATATGGCAATTGTAACTGGCTAGAATTAGTTTCCAGATCTGTAACCTTGCCCCCCGAACTATATAAGCCGGGCAGGGGACCCCTCTAAAAAACATCTCTCATTGACATACAGCAATACAAATCAGACGCAGGACGTAGGTATTACGCCTTCTTGGCGGCCGAACCTGGATAAAACCTTGTGTCTGTCTTGCGTCACCGTCTTGTTTGTGGCTTGCGCATCTGTCTGCCGATAATCTACTACCTTGGGTATACCCCTAGGTAGACTGCCGACCATATTTCGTCGACAGGTACCAGTGTGGAGGATGCCGTGTCTTCGAAGAAAGCTGATGCTGAAGAAGGTATATGCTTACCACGTACATCTAAGCAAAGTTCACTGAATCGCACTTTAATTATGTGTCTCTTTTTGATCTATTATTACCAAACACTAAGTTTGATCTCTTTCCCTTGCTTTTTTATACCTGCTTAGTATTCTATAGAATGCAGTCTTAAACTCCTAATCAGTAGTGTATCTCCTGTGTCACTGTGTGCTTGCAAAGTATTAGTTGAGTGCTAGAACTAATGTCTTCAATCACTATCAGCATTCCATAGGATTCCATTTCATTGAAGTGCTATTTTTTTAACAATATTAGGTGATAACTGATAATTAGAAAATCCTTCGAATGCTCATGCATTTTAAATATGTCTGATTTTAGATATTTTATTCTAGATTTGTTATTAAATGTCTTCTGTACATGAAGAGATGCTAGGTTAATCAGATATGTATCTTCGGTGCACTTGTGTCATTTGTTTCTCATGCAACTAGCTGTGTAATCATTTTGCTTGCATGGGCCAACTTTTACTAAGATTCCTATTTGCTGTTATTGTGTTTTAGTAACTTATGACTTACAGGGCATATCTAATTGCTTTCTTGCTGTAAGCCTGCATCCTTACGTGAATGGTTATTATCAGTCGTATGTATGTGGATCAAAGAGACTCTTCTTTAGAATAATGTTTGCATGCTTTTCGGATTCTGATTTGCTTTAGAGACTTTTGTTTCATTGTCGGTTCTTGTAAATATCAGTCAAGCATTGAGTTTATCTCAGTGTCTTGCTAAACAATCTCAGTGTCTTGCTAAAGTATCATATGCCGTTGTCCCCAGGCTGGGCGAGCTGGCTGAAGGCCGAGCGCCGCCACGCGGGTCGACTGCAGCAGCAGCTCAACACCACACTCGTCCCGGGCCAGGACATTGATTGTGTGGTCTGTAGGACACAGTTTATGCTTAAGTAGAACTATTTTATTCCATAGTTTTTCTTGTGACGTGAAGTTATGATGTGATACTATTTTACATTAGCTTTGCACAATGAACCATGTAATTTTATGATTTTTTTCTTGCTCTCGTCACAACGCACGGGGACTCACCTAGTAATAATATAATCTTGAGAGTTATACATGCACCTATGCTAGCTGAACATTTTGTCCATTGCAACTCACTGTATGTAAATTGCATTTGAGTCCTATTCTGAAAAAAGTGTGAACTCAAGTTCCATTCTGCTGGCTGCAGGGGCTAAGCATAGTTACAAGTTGTCATCTAACTTATTCCCCTCTCTGACCGATCTGCATGTATAGTTAATTATCTTGGACAGGTTCTCTCATATTTTTTGTGAGAAGACAGGTTCTCTCATTATGCATTACATTTTTACTTAGTAAATCAGTTTCTTCTATTGATGCATACCTTCAGCATTTATTGATCTTGTCATTCACCTAAGGACATAACTTTGGTATGTTTGATGATTTTGATCTCCAGGTACTGTTGCTGATAAAAAATCTGTCAATCAACCTAACTAGCTCAAACTTTGAGGAACATGTAAGTACCTAAGCAGCATGTGCTTGCACTGCAAGTTCTAGCTTCTTTTCTGAATAGGGCATTTGACATGCATAGTTTTCCTAAACTTGATTTACACGTGGTCAGTCTGAATCTAACTGGAAATCAATGAATATATCAGAACTAATTTTTCCACGTGGTCAGTAATTATTGTCTAATGATCTCTAGTTTAAACAGCAATGCAGTTGACCTAATCCTTTTTTCAATGAATGTCAGAGCTAATTGGAAAACCAAAAAACTTATCTTTTTGTGTGTCCTCTGTATTTACTTGATTCTAAACTCTACTCCTTATGCATTGCAGAGGAGACATTTCTAGAACAAGGGATATGCAGGGCTTCCATAAATATGTTGCTCGGCTGCAGGTCTCTCTCTCTCTCTCTCAACCCCAACCCTGCGCAATTCAATTTACATATTGCTGATCCATTTACAGAACTCATTTATTTTTTCTTCTAGTGACATATTTATTACCTTTCATTGGAATAAAATTAAACCTAGCTCTATGGGATCCTGCTGGGTTTACACAAGCAACTGCAGAGATAAGTTAAGACAACTAGTAAATTGCCATTGTCAACTTTCCTACAGTAGCAATGGGTTCTTCGTGTTAACTTTAACTGATGGGTTTTTTCCTCTTCAAAGATATGTCACACTATTGAGCTAGTTCACCAATTCAATTAAAAAGGGATCTACAAAGGAGGTGTGTCTGGCTTGTCGCTGCATTGGTTAGTATTCTTCTCCACACAGCCATTTTCGCTGCAGCAGAATATGTGATATGCTCATATTGTTCCAAATTTGTAAATTTTCTGAGATTTGTCCATTGCTTAGTTGAACTATATGAGGCGGTTTCTTGGACGAGGATTCCTGAAGCATTCACAGGTTATTATAAGCAAAACCATGCACATATTGATTTATCTGTGAAATGTTGTATTTGGTATAATAGAGTTCAAGTTTCTCTTTGTCTGTGCGGGACAATGATTTGCTGCATGATATCTTTGACATCAAAATTGATCATACTGAAAACCTGAGTTTTTAGTTGTATGAAAACTGTTCTGTTTTTAGTTTCAGTATGTAACCTGAGTTTTCAGCATGTATGAAAACTGTTTGTTTTTTAGCATTAGTTCCATGTAAGAACTTCTTGTCATCTAATTAATCTACCAGAACAATTGCTAGTGGACAGAAAATTCTGCCAAGTATTTGCGCATGATTTAAAATGGTACTCTTCATGTGCTTTGCCCTTTTTTATATATAAATACTAGCACTGATTCTCAAATCTCAGCCAGTATGTCTTAGTTGGAGTCTAGCACTGTAGCTTGAAGGATGGCAGCTTAGATGGCTGGGCTCTTGATTCTTATACTGTTTGTGCCAATCTAGTTCATGGACTTGCCATTGTTGCTTATAAACTCTTTGTTTCATCTTATGTTTTAAAAGGAATGGCGACTGGGAAGACATTCTTGTCCCTTTTTATGATCATTATGTTTTGGAGGATGTTCTTATTGTCTCTAGAGGAAATAGATGAGATGATGAGCTTATCTACGTGAGCTGTTGTAAAGTTTTGGTCAAATTTGTGAAGATGCATATATGTTTGTTGAAGTTGAATTTTAGTTGTGTAGTGATATTTGTATTATTGTGTACAATTGTTGATGGATTAATTTTTATTTTTTTAACCATTTAAAATTGTCTCGTTGGACTGTCTGTCGCTAAAACCATATGTACCATCGCACAGTCCATCGCTAAAAAGTAGCAATGGACTATCTATTGCTAAAAAGTAGCAATGGACTATTTATCGCTATAAATATTCAAGGCAACAAATTATTTGTCACTAAAAGTACTATCCGACGCTAAAGATTTTTAGCGACAGGACTTATAGCGTCTATAGAGGTCTGTCGCTGTAAGTTTTAGCGTCAGATTGTCTGTCGCTGTAGCCGCTTTTAGCATCAGATCGTCCATCGCTAATCTCGGTGTTGTGGTGTAGTGAAACTTGATCAACTTCATTAATAAACATTGTCCATTTGACTGAGATCTCCAACTTTGATTAAAGGACCAACACCAAAAACTAGAAGGTTTGAGAGATTTTGAATTTTGAAGAGAGAGACTTGAAACTGAAAATTGAGATTCAGTTAAGGCTTTTAACAGCTGTTTTGATTTAGCAACTTTGAGCATTTAATTAAAGGTTAAAAATTGTTCAAACATCACAACCAAAGGTACAGTAACAAAGAACAAACATCACCCCAATTCATAGAATCAAAGTTGGACAAGTATGAAAATTGATTTAGTAAATCCCCAAACATTGAATTTTAAAACTGTTTTCAGGGACAGCAAAAATAGTTAGTGTAGAAAAACAGCTATAAAATTCAAATTTTGGGCTCCAATATAAACATGTTTGCATTATAAACATGAGCGAACTTTAATTCTATAAGAAACTACATATTTTGTACTTCAAAGTTTGTTCTAGCAAAATTTTATTTGTTTAAGAAATTTTCATTCCATAAAATCACAAAACACCTTAATTGATGATATTGATAACATTTCATGCACTCTCATAACAAAACATATGCAACATATACATACTATAGTTGAAACATGAAATGCATTTATGCCACAATGCTTGCTAATTATGCTTGATGATGCTCATGATCAAGTTTTTAATTGATTTTTAACATCTAGGATGTTACACTTAATTTTTAGGATCAATGACCGTCCTTAAAAATCAATGTTGACAATGTTTAAAAATCATTTATATTGTAGTGTCAACCATTCATCTGTTATTATAGAGTTCCAGTACGGACTCACGAGATGAAGCTCCTGAAAATCACAAAGTGGAAAGATCGAATGTAATTAACGACAAACTAAGCGCTAAGTCTTAAGTGTGGACGTGGGCCACGTTAACATGTAAATTAGCACATCATAATAAGAGTTTGATTATATATTTTAATTTGCAAAAACGAAGAAGAGTTGATTTTATTGTGAAGCACGGCACGGACAGTTCACAGGCGCCACTAGGATGCATATATATACTTGCTGCAAATGTGTTAAGGTTGCATTGGCAGTTGGCACTGATCCGTCCTGTCTATACAAGCGTCTCCTGCAAAGGGTAAAGCGTTGGCATTGCGCTAGGAATTGAAGAACGTAGGAACGTGGGCGCCAGAGACTGCCTGAGCAAGGACGGTCAACAAAGGCGCTTGCATTGCCATGTTCACCCATCTTGCACTTGTACTATAGCCACTACGGTAGTTAAGCAATGCAATCCCTGTGATGATTGGGCGTTTCCATCATGTATGTATACTTAGTACCCCCTCGCTTTGCCTCCATTTCCAGTCGACCATTGGAGATGGAGCATCCTTCTCTTATCATGGCAATAATATTCTTTGTCGCCCTCATCCTTGCTCTGCTGCCCAGCAACCCCGACCAGGCAAAGGCAGCAGCCGCAGAAGCAAAACGCGGCGGCCCGCCGGAGCTGATCCCCATCAAGCTGGTGGGACGCGACGGCGACAAGATCACCCTGGCCCTGCAGCCCCACGACCTCTCCCTCGCCGGCTTCGCCAACGGGAGCTACCACTGGTACGCCTTCCCGGGGCACGAGCACGTCATCCGCAACGGCACGACTCTCCCGTTCGGCAACAGTTACCGCGACCTCATCGGCGGGCTGGCGAACCTGCCGAGCCTGCCGCTGGGGCGGGAGCCCGCGCTGCGCGCCATCGGGGCCATATCCGCGTGCGACGACCCGGCGAGCGCGGACGACAACACGCTGGTCGCTCTCAAGCGCGGGCTGGCCACGCTCACGGTGACCAAGTGCGAGGCCCTACGGCTGGCGCCCGTCAGGGAGACGGTCTCCGACGGGTGGGAGAGCGGCGACGCCCGCCTCACCGAGCAGCACCTCCGGTACATCGAGCACTGGGACACCATCTCCTTTGAGATCATCCGCGCGCACAAGACGGGCGAGTGGAACGGGCCGTTCACGGAGCTGCTCAGGAAGAACGCCAACATCCACAGCAAGGAGGAGGCGCTAGCCGTGGTCAGTGTGGTTGCCAATCCCACCTTGGCTCAGATTCTCTTGGCGCACGCTCGCAGTGCCTGACCTGCTGAGCTTGACTGACCTTGACTGCTGCTTCTCAGAATAATAGGCTCTAATTCACCTACAATCATCAGTAGCTTGCTTGTTATCGTTCTCGTGTTTGTTTTAATGTATTCCAATTCCAAGTTTCCAACAGCTACACTACTTGTTTATGGAAAGGTTTCTGCAGTACTCGTTTGGTTATAGCTTAAAATCTTAGATTGCGCTTTGAGTTCATCGGCTGGAGTGCGTTCTACTTTTCCTCCTACGGTCCTGCGGTCCTGCCCATGTGAAACAGAGCAAACGGAGAAGAGAGGGTTGTAGGCGCCTTGGAAACAAACTTTTTTCACATTAAAACAGTGATCTTACGTTCTCAAAATACAGCTGTTGGACATCCTTTAGCATTTGCAAAGAAAGGAATGCAAAGATTTTCCTATAATAAGGCTCCATGCATCTAAAGTTGGAAATTAAAGCTGTCTTTAAACATGCTCTTATCCTACATAGTGCAGGGTAAAATCTGACTTAAATCATGTTGTCATGGCTTACTATTAGGCTTTAGTCTTACGTAAACTCTTTTGAATATACAATAATATTCACTGTGTGTGTTTCCCTCGACACTTGTATTTACTTTCATATTTGGCTTGTGCTGTGCTTGTTCTCGTTTATCCTTATAGTGGTAGCTCTCTAGTTAGTGTTAGTAGTTGTAGCTCTAAAGTAGTTAGTTGCTCTTGTAAGTAGTATAACTAGTTGTTAGTTGCTCTCTAGCTTAAGCTCTCTCGTGTAGTTGTATAGCTAGTAGCGTTGTGCGGTGAAGTGATTAAGATAGAAACCATTTGCTACTATTGTGTTGCGTGCTTGCTTGATTTGAACTAGAGCCAGTGCTTGTAGCGGATCATACTATGTTCTAACCACTTGCTCTAGTGATTGTGCTTTCTAGAAGAAACTTTTCATGGTTTGTTCAACAACCCCTCTGGCCATGTAGATTCTTACACCTGTGAAGGCAACAATGGAACATGAAAGTTAGAAAACTCCATGGTTTGATGGTATGAACTATGCGTACCAGAACATTTGCATGTCTGCATATCTTCAAAGGGTTGGTTCTAGCATTTGGGACATACATATGCTTGGAAGATGAGGAATATGCCGTGCTTGCTGCCACTAGTAGAGAAACGATCTTTGATCCCACCTCGAAATTTGGCTTTAGTCCTGGTATTTTTCGCGCCTGGGACTAGAGAGACCTTTAGTCCCGGTAGGTAGCTCCAACCGGGACTAAAGGTCCTTGCCCAACGGCTACTGCGGCAGACTTTTACTACAGGGGACCTTTAGTCCCGGTTGGAGCTACCAATCGGGACTAAAGGTTAACTTTTACTCCCGGTTGGTCCCTTCAACCGGGAGTAAAAGTCTACTCCCGGCTGGAGGCTCCGTCCAGGACTAGAAAGGGACCTTTAGTCCCAGTTGCTGTCTCCAACCGAGACTACAGTTTCCCTCCTATATAGCCCTTCTTCCTCCCCGAGCCTGAGCCACTTCGAGCTCAGTGTTTTCTTGCTTCATCGCCTGCCTCTCTTCTAGCTCATCACCGGTAATCACAAGATTTTCTTCGATTCCTCCATCGATTCTTCGGTTATAAAGGTTACCAACTTTATACTCTCATGTTTCATCAGTAGCATATCTCATTTTGTGGACTAGATATATGTGGTTTTTTATGGTGGAATTTTTTTATTTGTAAGCCATTTAAGCTCAAAATCACTCTAAAGTTTGCATATTTGGATGAAGGAAGGTTAAAGTAGTTATTCAAAACTAGTATTCAGCTTTCATTTCTAGCATGCATAGCAAACTTCATGGTTTAGAGATATAGAGAATTTTAGAGTTTTTTTTAATTTTATTTGTTTATAAAATGAGAAATTTATATTATATTAAAAATGAGTATAGAGAGTAGATGGCAACTGCTTCTGGGTCCTCGGCCTCTCATCGGGTTCCAAAGCGACTGAGACCGGACCTCCCTCTCATTGCATGCAGGAAGTGTGAGGAGAAGATTGTGATGGAGTATCGGGTGAGGAAGGAGTGTCCCAACAAGGGTCGTATCTTCTACAAGTGTCCGGATCGTAATGTGAGTTATTTTGTCATATTTGATGATTATGGTTAATTTATACTTATTTTCATGATGATTGTGATTAAAGTTCTAATTTTTTGTTTTAATTTTAGTGAGATGGCACTGGATGTTCAGGCTGGTACTGGGAGAAAGAGTATGTTGAACACGTGCAAAACTCTCTTGCACAGGCGGCTACGGCGGCTGATGAGGCAGTGATCCTGCGGAAGAAGCCCATAGATGTTGAACAAACGCATGAGCTGTCTGTTTTAGTTGGGATTGGTCACGAAATCCTTATGCTGCTGAAGTGCATTTTAGGTTTAGTTTTTTTACTGGTAGTTGGGATTGTCTACATTATAGCGAGACTTTCATAAATTAATACCTTGTGTGGTGGCATGAATGTCATATAATTAACTAATTATGTTCTAGGTTTTAATATGGTATGTATGTCATGTAATGCAGATGAGCCGGCATTGGATATACAATGCTGATCGCCGCTCCCAAGAGTTCATTGGGGGCGTGCATTCTTTCTTACGTGTGGCCAAGGCAAACAAACGCGATGGTTTCATGTGCTGCCCATGTGCCATATGTAAGAATTTGAAGGAATATGCTAGCTCAAGGAGTCTTCATTCACACTTGTTGAAGTCGGGTTTCATGCCAAACTATATTTGTTGGACGAAGCACGGAGAAACCGGGGTTGTAATAGAAGAAGGTGAAGAAGAACAATGGGACGATTATGACGTTATTGCTGAATATGGTGCCTTCAATGATACTGCAATAGGGGAAGCTGAAAAAGAGGTAGTGGCAGAAGATGAGCCCGCTGATAATCTTGGTCAGGCCATTTGTGACGCACAAAGAGAATGCGAAAGTGAAAAGGAGAAGATCAAGTTCGAGCGCATGCTAGAGGATCACAAGAAATTGCTATACCCAACTTGTGATGCGGGACAGAAAAAGTTGGGTACCACACTAGAATTGCTGCAATGGAAGGCAAAGAATGGTGTATCTAACAAGAGGTTTGGGGAGTTACTGAAAATCCAAAAGAAGATGCTTCCGAAGGATAACGAATTGCCCGTCACTACGTACGAAGCAAAACAGGTAGTCTGCCCTTTGGGATTAGAAATCCAGAGGATACATGCATGTCCTAATGACTGCATCCTCTACCGTGGTGAGGAGTACGAGAAGTTAGATGCATGCCCAGTATGTCATGCATCGCAATATAAGATCAGGCGAGATGACCCTCGTGATGTTGAGGGCGAACGTCCCACGAAGAAAATCCCTACTAAGATTATGTGGTATGCTCTTATAATACCACGCTTGAAACGTCTGTTCAGAAACAAAGACCATGCAAATTTTTTGCGATGGCACAAAGAAGACCGTAAGGTAGACAATATGTTGAGACACCTTGCTGATGGGTCCTAGTGGAGAGCATTCGATAGAGAATTCCCAGAGTTTGCAAATGACGCAAGAAACTTAAGGTTTGCTTTAAGTATGGATGGTATGAACCCTTTCGGGGAGCAGAGCAGTAGTCATAGCACTTGACCTGTTACTCTATGTATCTACAACCTTCCTCCCTGGTTATGCATGAAGCATAAGTTTATTATGATGCCAGTGCTCATCCAAGGCCCAAGGCAACCTGGCAACGACATCGATGTGTACCTAAGGGCACTAGTTGAAGAACTTCTACTTTTGTGGAATAGACCAGGTGTACGTGTGTGGGATGAGCACAAACAGGAGCACTTTGACCTGCGAGCATTGTTGTTCATAACAATCAATGATTGGCCTGCTCTAAGTAATCTTTTAGGACAATCAAATAAGGGATATAATGCATGCACGCACTGTTTTGATGACATTAAAGGTATATTCTTGAAAAAATGTCGAAAGGTCGTGTACCTTGGCCATCGTCGATTTCTTCCTACGAATCACCCCCTAAGAAAGAAAGGCAAGCATTTTAAAGGTATGGCAGACCACTAGACCAAGCCGGGCAACCAAACTGGTGAGGATGTACTCAATATGGTCAAGGATGTCAAAGTAGTATTTGGAAAGGCACATGGCAGCGAACCTGTTCTGAACAACGCCGACGGTCATGCACCCATGTGGAAGAAGTCCATATTTTGGGAGCTACCCTATTGGCAAGTCCTAGAGGTCCGTAGCGCGATCGACGTGATGCACCTGACGAAGAATCTTTGTGTGAACCTACTAGGCTTCATGGGTGTGTATGGGAAGCCTAAGGACACACTTGAAGCACGACAGGACCTGCGGTGTTTGAAAGAACAAGACAACCTACATCCAGAGAAGACAGATGATGGACGCCATTACTTAAGTCCTGCCAGCTACACTCTTAGCAAAGAAGAGAAGGAAAGCATGTTTGAATGCCTAGCAAGCATCAAGGTACCATCTGGATTCTCCTCGAATATAAAGGGTATAATAAATGTGCCAGAGAAGAAATTCCTAAACTAAAAGTCCCATGACTGCCACGTGCTCATGACGCAATTTCTTCCAGTTGCATTAAGAGGAATTCTACCTCCAAATGTACGTCTAGCCACCGTGAAGCTATGTGCATTCCTCAATGCAATTTCTCAGAAGGCAATCAATCCAATGGATCTAGCTAAACTACAGAATGATGTGGTTTAATGTCTTGTCAGCTTTGAGTTGGTGTTCCCTCCTTCCTTCTTTAATATCATGACACACCTCCTAGTTCACCTGGTCAAGGAGATTAGCATTCTCGGTCCTGTGTTCCTGCACAACATGTTCCCCTTTGAGAGGTTCATGGGAGTCCTAAACAAATATGTTCACAACCGTGCTCGGCCAGAAGGAAGCATCGCCAAGGGCTATGGAACAGAGGAGGTCATTGAGTTTTGTGTTGACTTTATTCCCGACCTTGACCCGATTGGTGTTCCTGAATCGCGACACGAGGGGAGACTAAGTGGAAAGGGGACACTAGGGAAGAAAACATATATTGGTACGCGGGACAATTATTTTAATAAAGCACACTACATAGTTCTACAAAACTCCTCCTTGGTGGATCCGTATATCGAGACACATAAAGAGTTGCTCCGATCCGAGTTTTCAGGGAAGTCTGAAGCTTGGATTACGCATCAGCACATGGAAACTTTCAGCGACTAGTTGTGAAAAAAATGTCAGGGTGATGAGAGTATTGATGAGCAACCGTATTTATTGGCTAGGCAGCCATCGTGGCATATCCTCACATACAAAGGGTACAAGATAAATGGGAATACATTTTACACAGTAGCTCAAGATAAAAGGAGCACCAACCAAAACTGTGGTGTCCGCATAGATGCCACCGACCCTAATGGAAATAAGCAAACATATTATGGCCGCATAGAGGAGATATGGGAACTAAACTATGTACCTACTTTTAAGGTACCTTTGTTCAAGTGCCAATGGGTAAAGGCGACTGGAGGCGGGGTAGCAGTCGACAACCAGTATGGAATGACAACCATGGACCTCAACAATATTGGGTACAAAGATGAACCATTCGTCCTTGCCAAGGATGCGAATCAGGTGTTCTATGTCAAGGACATGTCTACAAAACCGAAGAGAGGGAAAAACAACAACGACCCAATCATTGAGCCAAAGCGCCACATAGTTCTTTCACGGAAAAGAAACATCGTTGGAATTGAAGACAAGTCAGACATATCAGAAGATTATGAAAAGGATGACCGAATTCCACCCTTCACAGTGAACAAAGAACCAAGCATGCAGCTAAATGATGAGGACACTCCATGGTTACGGCTCGACCATAACCAAGGTATATATGTTAAGAAGAAGTTCACTACTGTGCCCGCTTGATATATATAGTGATGTATTAGACCTATTATGTAATAATTGTGACTTCAGAATTTTTGTCATGTTTTTGTATTTTCTACGGTTTAAATGAATTTTCTGCTTGACGGTGGATTTCCTGTGGAGAATGTGTAATGAAAAACCAAATGATCAACGTTATTAAGATGTGAAAACTTATTTCCTGTCGAAAAGTAATAGTTTTAATGATTTTAATCAAGTAGTATATTTTTGCATGGTGCAAATTGTAATTATTATTTACACTATGTTAAATATTTATACAGTAAAACAAAAGAGTATAGGTTACAATTTTTTGTTGTGTATAATAATGCAAAACTATTTTGGATGATAT
Organism: Miscanthus lutarioriparius; assembly: GCA_904845875.1. Classification (NCBI taxonomy): domain Eukaryota; kingdom Viridiplantae; phylum Streptophyta; class Magnoliopsida; order Poales; family Poaceae; genus Miscanthus; species Miscanthus lutarioriparius. Next base: position 73,021,914 of record CAJGYO010000011.1, read on the forward strand.
TTGCATATTTATATAAAAGAAATATATAAAAAAGGAAAAACTTCTGGAACCGGCAGGAAGACAACTGCAGCCCACCTTTACTCCCGGGTCGATCAACCACCCGGGACTAAAGGTGGGCTACGTTTTCGCGGCCCGCCAAAAAAATACCTTTAGTCCCGGGTCATGGATGCACCCGGGACTAAAGGTCAGAGCTTTAGTCCCGGTTCTTACCATCACCCGGGACTAAAGGTCCTTTAGTCCCGGGCCGTGGCTTCACCCGGGACTAAAGATCAGCCTAATATATATCGCCTCGTCTTCTTCTCCCATCCATCGTCTTCATTCTTCTACCGAGAGCCACCACGCCGCCGCCGCTCCCCATAGCCTCTAGCCGCCTCCACGCGCCATCTCTCGCCATCTCCGCCAGCGGCTCGGCTCGCGCCTCTCCCATTCGTGCGCGACGCCTAGACCCGGATCCACCGCCATCATCCTCGCCCTCGCCCAGATCTAATTTGGATCCACCGCGGCCTCATCGCCGTCGTCGATCCTCGTCCTCGTCATCGCCAGCTTTGTCCCTGGTTCCACGCGCTCGCACGCCTCGCCATGCGCTCGTCATCCCCTTCACCGGAGCGCTCGTCGTCGTCCCCTTTGTCAGAGCGCTCGTCGTCGTCCCCATCGCATCCTCATCGTCGAGAGATCACCTCCGGCCATCCTCGTCGTCCTCCACCCTCGTCGTCCTCGTCAGCAACAGTGTGTGTATGAGTGTGTGAACATAGAAAAATTAGATAGATTTTATTTGTAGATTTTATTTGTGTATGCGTGTGCTCGGACCGACGGCCATGGAGAGGGAGCAGGGGAACGGGGCGGCCATGGAGTACAGCTCTGGAGGACTTCGGGCGTGTTTGGTTCATGCCTTCACCTTGCCGCATGCCCGCACTGTGCCCTCGTGTCTTGCCGCGCATGGCGCAGAGCAGCGGTTTTTGAGACTTGGCGCTCGGGCCCGTTGAACAAAAGTTCTAATTTGCAATATGCCCGGTTCGGTGTTCTCTTGGGGCTGCACTTGCTACACATGCCGACGCGCACGATTGAACGTGGCAGCCATGGCTGTGGTGCCAGGATTTTAGAGTTGGATATAACAAAAAAAAATTGGCAAAGGACTTTGATTCTCCATGGCAATTTTAGTACATGATTGATATAGAGAATGTTTTAATCAATTATGACTAGTTACTAGTTGAAGCTAAAAAACAGTTCAAATTAGCTAAGGTTGACTTGGCTAAAAAATTAGTCCACCTATTACCTCTCCTGTTTAAATGTGTTGTGACTAATTTTAACTATTTTTAAGCTAGTTAACAGTTAGCCTTTGGTATTCAAACAGGTCGAGTGTAGAAGATAACAATCAAGAGCCTTCAAACTTAGAGTATGTCAGTAGCATAGCGAGCACAAAATCGTTAGGGCATGTGCAAGGATAAAAAGCTATAACAACCTTGTGGAGTCTGAAAATAGTTTGATCTATTAATTAGTATTAATAGTTAGCTTGAGGAGTCTACAAATATAGACCACTAAATATATATTAGCATGTGATGGTGATCATTAGTTGGTGAAGAGATACTAATAGGTCCTAATAGCTCATACATAAGCCAATTATCCAACCACCTATTAGTAAGAGGTGGGTTCAAATAATCCATACTAAAGATGGATTGATGTCCTAAGATTTTAGGCCGTGCAGAAACATGGATTGATGAACTAGTTATAATAAATATTAAGAATGTAGTATAAGATTTAGAATCTATATTTTAAAATATGAAAATATAAAAAATTGTAGAAAATCCGTACTAGTTGAACTTGCGGACCGTGTTCATCTCGGCTAGCATGTTCTCTGCCGAGCGGTAACGGACGTCAAGGAGGAGCTTTGATTCTATGAGGGAGAGCAGCACCGGTCGTGGAAGACCGTGTTCCCTTCCTCGTAGAAACAGAGCTCTTCCATGGCCAAGTACGGTGCCATCCGGTAGAGAAATGCTCGCCAAGATGATCACGTAAGCAAGGTCAACTAGTACGGATGGTTACTTATTTAAACATGTTTTTGAGCTAGAATTTGATGGATATTTGGTAACTTCAGACCTACAAATGTCATCTACAAATGTTACTATCCTCGAGGTGGCACGTCCTGCAGGAGTCCATTTTATAGATATAGTTTTTATTTTTTGTAGATATATCTAGTGGAGTAAAAGTTAGATGGTTGCCCCGAGAGACAACATGGATGAAGAAATAATGGTTATTATCAACACCGACACTCAATTTGCTGGTGGTGACCAGCAGGATGTAGATGACGGGAGTCAATACCTGGCTCTTGAAGATAACCAAGAAAATATTATGCAAGAAAATACTGGCGAGGTATATATATTTATATATATATATATATATTTGAATATTATATATATATATATTTGAACATCTATCATCTATTATGTGTACACATGATATTTATTTATTCTTTTTTTATATGTAGCCCCCTAGATCGACGACCACAACGGTGAAAAGCAAAAATATTTGAGGCCCGAAAAAGCCATTGGAGGGGCGCTACATAATATCGGAATTCAATATCGAGATAGGCGAACCACTTGGTCCACATGTAAGGAAATTCGTGCAACACTGTGGGTACCTTGTAAGGGACAGACTTTTGATCAGTGTCCGTGAATGGAAGCAAAAGATCAACGAGCCTCGTGTTAGTTTTGTCTCTGATCTTGATAAGAATTTAATTTGGGATGATATCCTTTAACATTTCACGTTGCAAGCGGATGATTATGATGCTATCAACGATGATGAATTGAAGGGACTAGTTCGAAAGTGGGCTATGAAGAAGATGGCCACACAATTCCAGACTTGGAAGAAATCCCTATACATGAAATACGTCAAGAAGAACCTAACACCCAATTTCAATACTAGTGGCCCGCTCGCGAAGTTGAGGCCCTACTGGAATGATTTTGTACAATACAAGACATCAGAAGAGGGTGAGGAACGGGTGAGAAGGAACCAAGAGAATGCCCGACAGAAGGTATACCACCATGGCATGGGATCAGGTGGCTACGCGACTACCATTCCCAAGTGGGAGAAAATGGAAGCAGATATTCTTGCCAAGGGTATCACACCAGAACCACTCAATTGGCCCAAACGCGCGAAGAGTTGGTTTTTCACTCATGGGGGAAGACTGGACCTAGAGACGGGGAAGCTGGTTCATGGCACAAAACTCGAAAGGGCAACACAAAGATTGTCTTATGCTCTACAAGCTAAAGCTATTGGTGCGTTCAGGCCCAATAGAGAGAAGGATGAACTGACGTATGCCCTCGAGACCGCTGAACATAGTGGCCGAACGAGAGGTTTAGGACGGAACATTTCTTGGGAGATTGGTTTCCCTGATGACAGAGATACCGACAGAAGTCAGCAGAGAAGTAAGGATGAGGATGCAGCACAGATCAGTAGGTTGGAGGAATTGGTTCATGAGTCACGGGAGGCGTTGCTTCAAGCACAGGAGCGCAAAAAAGACATGCAAGCTAGAATGCATGACGAAATCAGAAAGCAAGTGCAAATAGCAATGAGTGGCCAAAGCAGGCATCAGATCCAGGAATCAACATTATTAGCCCCCTTGATCAGTTGAAAAGCAGTTGTGCTTCCACGGAGTTGCCAAATCAAGATGATGGAATGCTACGTTTCCCCGTGGATGACATCACTGCACCGTTTACATCATGTGAGCTACATATTGCAAAAGAGAATGCCACAATCATGGTGGCTCTTGGTGTTTTTTCTCCTCTAGATCCTACCAAGACACCAAGAATCCATAGGGCAATAATACCACTTGGATATGTTAGCATCTCAGTGGATAGAGTTAACAAAGGTTTTAGTGATCTGCCTCTTGACATTCCAGGAGGTGATGGGGAGAAGACTCTAGGAGAAGTAGAGAAGACATTCATACTATGGCGCAAGCGCTACATCATTATTCCCAGGGTCTCTAGTCCACCGCCGCCTCCTCAACTGCCAGACAATAGGTGCGGACAAAAGTGAACGAAACAATTTTTTCACAAATTTTCTATTGACATACATGATTAATAATAACAATTTCTTATACCTAATTATTCTTTTTTGTAATCACACAGCAGGGCCTCCGCCAACCTAAGTCCAATTATTCAATCTCCAGATCATCATAGTGCTCCGGGCAATAATTATGCAACACCGCCACCGCTGCCACCTCCAAGGAGGTCTCCAACGCCTCCAAGGAGGTCTCCACCGCCGCCACCTCCAAGGAGGTCTCCAACGCCTCCATGGAGGTCTCCAGCTCCTAAGAGGTCCACCCCGCAAACGAAGCCGTTGGCCCACCAGCCGGCAAAGAAGAAAGCCTCCTCTAATCCAGTTATTCCCCGAAAACTGTCTTATGAGAAAAGTGAAAAGGAATTAAAGGCTGAAGTACAAAAAGATGTAAAAAGTTTCTTTGAAAATGTAAGAAAGCAACGACAAGCGAAGGAGAACCCAGAGAACCCGTACTTCTACCTACCTCCAGATCTTCTAAGAAAGAAGGTGAACCAGAAAAAAGCGGGAATCTCAAAAGACCCAACCAAAATCGGACTACGAAAGATCTCTCACCAAGTCATTTGAGGCGGCGCAGAAAAAGACTAGAGTAGGGAAAGGTGTTGCACAACTCGGACAACAATCGCAACAATCAGTCCCCCCTCTTGTCATTCGTAATGAATATGATTCAAACTTAGACTTACTAGACGTCGATTATGAGGAACTGGTTCTATTTTACGAGGAAACTAGTTTGGACCTTACCCAAGTGCTCGCTGAAGGACCATTTGCTCCGAAAGTGGATCCTTGGAAGAAATTTGAACATGGAAAGAGTCTATACAACCCTGAGGCCTTAGGTGAACTGGGTACGCAAATGTACCTGCTAAACAAGTGGTACATGGCGGCGTGTGAACGGGGAGAGACCTTTGTTTCTGTCAGAGTTAGAAACAAACATTACTTCCGTGGCGATGACATTATATATGTTGAGTTTTTAGAATTACACCAACTATGCCACCTGGACTCTCTCGACAAAAGTCTCATTAGCTGCTATTGTCTGTAAGTGTGATTATTTTCTACTATTAAAGTGTATATATATAAAGCTACATGTATATATATAAATTATATATCCTCACACTATATTTTTATATATGCAGATATGAGATGACAGAACTCAGAAAGAGAAAGGATAATGATGTTGGTTTCGTTGATCCAAATGTCGTATTCAAACACCCTGATCCCCCGCCTCAATGGAAAGCTGATCTCAAGAAAAATCTCATGAGGTTCTTAGTGAACCAACAAAACAAGGACATACTCTTCCCCTACAACTTCAAGTGAGTGTTAAATAATTCATGTCGATCATATGAACATTTGTTCAATTATTTGCTTACTAGCTAAGCTATCTCCCATATATATATATGTTGACTCTAGTTAATGTCGATCATATTTGTGTATAAAAACATATGTAGCAATCACTAGATATTGATGGTCATCGATATGGCCAATAGTCGGTTGAGCATCTTAGACTCGTTAAGAAAAGAGCAAACAGAGTACCAAGACATGATAGATATTATCCAAGGGTAATTTGGTCTCTCTAGCAACTATATATACCCCGATCTCTTAACTGCAACAATTATTAAAGGCCAAATTAATTTTTTATTTTATTAGGCGCAGTGTTTGGAAAAGTTTCATTGAGGAACACCACATAAAATATTGCAAAGCGCCACTGGATGTAATCGCACACAAAATAAGTACTAGCTACATTTATATCTATAATTCAATTAACACCATGCATGCTTCAATTCACCGGATCTTTTTTCTCGTAAAAGTGAGTTCTGAGGCAAGAACAGGGGAACAACTACTGCTGATACTATGTTTGCGAGTTCATCATGGCGTACTCAAAAAGAACTCCTGAAGAGAACCTCAAAGTACGTTATATAAATATATTCATATATTCACAATTTTTTTTATTGCTCATATATATAAGTAATCACGTGACCAACACACACATATATATATATATATATATATATATATATTAATACTTTTCCTTTAACTTTTATTGAAGACTCTATGGTTGAAGGAAAAAGTCATTCGACGTGACCAACTGAAAGTAATTTAAGAGACCATAGCAGGATTTTTTAATGACCAGGTTCTAAACACCGCCGACGAGTTCTACAATGACGTGAACGAAACATGGAAGCCAAACCAGATGGAGTGAATTTGTTATCCTAAGGATATGATAGAATATACAATGCAAGCTTTATTTATAATATATATATATACATACATATTATATGTACATAAAATTACATACAATATATGTATATGCATGTAATATATACGTTAGTTTTATACTTTAGTTTGTACAAAATGTTCGAACATTATAAACGTGTAGAATACGTATATTATTAGCAGTGTCGAATGCGTATTCGAAAACCAAAATGAATCATCAATTGAAAATAGAAACAAAAAAAAAGAAAAAAAAATAAAACCTTTAGTCCCGGTTGGTAATACCAACCGGAACTAAAGGGACGACCCATGTGGCCAGGCCGGGAGGCCTCTTTAGTCCCGGTTGGTATTACCAACCGGGACTAAAGGTGGACATTTAGTCCCGGACGTGAAACCGGGACTAAAGGAGGGGCCCTTTAGTCTCGGATTCGTGCTCCCGGTTCCAAAACCGGGACTGAAGGGGGTTGAGAACTGGGAGTACAACTCGTTTCTCTACTAGTGTGCTCAAATTGGTCAGAACCATATTGACTACCATGATAGAAACAACAAGGCTCAGAATGCGCTCGTTATTGTTTCTTTGTGCACAAATGTCGATGTAGCTTTCAATATAGAGTATTATAAGTAACCGATTTTCACATGAACAAAAAGTGCATTAATTAAGAATCAAGTTCGTCATATAACAGCATCTAGGATAAAAGATCGGATGGGGGAAGAGAGAGGAGAGAGAGAAAGAGAGAAAGACAGAGGATATCCTATGGTTCCAAAGATACTTTAAAAAACTAAGATTCAAGTTCTTACTTAGGTGGTTTACTACGGGATGTTGTCCTAGGCAAGGAACAGAGTTATGAGAAATGTTTTGGGGAGAGGTCAACAAATAAAGGCTCCACAATTTACGGTAATGCTTGGTTGAGGGCGTTCGTCCGTCCGGACGGACCCCGACCCACCCATGGTTGCCCGTCCGTGCTGCGCACCGCGTGCCCCCACCCACGAATCGCAATCCACCGCCGCAGCCCGGCACCAGACGTTGTCTCCCGGTGTCAAGCGGCTCGTGCCCCTCCCAGTGCGTTCTCCTTCCCCGTCCATTCTCACATCCCAGACCTAGCTAGAGGCTAGTGCTTGGACCGGTGTACCCTAGGAGCTGTGTGCCAGGTGCGGCGGCCGGCAGGGCCTAGAGAAGTGTGGCATTGCGGGCAACATCCAGTTATCCGAGGACACTGCCGAGGTCCATGCCACAAATGAGCTCCACAATGGCAACCTCTGCACCACTTCGTGGCATCGAGCTCCGCACCGGCGTCGAGCTCTGTATGTTTTATGCTTTTCAGATGTATGTTTCAAATGCCCCACAGGTATGTTGCAAGTGTTTCATATAGATGTTGCAAAAGTAGATTGTGATGCTACATATGTTGCAATGGTGTACACGTATGTTGCAAGCTTCTGTTCCCAATGTTTCATATGTTTTTCTAGACGTATATTGCAAGTGTGTTTATTTGGATGTTGCATATGTTTCAAACATATGCTGCATGTGTTTTATCTAGATGTTACGTATGTTTTTATAATGGTCTCATGTTTTTGAGGTGTTTTTGCAAGTGTATTAGATGCATATTTCAAGTGTTTCATCTGTATTCAGACGTATGTTGCAAGTGTTGCATCTGGATGTTTTAAAAGTATATTGGTTGTTGCATCTTGCCCTCCTCGCCTTCTGTTACCTCGCCTTGGTGTCTCCTCCTCCTCTAGTAACACCCTAAAATTTGCTTCCTTTTGAAATAGAGATGCAAAGATTTAATTTTGTATTTATGTGCTCATGAAATATTGGAAAAAGAATATTTTTCATTATATTAAAATTCATCATAAGGAGTAGCAACATGGTTGTGCATATATGTTGGTGCAATTGATTTATTGCTTGAGTGGTTTGAATCAAGATTCAAAATGGTTTGAATTTCTTTTGGAAATAAATTGAGAATGGCTTCGAAATAAAACAAAATAAAATTGGAAAATAAAAGAATTTAAAAAGTTGTAAAATTTATTTTTGGAAAAATTACCAAAATTGCTCATTTTGTTTGAATTGAAAAGTATATTTTAAACCATATTCAAATTCGATTTGGTTTATATTTGAAATTGGTTTTGAAATGAGAAAACAAAAAGAAAAATGGAAAAGCTACTTTGTCTATCTCCCTCCTCTCTCTTTTGGCTCAGCCGACCTGCACCCTTGGGCCAACGGCCTGCTTCTTTCACCACTGGCCCAATCCAGCCCAGCCTCTCTCCTCCCCCTCAGCTCTTCCCAGCGGCCAGCTTCCTCTCCTCCCTTTCTCCTTCTTGGGACGGCCCAGTTAAGCCTGTGCCGCGCCGCTTTCCCTCTTCCCTCGCGCAGTCACCGACAAGTGGGGCCCACGCGTTAGCGCCATCATCTCCTTCCTCGTGTCGTCTTCTTGTCCCGCCCACGCTAGACTCTGCACCGCCACCGCATAGGAGTCCGACGCTGCCCCACCTCGTCCGCCTTGCCTTGCGCCCCACGTTGCTTCTCGGCCATAAATAGCAGCCCCACACCGTGTCGCCTCCCATCAAGTCACCAAAGCCGCCTCGCCTCATCCCGAAGCTCGTAGCCGCCGAGCCGAACCCTAGCCGCCGGTCCGCCGCGCACCGTGCCATCGCCGTCCACTCCACGCCACCTAGATTGGACGAGGTGAGTTTGCCTCGCCGTCCTCTTTCTACCCGTGTTTCCGGTTTGCTCTCTCGTGGTCTCTAGGACTGGTTTCAAGATCGTCGGCGAGCTCCTTCACCGCCGGCAATAGCAGCCGCCGTGGTGGTCATCTATTCTGGCCGCTGGCATATCTCTCTCCTTCTCCTTTCTAATCTGGGCCATCCAGATTCAATCCAACGGCCCAAGTTAGCCCGTACCCCTTCGCCCTTGCCTTTTTGGCAAAACCCGCTCGGATTTTTAATATAGAACCCGCCGTCCCTGCAGTCTTTCTAAAGAGCTCCTGCCTTTTTATAAAATAGTATCCACAGTTCTCCTACAGATCCAAAATTCGATTTTATTTATTTTAAATTCGAAAATCAAGTTCCATCTATTTACAAAATTGCCACTATCTTCATTAGGCCATATCTTCTCCGTTTTAACTCCGATTTTGATCCATTCAAGTTGTGTTAGATTCATAACGACATAATCTACGTATTAGTATCAATGTTTTCCATGTCAAGAGCTCTAGAATTTTATGGTTTGACGCCTAACTTGAATAATGATTATGCAATTAGATTTTTCTAATTAAAAGTAACTTAGGCTTTTCACCTTGGTCAATTATATGATTAGTTTTACCTTGTTTTTCTAAATCAAGTATAATTTGACTTAACTCAATTAAGGTATTTCTCTGAAGTATCTTACACATGTTTTATATAGCTAAAATAAATAAAGCCTATAGTTTCTTTTCGAAGCAAATCTATCGGTAGATGTATCTTTTTCACCGTAGCTTCGATTAGCGTGCTTTTTTCGCATCTGTGTGATCGTAGCAACGTGTAGATTTGATTTCAAATTTTTTTACTGATTGGTGTATTGTTCTAATATAGTTATGTTTGAATGCTATGCATGTTTGTTCGGATGCTTGTGTGGTGCTTAATGATCTTGTCCAGTCGATGAGTTTTACGTGGTGATCAAGAAGTTCTTTGGAGGCTACAAATCAATACAAGGAAGATCAGAGTTTTGAGGCAAGTATAGCATGTGATCTTCCTTATTGTCGTATACACCTTTAATCATTTAAGTCATACTGCATGTGTCTACCTTGGCAATCGTAGTAATTTTCCTAGCTAATTGATATCGTGGATTCCTTGACACCTTTGGTTTCTGCATTGGGTGGTATGATGCTAGTGCTCAACTAAAGCCATGATCTTGTAACTTGACTAATGGTATATGCAATAAACACTAAAAGTTGCTTTTTAGCAACATGGAACAAGGGGGCTAGAGCATTGGGCTATTTTTATGGTGATCTAGATTTCTCTCCCTAAGGACTTATCTATAAGCGAACACCCATGACTTATAGTACATCTATTGGTGCAGAAAGTGACCAACAAGTAAATATTTGTAGTTTTGCCGTACGTTATGATCGGAGGTGGCCTAGCACTAATGACATAGGGTTTATACTGGTTCAGGCAACGTGCCCTACGTCTAGTTTGAGTCGATCAGTGATTTATTCCTGAGCCTAGGTGCTCGAAGTTTGCAGTGGGGTTACAAACGAGAAGGAGAAAGATGGGGGGTACAAGAGGTCTGATCGGGCTCCGATCGGAAGGGCCAAAAGTGATAGGAGCTCCGCTATGAGCTAAGTGTTCAAGCGTGTGCTTGAGGTTCGAACCTAGCGGTTCAGTGGTTGTGAACTAGTGAACTTGATCGATCTAATGAATCTAGAGTCACTTGGATGAACTTGAATGAATCTCCCTGGATGGGAGAGAGTGCATCCCCTTTTATAGATGAAGGGGATGACCTTACAAGTGAGAGGGAGAGAGTACGTATGCTTCTAAGCCTTGTTTCCCACGCTGGCAGGTACAGGATGATGGTAGGTGCCCACAACACTGTTGGATGTCAGATGCAAGTGGGAGGTTGTGTTATCTTCTTTGGGTATGGCAAACGTCGGCGCCTGCCACACTCTCGAGACCTGGAGGCATGCAAGGGGTTTTACCATGTTTGCCCAGTATGTTAAATGCCGGTGCCCACAACACTGTCGATGCCCAGAGGCATGTGGGGGAGCCTTACCATATGGGAGTTAATGGCGCCCACAACACTGTACGGAAAATGTCGACGCCTACAACACTGTTTGGGCTCTGTCGTGCTATGGGGATTATAGAGTACTGTTTCTACAGGTGTACAGGGTACGGTCAATAGTATTGTGGTTTGACTTGTGCGCTCTTCATTACTTTCTCCATCTGTTTCCTGGTCTTTACCAAACGGGCGTCCCCCGTCGGTGGGTTCTAGTCGGCTCTGATCATGGCAGCCGGAGAAGAGTAGTGAGCAGGGTTTGGCGTACCCCTAGTCGGACACGCGGGTCAGAGTCGGAAGTGGTGTTTGGCCCAGCCTTTCGGTCGGAGAGGCTGCCCGGAGGCGGGCTGGAGACTGAAGCGAGTGCTCCGGTTGGAGAGGCGGGCCAAAATCAGAAGTAGGTGTCGTTCCTCCTTGGCCAGGCCTTTCGGTCGATGATTGGATTGTCCTTTTGGCCTGTCATTCAGGCACTTGGGCTGGCCCATGAGTTGCATGTTTGTTTGCAATGTTGTCCGCTGGGCCAAACCTTTGTAGGGAATCCGATCCACGAGGGACCCTGGGTTTATGAACCTGACAGGAGCCCCCGAGCCCCCGGGTGATTCGGGTAGAATCATCTGGGGGATTTTTTTTGTTTTGACGGCGGTTTCACGCGAGCGCACCTGTAGGTGTAGCCCCCGAGCCCCCGGGGGATTCGGGTAGAATCGTCTGGGGGGTTTTTTGTGTTACCAGTGGAGGAAGTTTTGTTTTGTCAGCGGGTGCATGCGAGCGCACCTGCGGGTGTAGCCCCCGAGCCCCCGGGCGATTCGGGTAGAATCGTCTGGGGATTTTTCCAGCGGGCGTGTGTGCGTGTTTTTAGTTGAGATGGAGTCATCAACCAAGGCGTCGTTGCACAGCCGAGGCGGTTTAGTCTAGGGATCAGACGAGACGAAGTTGTAGATCGTTGGCATTTGTGCGCGCCGTGGGATCGAGGCAGTTAGTTTAGGGATTAGATGAGATGGAGCTCGTGGATCCTGGCATCAGTGCGCGTCGTGGGATCGGGTGAGTCGGAGTCATGGATCCTATGGGTCGAGTTTGCGCCATGGGATTGGACGAGACGGAGCTCATGAATCCTGGCGTCGGTGCGCGCCGTGGGATCGGACGAGTCGGAGTCGTGGATCCTATGGGGCGAGTTCGCACTGTCGGATCGGTCGAGACGGAGCTTGCAGATCATGGCGTTGGTGCGCGCCATGGGATCGGGTGAATCGGAGTCATGGATCCTATGGGGCGAGTTCACGCCGTGGGATTGGACGAGATGGATCTGACGGATCCTAGCGTCGGTGCGCGCCGTGGGATCAGGCGAGTCAGAGTCGTGGATCCTATGGGGCGAGTTCACACCGTGGGATCGGTCGAGATGGATCTCGTGGATCCTGGCGTCGGTGCATGCCATGGGATCGGGCAAGTCAGAGTTGTGGATCCTAGGTAGTTAGTTAGTTAGTTTTAGGGATCAGATGAGACGGAGCTCACGGATCCTAACGTTGGGGCGCGCCGTGGGATCAGGCAAGTCAGAGTCATGGATTCTGATGGGGTGAGTTCAGGGTCGCAGACCTATGAGGTTAGTCAGTTAGTTTAGGGGATAATATGAGACGAAGCTCACGGATCCTGGCGTCCGTTCATGCCATGGGATTGGGCAAGTCAGAGTCATGGATCCTGATGGGGTGAGTTCAGGGTCGCAGACCCAGGCGTTTTGATGTGTCTTGAGCCCCCGAGCCCTGTCGGGCTTTAGTAGGGGTCAGTTTTGAGTTGTGTGCGTTACCCCATCCTTGGTTTCTCACAATTGGAGGGGCTGAGTTTTGTCCCTTGTCCTGATCTCTCGGGCTCGAGTGACTCGCTCGGTGAGCTCGCTAATGGATATGATCGAGTGGAATCCGGGTCCGTCGTTTGTGACAAGGTCGGCATAGCCCTCTTGTGACATTCCACTGCTCCTTTACCTAGAACCCGGCTGTAACATCCCCGATGTTATAAAGTACTTAATAAGGTGATCATGTCATCATTATGCATAATCATCATGCATCAACTCATGAATGCATTTCATGTTTATATTATAGTTTGCAAATGTTATTTTATGGAGTGTTTTATATGTTACATGAAATAATGTTAATAATAATGATTAGGAAACTTTGTGAATTTTGATGTTGGAATCTATTAACCAATTCAAATTCTTCCTTAATAACGTTCAAAACTTTTGTATTGATTTGGATTTCCGAAAAAACCCTAGTTTTTAGCATTTAAGTTTATCCTGGAAAAACCTAATTCAAAATCGAAGCACATTTTGGGGTTGGGCCTAAAAGCAAAAATGTAGAGCTTGTTGAATTGTATAAAGTTTGTTTTGGAGTTTTCAAAGTTGTTTAGAAAAATTTGAAGTAAATTGAAAAGGCGTAATTCTTTAAATGTCCCCTTTTTGAATTCAAATTTGCATTTCAAAATGTGTAGAACCGAATTAGGGGGTGGTTATAAAAGCAAAGTTGTAGAACTTTTAATTTTGAACAACTTTTGTTTTTGGAGATTTTTGAGTTGTTACATAAATTTGGGAGCAATTGGGATTTTAAAACGAGTGGCAATTCTGTAATTTTGGTGAACAGTGCTTACGGACGACACCTCACCGTTGGTGAGCTTCCTTAGCGTTCCAGTCGCGGCCGTGGCCATCTTTGGTGTCGCGTTGGTGTGGAGAAGGCTCCTGCGTGGCTTCTTCGTTCTTGGCCGCATTTTAAAGACTGAGCCATCGCCGTTCTTCTCTGCTTTCTTCCTCTGCTTTTTCCCGTCGCCACCACCCAGCTCCGGCGAGCTCGTGCCATCGCCGTAGTGCCAACCAGTCACAGCAACACCCGTCATAAGCTTCGCCTGCTCCTTGCGCTTCAGCTGACACCGCTCGAGCCATCCCAGTTCCTCAGAATCAGCCGGGCGCCGTCATCCCCTTCACGGCCGTCCGCAGCGCCGCCGAGCTCCACCTCTCCGCGGCCAGAGCGCTCTGGTGCCTATCTCCTCCTCCCAAGTATGGTTCTGAGCTCTCCATGGTACCATGTTGCTCGTTAACCTATTCATTTTACCTCTACCGCACATAGCACGCTGGAACGACACCGCCGCGCCATCGTGACCGCCATGGCCGGCGTCAAGCTTGGATCTCGCAGTAATTGCTCAAGCTAGTGCCTCCAATAGGTGCGTTGTGTTGTGGGGAACGTGTTGGTACCGTCACCGTGGCCGGAGACCTCGCCGTCGGGGAGCAGTCGCCATGGTCAGCGTAGAGGACGGGGATGACAGGTGGGGTCGGGCTGTCAGTGAGCGGGTGTTTTGGAAAATGGATTTTTTCTAATTTTAGAAATAAATGAATAGTGTATGTTTTTGTTATTTTTGTGTAGATTTATTTAGAGCTCCAAAAATTATGAAAATTTTTGTGTGACCTCTATGGGATGTATACTATTTAGGAAAAATATGAAATGTTGTTTTTCAGTAATTTTTGAATGTGATAAAAATTGCTCAATTAATTAATAAATGAGTTTCCATGAATTTTCTAGGCTTATTTATTTATCCAAAAATTATGAAAATTGTTGTGCCACTTAGTTATCATGAGATGAACATTTAAAAAAAATTTGGACTCAATTGGAACAAGTTGGTTTATTTCATAATTATTAATTAAATAATTAATTCATAAAAGCAAATAGTAACCTTTAATGATTTAGGTTTTGATTGAATTTTGGATTGAGTGATGACCTTGGGTCATTAGTTGGTAATGATCCTTGGCAATTGAATTAGGTGTTACGAAAAAGGTTTAGTTAGTTTGACTTATAACTGTACCGCGAAGGAAAGTTATATTCAAGTTGTTAATTTTGCATCCATCATTGAGCATCATATTTTGTATCTCGCATCATGTTAAACATGGCATTGTTACTACATGTAGTGAACGAAGGTGAGCACATGGTAGTTAATCAAGTGGTTGAGGAAGTTAATCCGTCTGTGGAGGTCGGGTTGGATATTTGTGATACGACTCCGGAACCAGACTTTTCCGTCAACGAAGGCAAGCACCGGATGCATTTAAACCTACCTTGTGTTTTACAAATTGATTTCGCTTTTGCTTCTCTTTACTGCATTAAGTGATTAGGAGTTGAGTGCAAACCTAATTGGTGCATTACCAACCTTGTTTTTCCATATCTAACTTGTTACTAGTTTTACTTCGTAAATGCCTAGTTTTGCTTAGCCATGCTTAGACCGATAAAAGTCGGGTGATTACCTGTCACCTACGAGATTTAAATGGATCTTTGGTTACGCTTGGTTACTTATGTGATCATGAAATATGAGCATGTGGAGTAATAAATCTAGACCGGGCGGACTCGGTGTTGGGGAGCCACAAGACATGGAGGTCTTGTGAGCGGGTTCTTTCCGCCTGTGTCGATTGAGACCCGTACCGTTGTTGAACTATGGGAGCTGAGACTTTGTAGTACTAACCGCATACTCCGGTATGCCTTAACTTGGCTATTCTATTACGATAATGGCTACTCACGCACTGGGAGTGGAGAGATGGTGGGAATAGCGTGTACCCACGTGGCAATGGGCTGGATTGGTGGAGTACTGTATTCTCGGGTGGCGCGGACCCGTTCTTGTTTTAGAGGATCCAAGGGTAGGTTGATATATGTAGGTCGGGGACCTACATATGTTGTGTGGTTTGGAATCCCCAGCTGGGTTTTAATCGGTTCGAATCGTCGTTGCTCCTCGGTTATGGAGACTCAACTCACTGTTGATCATCGTAGTGTTAATAACTAGAACTCGAATAAGGTTTGTGAAGGAGTTGGATATGAAGTTTCATGATCTCAATGCGGATCGTGTCAGCTTTGTATATAATCTTATGAAGTTTTTAATGTTGATGTAAAGAATTTTATTAAAAAGCTTTTACGCAAAAGAACTTTGATTATTGCTAAAGCCATACCTTCAATTCCTGAGCCTGCATGCTTATGTTATTGCAGTTTTTATTTTCGGTTAAGTCTTGTTGAGTACTTTTGTACTCAGGGTTCGTTGACCCTTGTTGCAGGTGAGGCTCATGAGCAGATCTGTTTTGGATCGTGCTACATGACTGTTGTTCAATGCGATGACGATAAGTAATGCATGGCCCTTGGGCAGGGCAAGCTTATTTGTGTGTTCTGTAATATGTTATAATACCACTCCACTACTTTGGTTTGTATTATTTATCGAACTTAGCTGTATGGTTTGAAACAAATGGTTTGTAAACTATGTTATTGTAAGACTTCCGCTGATTTACTCTAGTGTAGATATTTGAATAAATGTTGTAATACTGCAATGACTCTGTAATGTGATCCTGCTCGGAAATCGTGGATGATTTGGGGTTCTCCGAGGACACCCGACAGTCTTCTTAAGTTACCGGGAACATATGTATAGTTGTTAAAGGTCGTCGGACAGTGACAGGTGCATGTGGGACCTATAATTTAGGAGGTTCTGCCACACCGGCAGATGCCTAGGTCATTCCAGAGACCGACCCAGGTGGCCTGATGGCCTCCCCTCGATAGAGATTCTGTGGGCTTGGCAGAGGCTTAGGATCAAACGAGAAGGTTGAGATGACCCTATCTGCCAGACTGGGTGAGGACCGCATGGGGCTCATCTGCATTTTTCTCCCTGGCTCTATCGTTTGCTCATGTCAAATGAGGCAACCACCGCTTCATGATGCAACACGGAGCGTTGTGATGCATTTCGCTGCATGTGCGATGCTTAGTTCCCGAGCCCCTGGGCGGTTTAGGGCCTAAATCATCTAGGGGGCATAGGCGTATGGAATGAATGCACGTATGGATGTATGAAATGATTGATAAAGGAAATAGCGGGGGTTGGTAGCGTTACCTGGATGGCTCAAGTGATGGGGTTTGAAGAGCTCCAACCGAAAATGTCCGATCGGGACCCGTGCTCGTCATTCGTGACGAAGTCGACATGGCCTACATGGGGCGTCCCTTTGCTCCTTACCTATGTGCGGTGGCGCTTTTCTGAGCTGTTCGATCAAGTTTAGTAAGCCCGATGGCCCCTCCTGGCGGAGATCCCATTTTGGGTTTTTTTCTAAGTCACACCTAGGGATGCGGAGAGCTACCTGTGTGTGGTGGCCCTTTGGTTCTTGTGCATAGTGTGCGGTAGTGGTGGGCCATACCCAGGCCACGTCCCATCTGATCAGGCGTCGTTCCGTCGGGCAGGGCGCGTCTCATCGGTCAGGGCACGTCTCAACTGCATTAAATGGGAGAGAGAGAGGGTTTTTTCGTTCCGCTATTTCATCTTTCCCGATCGGCGTGCCTTCCCCAACCGCTGCACCCTTTTCCTTAAGTAGGAGAAGGGAGAAGGTTTTCACCCTGTTCCTTCGCCTATTCCTCATCTATTGCCTCCTTTCCTTTTCCTTCTTGCCGAGAGCGTTCTTGAGAGCCGCAGCGGTTTCTAGGAAAGAAAAGAGAGAGAAAGAAAAGGGAAAGAGCAAGGGAGAAGAGAGAACTCACAAATCCTTTCGTGATCCTGGGGCAAAATGTTTGAGTGGAGGTCATCCACCGTGAGGGAGTCGGTGTTGAAGGCTTTCGCCACAAAGGGGTTTCTGCCGCCGAAGGAGGTGGCACACTGGAGGGCTCCTGGGAGGGAGGAGTTCCTGCAACCTTAGCCCGGTGAGGTAGTTTCTTTTCTTGCCTTCCATGAGCGCGGGTTAGGATACCCCGCACATTGGTTCCTGCGCGAGCTCCTCAACGAGTGGGGTCTGGAGCTACAGCACCTCAATCTAATAGGGGTGCTGCACATCGCCGACTTTGTCACCGTCTACGAGGACTTCCTTGGGATGGAGCCGCACATGGACTTCTATCGGCGGATGTTTTCTGGGCAAGCATTGCCGGTGGGGAATCCACCCAAGTTTGCGTTGGTGGGGGGCTTCACCCTGTTGAGGAAACCAAGCGTGGGAGGCTCGTATCCCGCGTACATCCCCTGCGACTCCAACCAGGGGTGGCACGGGGAGTGGTTTTATATCAGGAATCCGGCGGAGGCGCCATTCCTGGCGTTCACCGACAGGAGGCCGGAGGAGTAGGATAGTTGGTCGCGAGGTGTTCCCATCAGGAGAAGAAGAAGGTGGAGATCATCGAGGAGGAGCTCCAAAAACTCATGTGGCATAGCCTTGACTGGGTGTGGGTGTTCCATACTCTCTACCGCCGCTGGGTTGCTTCATTGGCGGAGAGGTCACGGTCGATGTGGAGGTATGGCGGTGCGTCGAACCCCGATCGTGTGTCACCGAAGGAGCTGCTGGACGACGAGGTCTGGAGTCGCCTTGACCAGGCACTGCATCTAAAGCCCAAAGAGAAGGTCGAGGGAAAGCCCATACCTCTCAACGGCTTGGTGCTGTCTAAACTGGTATGCTCCTCTTTCTTTACTTCGTGTTCTTTTTCCCCTTTGCTTTCCTGGTTTTTTGATCTTGAGTCTCCTGTCGCGTAGGGGCTCAATGCTTATAGGTCCCGGCCGCACCTTCTGAAGGGGCCAGAGGGCGTGGCTCGATAGGCCACCTAGAAGGAGGCGGCAGATGCTAGGAAGAAAAAGAAAACCGAGGCGGCTCAACGGAAATACAAGAAGGCGAAGGAGATTGCCCAGCGTGTGAAGGCCGAGGAAAACAAGAGCGATGTCAAGTCCAAGCTCGAGTCGAAGGATCCCACAGACGTGGATGACATGGTTTTCTCTAAGGAGGAGGAAAGTCCAGAGGTCATTTTGACCTCGGCGGAGCGTCGTGACCCTGCGGCGACGTCCACTGGTGATGAGTAGGAGGCAGAGAGGCGCGCTGAGGTTACCATGCCGAGGAAGCTCGTGGTGAGCGCAGATGCCACCGGTGAACAGGAGGCGAAGTGGGTGCGGTCACCGTGCCCCACGGTGGCGTCGCCGGTCTCGTCCCCGCCGACCTATGAGCGCAGATGCCAGGCGGTCAAAGGAGTGGGCTTGCACCCGTGCATCGCCGGGACTAGTGCCAGCGCATGACTCGCAGCGAGAGGATGCCCCGCCTGCTACTTTGGTCGGCGCGTCTCGAGCCAAAGGTCAAGGTGACCCAAGGGCCGGGCAGGAGCCGGTCAGGACGACTCTGCCCCTGGCTGAAGTGAGGGGGCGCGTGTCATAGCCTTGGAGTAGTCCTTGCCCTGCGGGCCTATCGATGCTGGGTCTTGGCTTTAGAGTAGTGCCGCTTGCCTCCCTGTATGTTTTCCGTTGTTTCTTTTTGATCCAGGGTCTTTTTTGGAGTGTGACTGACTTGCACACTTTGTCAGCGGCCAGATGATGATGGGGTTGAGTATCACCCCAACTCCTATGTAGGAGGTTTGGAGGCCCACCCTATAGCGCGTCACGATGAGCGGTGGGGGGAACAGGGTGGTGGCGGCGAACCCTTCCCTTCCGAGGGTGGTGCTCCCCAAGCCGGTTGTTAGCGCGGCGGCAGCAGTGGCAATGGTGCTGGCGACGATCCTAGTGGTGACAGCAGAGGCTTCGCTGGTGGTGTCCGTTGCGGCCCCTCCTCCACCAGCCTCGGTGGAAGAGGGGAAGGAGACCGACACCCCTGCCACACCGGGCGAAGGGCTGCACGGCTCACCCTTGCGATCGGAGCTGACGGCGCTGAGGGGAGGCGCGACCAAAATGGAGTCAGAGAGCCCATCAGTGGCCCGCGCAACCGAGGTGGTGGACATCCCATCTGATGACGAAGCGGACACCGTGGCAGAGTTGCCGGTGTCATCGCGGGATCTGGCAGTGGTTCGGTCAGAGGCTGGGCCTTCGGTGGGCTGTCAGAGGGTGACCTGGAGTGGCCCTTCCCTGAGGATCCAGCAAAGGTGTGGTTCATCCTTTGGGATTCCTAGGAGTGTTAGCTCTAGGACATCCTTGGGGGAAAAGGACTCGCCATGGAGTCTGAACTCGCCAACCTTTCAGTGAAGCTTGAGGACGCCCAGGAGTGGGTTAAATCCACCCAGCAGTTAGTCAAGGTCGACCTGTAGCTCGCCGTGGAGGTGAGTTTCCCATATTTTTCCTTAACCTCTGAGTCTCTTGTTGGTTTCCTCAGTATGCTCGCTTTTCATTTTCGTAGGGCCTAAAGGAGATGTCGTCCTGCAAGTCCCGCTTCCTCCGGATGGAGCATGCTTGGGTGGCTGATCTTGAGCATCAACTAGAGTCCACCCGCCACAAGTCCTAGGACTGAGCGGTCGAGGTGGCCATGGTGCGGGCAGAGGAGCAGCGTGCAGCGGAGTGGGCGACCGCCGTCGAGCAGGGGCTTGAGGCGGCAAAGGCCCGCCAGGCAGAGGCTGAGGTGAGGTTGCGGAAATCCTTGGCGGACACTGAGGCAGTGCTCAACAAGTACCTAGAGACCCTTGAGTCAGAGCGGAGCGCCTTGGTGTCAGAGTGGAGCGCCCTAGAGTCGGCGTGAAAAGCCCTAGAGTTGGAGCGTAAGGCCTGGTCAAAGGCAGACTAGGAGGTGCTCGTGCTTTGGGGCTAGGTGATGGGGATGGAGGAGGCGAACGCCCGGCTATGCGCGCAGGCGGCCCAGCAGGCAGAGGAATTCTCCATCCTCGAGAACTTCCGCCTCGGTACGTACCTTCTCTATTTCCCGTCATGTTGGTTTCTTAGCTTGTTTTTGAGCTTGTCGCCCTTCTTCCAGAGCTGGGAGGAAGGGTGAAGTCGTTGGAGCGGGACCTGGAGACGGTCAAGATGACTTTCGATCGAAATGCAGAGGAGCTGGCCAAGTCCCATGAAGAACGATGTGCTCTCGAGGGGGAACTTGACCAAATCCACAATGTTGCCTAGCTTGTTGTCTCGAAGGTCTTTGGGTCGGCGCTAAGTTCTAGCACGCCTACTGTCCAGTTGGCAGAGGTTCCGAATGAGGTCCAGGGCCTCATCACAAGCGGGCTGTTCTATGGTGCGTCGGGGGTGTTGACTTTGGTGGCGATGTACCATCCGAACCTAGACTTCGCCACTATCTGCAGTGGGTATGCCGATGGTTTGAGCACAGAGGACTTCCAATCGCTTGAGGAGAGCTTGTTGCCGTATGCAAGGTTGGTGGCAGAGCAAGTCTCTACGCAGTGGGTGATGGATGCACATCGTGAGGACATGGCTAGAAGCATGCATCGGGGGACATCGCCCAGCCTACAGATGGCACGGAGCCTAGGTCAGAAGTGGACATCATCCCGCCTTCAACCGAGCCGAATGTGATCCCACCGGGGAGTGAGCAGCCCGCGCCTTCACCGGTCGCACCGATAGCCGATGCCGCCGAGCCGCCCCATTAGCTTGTAAAGGATAAGTAGTTTAGTAGATGTAAAAAGTTTAAGTTCATGGGGGAGTCCCCGTGTAAAATGTTCTTTTGTACTTTAATGACTACAATCGGTTTCATTTTTTGTGATGGAGTTACTCCGTTCGGGGAAGCTTGTCCCCTTCGTTTCTTAGTTTTACCTTAGCATAATTTTTCTTTTTATTCTTTCTTTTTGTACTTTCCCATTCATCCGTAGGCAGCAACCTTAGGAGCCCAGGGCATGGCCCGCGAGGCTCAGCTGCTCGTAACCGTAGGTAGAGGCGGGGTGCGATCAGTCGGAATATTTTAAAGCAAAACTACGTAAGATAATTTAAAGGAACGATCTACCCTTTTGTTCGGGTAGAAAGGGGTTTCACCATATGATAATAAACGATCAAAGAGATAGTAGTTCATCTTGGTGGAGCCCCCGAGTGACCCAGGCCAAAAAGTGTTCGGGTCGGGGTGCTTTTATAGGAACAAATGTTTAAGTAAACAATGGTAAGACTGGATTTTTAAGGGAGGAGACGACATAGTTGTTCCAAGCATTGGTGAGAATGTCGTTGTTGTCGCCCTTCAGTCGGTAGGCGTCCGGTCGGAGCACCTCGACCTTTAGTCGTCTGGGTTCCTGTCCGCTACGCCCTTTTCTTGGTCGCTGCTTCTTCTCGTTTCTCTTCCTTTGGCCTGCCGGCCTATCATAGAAGGCGCTTGAGGAGCTCGCAGTCCTTGTAGAGGTGTTTGATAGGGTAGGCATGGTTGGTGCATGGGCTCTTAATGAGCTCGTTGAAGTGGCCCAGAGGGTCCTGCTGGGGCTGCTTGCCTGTGTGATCAGCTGTGGCGGCCAACGCAGAGTTGGCCGGTCGGCGGCGATCTTTTCTGTTCTTTTCGCCTTCTGTGTGGAGGGGCCCTCGTCTTGATCTCGGCGCTTGGCCTTGCCTTTGCCTCGGCCTCCGTTGGAGCATGGCGGGAGGGGCGCTCGTTGGAGGCATTGGATAAAGGTCCATGGTCCCGGGCCATCTGAGATGGGACTCTAGACACTATTATGAGCATCTCGGTTTGGCCCGAGCTGCTCGTGTGCAAGCGGTCATTGCGGAGCGGTCGGCAAGCCTAGTCGAGGCGGAGATGCGGCCTCCTGTGCCACGCTTGGCGGTTGTAGTGGTGAGCGCATGGAGCGATTTGTCTGGTGCATCCCCGCTCCCCTGGTGGGGGGAGAGGCCAAGAGTCGGTGTCGCGATACGGAGTGTTCCACCTATTGAACGGCGGCGACCTCCACTAGTGCCCGGAGATTTCGGTGGATCGTCTGTTCCTGAGGTTCGTTCAGCTCGAGAAGGCCACGTAGAACCATTGCCGCAGCGGCGATGTTCTGATTGGCCTGAGCAAAATGTGGGGGATCGTTCCCCTTGTCCACGGTGTTGCACTAGACCTGACAGGTGCGACCTCAGGCGCTGCTCGCCAGTCTATGTGCATGGGGCGCAGTGCGGTGCGTCGAGAGCGCTAGCGCAGTCGGTGGCTGGTGCAACCACTGTTGTCATGACTCTTCGCCGTGCTCCCATGTAAGGTCGGGGGTCTCCATATGAGGGTCTAGAGGGGCATGAGTCTGTGAGGACTCTGCTTCTGCTGGTGGCTATCTCAGAGCGTCCGCCATAGCACACTCCCAGGACGGACGGTGGCTAGGCACCACGTCACTGATGCTAGAGCCATCACTCTCAACGTCGTCATCCATGAAGTCGAAGAAACAGGTGGGAGCATAGCTCGCCATTCCCATGAATTCAGACATGAGAGGGGGTGGCACCGGCATCCTTTGGAGCCCCCGGGCGTACGCATCCACGGGAGACGTGAGGCCATAGGGGAACCGGTCGTATGGTGGTCGCATTGGGGTTTGAGCATAACAAGTAAATAATAGTGTGTACGTTACTCACAACGGGGTTTGAGCAGAGAGTTTGCTCGAAATGAAGCGCAGATGCCGTGTCCCTCCTGGTGTTGATGGAGGGCGCCCCTCCGACGGGCACCGAAACAAGTGCCTCCTCGTGGAGGTGTAGTACGCCAAGCCAGTCGGTGATGAAGTCTAGGCTTCCAAAGAGGAAGGCCTGGGATGGCTCAAAGACAGGTGGAACCTACATCCCAATAGGTGAGAGTGCGGGAAACTCCAATGAGCCAAAGTGAATCATATCGCCTGAGCCCACCATGGCGATGGTGGCAAAAAAGTGGGCCATCCGATGACCAAAAAGTGTTGAACGTACAAGGTCTTCCCATGGACGGCACCAACTATCGGTGCAGAAAGTGACCAACAAGTAAATATTTGTAGTTTTGTCGTACGTTGTGATCGGAGGTGGCCTAACACTCAATGACACAGGGTTTATACTGGTTTAGGCAACATGCCCTATGTCCAGTTTGAGTCGGTCAGTGACTTTATTCCTGAGCCCAGGTGCTCAAAGTTTGTAGTGGGGTTACAAACAAAAAGGAGAAAGATGTGGTGTACAAGAGGTCCGGTTGGAAGGGCCGAAAGTGACAGGAGCTCCGCTATGAGCTAAGTGTTCAAGTGTGTGCTTGAGGTTCGAATGTGGCGGTTCTGTGGTTGTGAACTAGTGAACTTGATCGATCTAATGAATCTGGAGTCACTTGGATGAACTTGAATGAATCTCCCTGGATGGGAGAGAGCGCATCCCCTTTTATAGATGAAGGGGATGGCCTTACAAGTGAGAGGGAGAGAGTATGTATGCTTCTAAGCCTTATTGCCCACGTCGACGGGTACAGGATGATGGTAGGCGCCCGCAACACTGTTGGATGTCAGATGCATGTGGGAGGTTGTGTTATCTTCATCAGGTATGGCAGACGTCGGTGCCTACCACACTGTCGAGACTTGGAGGCATGCAAGGGGTTTTACCATGTTCACCCGGTACAGTAAGTGCCGGCGCCCACAACACTATCGATGCCTAGAGGCATGTGGGGGGAGCCTTACCGTATGGGAGTTAATGGCGCCCACAACACTGTAGGGAAAATGTTAGCACCTACAACACTGTTTGGGCTCTATTATGCCAAGGAGATTGTAGAGTACTGTTTCTGTAGGTGTACAGGGTATGGTCCCTAGTATTGTTGTTTGACTT
Organism: Miscanthus lutarioriparius; assembly: GCA_904845875.1. Lineage (NCBI taxonomy): Eukaryota > Viridiplantae > Streptophyta > Magnoliopsida > Poales > Poaceae > Miscanthus > Miscanthus lutarioriparius. The sequence goes on from CAJGYO010000011.1 coordinate 73,046,302, forward strand.
GTGCGCTCTTCATTACTTTCCCCATCTATTTACTGGTCTTTACCGAACGGGCGTCCCCGGTCGGTGGGTTCCTGTCAGCTCTGATCACGCCAGCCGAAGAAGAGCAGTGAGCAGGGTTTGGTGTACCCCCGGTCAGACGCATGGGTCAGAGTCGGAAGTGGTGTTTGGCCAAGCCTCTAGGTCGGAGAGGCTGCCCGGAGGTGGGCTGGAGTCCACTTCTTTAATAAATCCAGCCGCCAAAAGCCGTGTAACTTCTACCCTAATCGCCTCCTTCTTGTCGCGAGCGAACCATCGTAGCTTCTGCTTGATAGGTTTGGCCTTGTCGTTGACATTCAAGGAGTACTCGATCAAGTTCCGAGGTACACCGGGCATGTCAGCAGGTTTCCATGCGAACACATCCATGTTGCTCCTCAAGAACCTGATGAGCGCATCTTCCTATTTGGGATCCAGGTTCGCCCCGATAAGGGCCGTTTTGCTGGGATCGCCGTCGACCAGCTGGATCACCTTGTGCTCCTTGGACTTGGTGTTCTTGCGTGGAGCCTCGAGTTCTGGGATCTCCAGGTGGTCGGCTGAGGTCTTCTTGGCGTCGAGCATGGTCTCGGCCATGCGAATAGAGAGGTCATGAGCCTCTGCTATTTTGAAGCTGTCGTCTTCGCAGGTATAAGCTGCGTATATGTTGCCCCTGAGGGTTAGAACTCCTTTCTCAGTAGGCATCTTCAGCACTAGATACCTGTAATGAGGTATGGCCATGAACTTGGTGAGCGATGGTCAACCCAGGATAGCATGGTAGGTGCCGTCGAAGTCAGCGACCATGAAGTTGACGTAGTCGGTGCGGAAGTGGTCTGGAGTCCCAAATTGCACAGGTAGCATGATCTGCCTGAGAGGTGTAGAGCTCTATCTGGGGAGAACACCCTAGAACTATGCCTCGTATGGCTTGAGATCCGCCTGGGTTATCTTCAGTGCTGGCAGACTATTCTTGAACAGTATATCGATGGAGCTGCCGCCGTCAATCAGCACCCTGTCGAACTGAACCTTGTTGATACAAGGATCAAGGACCAGAGGAAAACATCCTAGCTCAGGTATTGCGGGACATTGGTCCTTTCTGCTGAAGGAGATCTCACGGTGAGACCAAGGAGGAAGCCACGGATCGGTGACGAGGTTGTCGGCGTAGGCCATGTTTAAGCAAGCGCGGGCGAGCAGCTTGCGTTCTCGTTTGGTCTCTATGGACACTTTACCTCCAATGATGGTGTGCACATGATCGGTTGGCTTGACATACTTGTGGCGGGGATCTGCATCTTCATCGTCGTTGTCCTCATCGCACTGTTCCCCTGCGTCGTTAGGCTTGTCGGACGTATCTGGAGCCTATTGATGCGCGTAGATAGACTTGAGAACCCGACAGTTCTCCATGGTATGGTTTGACTTGGGATGGAGCTGGCAGGGCCCTTTCAATGCTTTGGCGTAGTCTTCTTCGTAGTTACAACGTCCGCCACCTTTTTTTGATGATGTTGACCTCGTCATCGTCTTCCCGAGCACGCTTGCCCCTGTAATCGTCATGGTGGTTACGCCGCTGATTACGTTGGTCACGGTGGTCGCGGGAGTCATTGCGCTGGTTGCGGTGGTCAAAATTGTCGTTCCGACCACGGTTGCCGTGGTATTCATCGCGGTGTGGGGGGTGGTCGGAGCGTGGGACCCTTGCTGCTTCTTCGATAATTATCTTTTTAGCGTCGTCGGCGTCCGCATATTTCTTAGCGGTGGCCAGGAGTGCTATGACCGATTCAGGTCTCTTGCAGAGGAGCTTGTCCATTAGAGCATCGTGGAAGCAGAGGCCAGTGACGAAAGCCTCGAATGCCTCACTTTCGGAGATTGACGGGACCTTGATGCGCATCTACGAGAAACGCCGGACGTACTCGCGCAGTGGCTCATCTTTCCGATCTCGAATCCGCTGTAGATCATATTTGTTGCCGGGTTGCTCGCAAGTGGCAATGAAGTTGTTGATGAAAGCTTGCTTGAGTTCTTGCCAGGAGTCGAAGTAGTTCGCCGGCAAGCTGACCAGCCATTGGTGACCTGCATGACCCACAACGACTGGGAAGCAGTTAGACATGACGTGCTCGTCAGCCATGGCTGATCTACACGTGGTTTCGTAGAGCATGACCCATAATTCGGGGTTCTCCTTGCCGTCATACTTCTGAAGTTTTTCGAGCTTGAAGTTCTTGGGCCATATGACTTGGCGAAGGTGCGGAGTAAACTGCTTCAAACCCGGCGGGCCATGGATAGTATCATATTCCATACGGCGATAGCTTTCATGGGATGCACGATCGTTGGCTCTCTGGTTGATGCGATCGCGCAGATCACGTCCTCCGAGGTAATGGCGGAGATCATTATTGCCATCATGGCAATCTCGGTTGCCATCCAGATTAGCCCTGCGACCACGGTTTTCACGGCAATTATTGCGGTTGTCTCGACGGTTGTCATCCCGAATGTCGCGGCGGTCGTCCTCCCGACGGCAGTTGTCATCCCGACCACCATCATGGCCACCGTTTCCGCCTTGATAGTTGTCTGATGGGTCATTGTTGCGCGAGCCACGTTGGTTGGGTGGCTGTGAGCGACTTGAGTATTGGCGGCTGTGGCTTGACTCGACTAAGATGGATGGAGCCCGGACTTGATTTACGATCTCTGCGGTCTGGGCCATAGCAGCCGTCAGGTATGCTTGTATATCGTCGTGAATTGCCTGGGTTTCCGGGGTATTGGGTAGCCATTGCATTGTCGCCATAGCAATAGCCACGTTGGCGCTTGGAGTCCTGAAGACCTGTTTATCCCCCACCCTGTCAAAGGCATTGTTGAGGTCGCGTGGCTGGACCCTTATGCGTCGTGCTTCTTCTGCTTCGGCTTCAATTTGTCGGTGATTAAACCGATCAATATTGCGTGCTTCACATGCCAGCCTTTCTTGCTCTGTCTCGCTGACTGTCGGTGGTTCGTCATTACTGACAACGTTGATCAAGCCTCCCCGCCTTGGTGGGAAGGACAGGAATCGCGGGTATCTCGGGGTGTGGTCTGGGATATCCAGATCGTATTCGATGCCTTCATCGTCGTGATTCTGGAGCTCGGTGCGAACAGAGGCATTGGATGCGGTGCCGGACGAGGAGCTCGAGCCACCCTCTTGAACTGTGTGGACCGATCCTTCTTGACAATCCTCAATCCGGACCATGTTGATGAAGTTGCGTGGCTTTGGCCGACGACGGTGTACAGAACGCAGACCCGAGCAACGTTGTATATTGTAAGCGTAGTTGGAGGCAGTGTTCCACAGGCCGTAGGGCTGGGCCTGGTAGTTCTCCATCGAGGCTTTGTATTCGGAGAGCCAGAGACCTGTCGCAGGGGCTGGCCGGTGATGAACGGAGCGCCCTTCAGGAGTAGATGTGACCACGAGATCTGTACCGAGTTGTGCAGGACGACTGGCCTGAGCTGGTCGGGTAGATCTATTGTGGGTAGCGGTTACCTGCTGATTAGGTTTACTTTGAATTGAACTTACCAGAGCTAGGGTTTCGGCAAGTTTGGTGCCGACCCGATCGATGGAGTCGAGCAGGTCGGCGTTGTCGATCTGCTTCCCTTTGTAGCGAGGAAGAGGACGACGGGTTGTCGGTGTGGCTGAAGGCGATGCGGGCATGGTCAGAGCCAGATCCACCGTGGTCGGAGCCATATCCACCGTGGTCAGAGCTAGATCCCCTGTGGTCGGAGCCGTATCCACCGTGGTCGGAGCCAGATCCCCCGTGGTCGGAGCCGTATCCACTGTGGTCAGAGCCATAGCCGATGCAGGTGAAGTAGTGGTCGACGCAGATTGAATCCGCGCCTCCTCCATGATCATGGCGATGAAGTCGTCGGAGCCGGTGGTCTAGGTGATCTGACCGATGGTGAACGTGAGGCCGTTCGGTGTAGCCATGGAGCCGGGGATGATGACCATCTTGTTCGCTTAAAGAGCAGTACGCACACCCCCTACCTGGCGCGCCACTGTCGATGAAATATGGTCGGCAGTCTACCTAGGGGTATGCCCATGGTAGTAGATTGTCGGTAGACAGATGCGCAAGTCATGAACAAGATGGTGACGCAGGTCAGACACGAGGTTTTATCTAGGTTCGGCCACCAAGAAGGCGTAATACCTATGTCCTGCGTCTGATTGTATTGCTATATGTCAATGAGAGATGTTTTTAGAGGGATCCCCTGCTCGCCTTATATAGATCGGGGGATAGGGCTACAGATCTGGAAACTAATCCTAGCCAGTTACAATTGCCAAAGGTGGCTGGATAAGGATTCCTATTCTAACTGACCAGGATCTTGCTTGATCGCCAAATCTGTCTTGACTCCTTGCGCGGAACTCCGAACAAGCTGGCTGGGCCGCGCGTCGTCTTTTAGTGGACCGAACCCTCTGATCCAGGCCGGCCCAAGCCTAGCCATAAGGGTATAGGGGTTAATACCCCCACACGAAGCGAGTGCTCTGATTGGAGAGGCAGGCCAGAATCGGAAGCGGGTGTCGTTCCTCCTCAGCCAGGCCTCCCGGTCGGTGATTGGATTGTCCTTCTAGCCTATCGTTCAGGCACTTGGGCCGACCCATGAGTTGCACGTTTGTGTGCAACGTTGTCCGCTAGGCCAAACCTTTGTAGGGAATCTGGTCCACGAGGGACCCTGGGTTTATGAACCCGACAACATCTGCGAGGGCTACATGGCTCTGGCTTTAGCTCAATATGAGGACCTTTTCTAGCTTGTTAGAGGTTACCTTTATGGTGTAAGAATGGCTTATCGAATCGGGTATAGGACAACCTCTACTCTTATGTGTATAGCCGTGATGGAATTGTGCCATTCGATAGGGGTTTCCTATATCTATTTCTCGAGTGAATCTAATGGCCCTAACTTGTTAGACGAACCTTTGAAAGGCTTCATAGTGAACCCTGCCGACCTTCCTTGGAAGTGGGTCAAGAGATTGGCTACCTCAGGCGAATGGGTAAATCACGACTCACAATGAAAGTGTACAACCTCTGCAGAGTGTAAAACTGGTATATAAGCCGTGCTCACGGTCACGAGCGGCCTTGGACCCTTACAGAATAGATGAAGAACACTGATGATACTAATGATAAAACTTAGAGCTTCCATTGTATGACACTCTCAAGTCTCTCAATATATGTGGTATTTATGGATCCTCACCAAGGCAATGATGATGTTATGTCTTTCTCTTCCTACAACTAAAGCTTATGTGTAGCTCATGGGTAGGTAAATAGCATGAAAGAGCATACTTGCAATACATATATTGTAAAGTCAAACCTCGGATCCAAAGATGTGCATGTGTGTAGATATATGGTAGATACATATGGTGGCTAACCTAATTCTACTATGCTCCTTGAAACTTATCTCTCTTTTGAAACTGGGAAACATCTTTGCAAGAAAACATGGGCTATCTTATTCATCTCTCTTCTCTTTTTTAGCTGGGCATCTGAGTACCCATTGTTTTAAATGTCTCGGACACTTGTCCATTTTTCCAACTTTTTTTCCTCTTTTTTGATGAATAACTTTTGCATAGCCCCATGCTTCTTTTCTGTAATAAAACTTTTGAGAGATAGCAACAAGAACTTGGAGCATCTATTTGAAGTGGAAACCTAACAAGCATGTTTTGGGTGTTTTCTCCAGTGTAGGAGTAAAACATTTTTGGGTGGATCTAGATGAAATGGCATGTTTTTGTGCTTACCCCCAGTGTAGGAGCAGTGCATATTTGGGTGGTGTGTACGTGATCTTGATTTTAAGAGCATGACAAACCTCTGATAAAGGTCAATAAAGCTTGACTAAACTCTGTAGAAGTTTTCCTGGTCTAATTAATATATATGGCTCTGGTAGGAATTCAAGTTTTATCATATAGGAACTTATCATGTAGCATTTTTGTGTTTTTCAAAAGATAAATCTCTAGAACTTTAGTATCACTAGGAGCAAGATAAACAGCAGTTCAGACCTTCTCATATCATATCTGTCAATTAGCTAGAGTTAGATCAAGCATATGCTACCCACGAGTTTCAAGTTTAGAGTAAATTCTTATATCAAAATAGTTGTGTCCAAAACTCGAGAGAATTCAAGGCTAAAAACTAGGTACTTGAAAGGAATTACAATAGAGCAACTATTCATCATTTCCATTTCAAGAGATTATCCTCAGAGTCCATTTATTTATTCAACTCTTAAAAATAGAAAACTAGACACACACATTTTATTTTGTTTTTAAAATTTTAAAATCACACCTTAATATATATATAACTAGCTAAGGTAAATTTTTATTTTGTTTTAGTTTGTTATGCATCATTTTATTTCTTTAGCAAATATATAGCAAACTCAAAAAAATAGTAAAACCAAAAGGAAAGTAATACTTAGCTAGATACACGGGGATGATCGTCCCCCAAACTAGATGTTGTCATGGTTGAGTGTTGAAGTTGAGTGATCCTTTTCAGAGCATGTTTTCCGGCGGATGTCCTTCTCATCCATAGGTGGAGTGAGATGTCGACAGCCGGGTGAACTTTCTCTTGATCTCATGCAACATCCTGCAAAATACCAACAAGATCACCAAAAACTCATGGCACAGATTAGGATAAGGGGTTAGCTGTCAGCCATTTAGAAACTAGTTGTTCTTGTGGGGTGAAACATATTTTCTAATTGACAAAGTTCTAGCAGGATGTCTGTCTTATCTTTTTTCATGGAATTTTCTATTTTCCATATGCAGAAAAGGAAATACATATGCATGGTATTTTTATTTTTATAACACCACAGTGAATATTCCCATGGGCTTTTACACACCATAGAATTATTCACATGGGGCTTAAGATTTTTATAAGGCAATAATAAGATTTTTATTTTCTTTTCTAAATGCAATGCTAGTATAGAAAAGTAGATATGCTAAAGTGTAAAATAATTTATGTAATGCTAGAAAGTAAAAATAGATAACTACCGATGTTACCTCCCGACGAGGGTTTGGCTTTTTAAGTCCTCCGGACAGGACTTGATTGGAGAAAAGTCCTTTATTCTTTGGATGCATCACCCGGTCCCAGAGATGGAGACCTTGATGGTTGCACCTCTTGCGATGGTGACTCTGATGATGGTGTCACCTTCTCTTTCCATATCTGCTTGGTCTATGGGATGGTCTTAGGTGGAGTAGGTTCATCTTTCATGGGTTCTTCAGGTTCTTCCCTTTCATCCCTTGGGAGTTGATTCTGTTGGTGTCGAGATGATCGACGTGTCCTCCTAGAGTGGTTCTTCTTCGATTGCTAATAAGTGGTATAACTATTGAAATAACAATGTACCTTTTTCTAGGGAATTGAAAATGGACTTGTCCAGATCCGACGTAGATGATTGCGTTGGTGGTGTTGAGGAACGGTCTTCCAAGGATGATGGGTGTATCATCTTCTTCTTCTCCCATGTCCAGAAACATGAAGTCGGCAGGATCATAATGATCATGTATTCTTACCATGATATCTTTAGCAATCCCCTCCGGAAATCGGATTGATTGGTCCACCATCTGCAATTGCATATATGTAGGGAACAAAGGTTTATCATCGAATAAGTATTCATACGTTACCTTGGACTTTATGTTGACACCTGACCCAATGTCGCAGAAGGTTGTGTGGAAGATTCTTTGTCCAATGGTACACTCGATCGTTGGTACACCTAGATCATCCTTCTTGGCAAGGAATGGTGAAGCGAGGAGGTGGTCGTACTCTGATCAGACTGTGTTGATCATGTCGACTGATTCTTTTGGTGACTGTCTGACCTTGTTCTTCCTCCTTCTCTGGTTGTTCTTCTTCTTGGTCACTATTGTCTCTTTGGGCATGTACGGTGTTTGTGGATGTCCAGGAGATTACAAAATATGGTTCTTGAAAGAGAACTTCTCCTTTTTATCCTTGATCATGAAACAGATCTTGGCACTATCCACGTAGATGATGACCTTCGCGGTGCTCAGGAAAGGTCAGCCCAAAATAATGGGTGCCCTTTCATCTCCACCTGTTTCCCAAACCACAAAATCTACGGGGACATAGGATTGTTCCACTCGAACAATGGCATCTTCAAGAACTCCCTTAGGGTAGCAGAGTGACTGATCTACAAGCTGCAAGCGCATATTTGTGTACAACAAAGGATCTCCTAAAATATTCTCATAAATTACCATAGGCATGATGTTGACACTTGCTCTGAAGTCACAGACAACTTTCTAGAAAATATGAGGTCAAATGGCGATGGGGATAACAGGTCTCCCCGGATCACCTTTCTTGTCTGGTAGGGAATAATCTATCCACCTTCCCATTGATGTCTACGTGTAGTAGTAAGTTGCATTATGAATATCGACAAGATTTGCAGTTTCTAGATCTTCCAGCGGCCCACGAATCTTACCTTTGTCGGACGAAAGAACAGCAGCCGCGCGGCTGGGCTATTTGTGATTCTATCATTTTGTTAAAGCTATGCTGATTCTTAATGGTAGAAGCAAAGCTATCCAATCTATTATTTATATTCTCTAGAATTTTATCATTGGTAGCTACCTTTCTAGATAATCCCTCCATAAGTTTGGATTGGCTAGAAATTAATTTTCTTAAGGGAGGTAGATTGAAATTATTGAAATTATTACCTTGATAGTTACCATGGTAATTCAGCCTCTGTTGCTGATTCCATCCTTGATTTTGTTGAGGACAAAAATAGTTGTTGTTGACAAAGTTCACATCTTCTTGGGTTTCAGGACAGTTGTTCCCTGAATGCCCAGTGTTCCACATACTTCACATGTCATGCGGGAGTCATGAATGTGCATGACTTCTTGCTTCTCATTAGCTCAGTCCTTGAGCTTCTTCATTAGTAGGTCCATCTTGGCAGACAGCATGTTACCTCCTTGAGTTGATGCATACATCCACCTCTCTTACGAGTCTGAGCTCGTTCTTTATTCCATCCTTGGTTGGAGGCCATATTCTCCACGAGAGTTGTTGCAGCTAGGAGTGTAAGTGATATGAATGCTCCTCCAGTAGCAGCATCCATAGTCTCATGGGTACTACTAGTCAGCCCATGGTAGGTCTGCATGAGTAGTCAATTCTCCTTCCCATGATGAGGACATTCTGATATCTAATCTTTAAAGTGTTCCCATGCCTCAGGGATAGATTCATCGTGTTGTTGTTGGAAACTTGAAATTCTTCCACGTAGAGCATTGGTCTTGCTCGTGGGAAAAAACTTTGCTAGGAAGGTAGTGGAGCAATTATCCCACGTGGTATTTCTATCTTTATTGGCGTAGAACCACTGCTTCACGTTCCCCAAGATTGAGAATGGAAAGAGGTGAAGTAGTATGGCGTCTCTGGTAACTCCCTTGATGGTGAAGGTATACTATAGATCTCTAGAAAGTGTTGGTGATGAGCACTCGCATCTTCATGTGCCTTCCCACAAAACTGGCTATCTTGCACCATGTTGATGAGAGCTGGATTGAGCTCAAATCCATTGTCTTCGACATTGACTATTGGTCTAGTATGGATATTGGCCATAGTTGGAGCAGAGAACTCATGGAGAGTCTTGTCAGCCATGGCTTCAAAAACTGGTGTTAAGATCTGCCTGGTCTGGTTGTCTTCTGATTCTAAAGCTGAGACTTTCTTGAGTTTAGCTCTAGTTTTTCAGATTAATGCTTCTGAATCTTGAACATAGTTTGTCGAAAGGTCAAAACTAGTCATACATTACCCTATATAAGATATAAAAGTAGACCGAACAAGGGTAATCCTACTTGAGCAGGGGTTTATGGTTTCCTCAATCACATCAATAAGTATAAGTTTATCAATACTTCCTTTGCCTAGCTACAATCCCCAGCAACGGCGCTAGAAATGCTTGTTGGCATTTCTTAACGTCGCTACTAAGAATAAGCTTATGAATTTCATCTCTAGCAATGATGCTAGAAAGGCTGGTAGATAATTACTTGTGACTTGAAAGAATAAATAAAAATATGAAAGAGATCTGCAAGCCCACAGATAATATACCATTGTAGCACTTCACCTGAGAGTATTACAGGTATCGTTATTTATATTTTTATCACAGGGAAGGTCTGGCATGGAGATGTATTGATAACTTATACTATTTATGGAGAAGTAAACCATAACCAAGATGCTACTCACAACAGGGGTAAGTCATAGGATAAAATATGTATATGACAAGTATTGATCAATGATAAATCACTCAGAGTACTCCTTTCTATGCCATTAGCATGGTTAGATAGAATATTAGAGGAATAATTCCTAAGTCATTCTTAATTATAAGTCAAAGCATACATTGATTAGTGCAATTACACCTAGTAATCATGGCTAAGGTCATCTTTATATCTACACATAAGGGATATTACTAAGGAAGATTAAGAATAGAGCTTGTTCTTCCTTCATAACCGGACCCTACTTGCACCTATATTCGGGGAGTGGACTACAAAGGACTCAACGGGAGTATCACATCCGCGATCTACCACATGACCAAGAATATAGGGTATATCCACAGGTAAACAATGTATAAGCACCACGCTTACACAATGTCGACCACTCACCCTGTGTACATCAGAGAGAGCGCTATACGAACTTATGCATAAACATAATGATAAACTAGCTATACTAAGTATATAATCAAAGTAAATGATGAACATTATATTGAAGAACATGAATATGATGAATACTAATATTGTCATAACAATTGTAGTAAGCATATAAAAGTAATGGAGATACAAAAGAGAGGGGGTACAAACATTATACCAAACCTCGCTCTTGACACGATCGGGAATCCAGGCGGAGCCTGCTTGCCTCCCTCTAGACCTAGCCTAACTAGCTATGCCCTAGAATATGGTGGAGCTCTGAGGATGATTAGGGTTTCTATCTTCTCAAATGACTTATGCCTTAGGGGGGTGACAGGGGCTGATATATATAGGCCGGAGCGTCCATCGTGAGCCCTTAGATCAAACTGACTTAAAGGACGGCGTAGATGCAACCTAGAAGGTGGTGGAGAACCGACATTGCGACGCAGAGGCAGACAGTGGGCCTAAGGGGCCGACTGGCCCCACCTAGCGGCGTCTCGCCCTTCGCTTCGGTGTGGAGTCTTTCTGAGTCTTCTAGAATCTTCTGGTGTCATTTCACTGTGGATAAGCGCAATTAATTCTGACATGTAGGTCCACCTTGACGGTTTTCTAGATAAACCCTGCAGAAAATATAGATTCACCAAAACTCATGGAATTTGTTAGTTTAAACCCCTAGACCTTTGTTGGTGATCATATTTATGCCCTTATGCATGTTATATTGACAATTTATAATGGTTGTTAACTAACGTCAACACACGTCTGTAGCCTAGACCTGTCTGGAGCCCACAGCACAGCCCACACAACACAGATATACACAGATCAAATATATATATACATACATCTCACAGAAATGTCATATATAGACAAGATCATAGTTGTTCATCACAAAACTTAATTTGTTCATTACACAGTACACACATTGTTCATCACACACAGTTCATAAATTGTTCATCACACACATATTCACATGTATCTCACAGCTCCAATTGTATCTCCCAGCTCCAAACACACAGTTCACCGATTAGGCATAGCAGCACCTAGCTGTAGGATAGATCAAATGAACATATATACCAGGCACTCCATCAAGGTGTATCTGCATAATGAAACTTGCCTTTTTCATCGATGATCTGCGACATAATAAACGAGGTGATCTTCTCTCTAATGTACTCAAAGTTGATTGGAGTTGACTACACATCAATTCCTGTAATTGCCAAAGAGCATCATTAGTAAACACAAAAACACAATGTGTATGGATAAAGGCCAATGCCTGAGGCAGATGGGATACTACTGATAGTGTGTATAGGCACAAAAGCATCACCAGTGAATAGAAAAAGCATCATCAGTGGATCACATCACTTGCTAAATTGCTAACACAAAGCTTGTATGTAGAGCAGCTAGGTAAAGTTCCAACGAGCGCCACTGCCATTCCAGGACCCAGCACAAGCACTCAATTGCATTACACACTGCCTACTAGTATTCATTCATTCCCTAGTTGCTAATCCAATACAAGATCTCTAGCTTGCAGTCGGCTACATACACAGCTATATCTAGATTTCTAAAACATTCATTCATTACTGATATATATATGCAGTTATACCTGAGGATCATTCAAATTGACCTGTGCCATTGCCAGCATCAAGTTGTGGGCCACAAAGAACCCACATGTGTGGTCCAGACCTTGCTGTTGGCACTGTGAACATATATAGGAAACACATGGTAAATAATTGAATTGACAGAAATACTTTACAACTGGAAGTGAAGCACTATTTACTAGACTTTTGGTTGCATGGGTCAACTTCAATTTTTTTTGCCCTTTCTTTGGCCTGGGTTGGCAATTGCTAAAAGCCCTACACATACATGAGTTGTTATCAAAAATTTTTTGACTTCCAATAACATAATTAAGAAAGAAATACATGGGTCAATAGTAGGTTAGACAATACTCACTCATCTATCATAGATTTGATAGGACTCAAATCTGACTTCCTGCCTCTATTGGAGTCGAGGTATATCACCTTCTACCACTTTCGAACGATGATGATAGCAATCCAGTGCCCACCACAGTTATGTGCAAACATCACAAAATTTTTTTGAGCATATTTCCTTAGGCAATATTCTAGATACACCATGCTATAATGTCTATCAGTGTTCATAGTCTTTATTGACACTAGATCTGGATCAATAATTCCAACAGACACATCTTTAGCCCTAGCTTCTACAATCAGGCATCTAGGAATAAAGAAGCATACAAAAGCAATTTAGCAAGAAAATATATGAAGAGCATCCCTAGATAAAAATGAACAAGCCCAGAAAATAGATGAAATTGTTCTTGTAGTGTTAACACACGAAGAAGTCCTATATCCAATCCATCAAGTTTGAAGAGGTCAAACAAGTTTTCTAATCGCACAGCGAGAAACTTAGTGTCTGCCTCACGCAAAAAATGTTGTTTCATGAACATAGCAACCATCCTGGCTGTCCTCTTCTCTTCACATTCTTTCATGTACCAAGCATGAAAAGCAACACACCCAGGATGTGCCTTCTCAAGCTCTGTTTCTGATTGGAATCGCTCTCCAAATTTGAACTCGGGGTTGGCCTATGTCCATACAGAACCCCTAGGGGCACTCTTAGATGATTTGGTACAGTGGGTTCCTCCACCTTTTGCTGCTTGGCACCCACCTGCTGCTCCACTTTGCTATCACTCTTGGCTGCTCTAGGTTTTGTCAGTGGGTTAGCTGGAGGAGTTGTGGACTTAGCTGGCTTCGACGCTGGCTCTGACGCTGCCACACTCTCCTTTGAATCACTCTTTTCTAAAGTAGTGCCACTCTTTGGCTTGTCAACAGTTGCACTCTTAGAGGCACTCTTCGCCTTCTCATTGCCTCCCACAAGGTCCTTTTGATTGCTTTTGGAGCTCCCAGGCCATGGAGGCCATGGTAATTTTGGAGAAGAGAGCACCTTTCGTGATACCACAAGATGGACTCTCCTCCACTGGACCTTCTTGTATAGAGCTATTCCAAGAGTTCTTACCTCAGGACTTGGGCATGGACTCAGCGGTCTGTCCTCATATTCAGGATATACTTAATCAATATGTACAATGGCATAATCTTGTAGTACTGGTTGTGAACATAGGTCACTTTGCTATGGAAACACCATACCCCTTGCTACCTCCATCTGATAACCTCTAGGGTTGATTACAAGGGTACAAGGTGTTGGCTCTATCAGAAGGTCAATAGTATCTGTATCTAGAGTTGCCTCAAGTCCGTCGAAGTAATCTCTTCGACTGCATCCGAGGCTAAGGCATAGCTGCCCTTCCAACCACCTACAGGGATAGGGGTGTTGGAAGGCGACCTCAAATGCACTTCTTGGTCATGCAGCATGGCCATGATATCATGTGTGACCTTATTGGTAACTTCTTCTATCACTTGGCTTCTAACTTGTTCTTTGATGGCTTCCACATCCACATCACTTGTTGATTGCTTCCTCTTTCTGTACATGCCAGTGTAGTCCATCCAATGCTTCCAACCACTATAACTATACACACCACACACATGGCCTATCTATTCTGGGCTGCCCAATACCTCTGTGAGCACATCCTTTTCCCTAACCTAAGTGAGCCCTGAAGACTCAAGGGCTCCTTGCTTCTCTAAAATTTGCTTAGATACACTTTCAGCTGAATCTTTCAACCAACGAATCTGAACACTTCCTTCTGACTTCACCAAAGTACTCCATGCACGCAGCCAATTCCTTGGGCGGCCACTTGAAAACTGGTCCCAAGGATTATTGATGCCTTGGTCGGCTAACTCCCTGTCCTCCTACTCCCACTTTGCGGCTTTCCCTTCATACCCTCCTGTCCCCAGGCAGTGGTCTTGCAAGTTCCTATCCTGAAGCTTCTTGTACTTCTCACTTGCTGCCTTTGCTTCTTCGCTGTCCTTTAGTTTCACAAACGCTGCCCAATCTTCTTTTGGAATGTATGTGTGCTTCATCGTGGCATCCAACCCTTTGTTGATGAAATTGCATGTAAGGTCGCTTTTGTGGGTTCTCCAATTCTTGGCTACCATCTGCATTATCTTCTTACACGCAATAGCCTTCAATTCTTCTAGAAACTGCAACCGAGGCTGGACATACTCATTGTTGGTGGTTCTTATCGACAAAATCCAACCGCCAACTATGATCCAGAAAGGAGGATACTACATGTTTTTACACACACATACCTTTACTATTGACATAGTTCCACTTGTATTGGAAGATCAATGTTTTGCAAGACATGTATAAGAATACGATGGAATTATAGTCAAAATGCGCCATTAGAGAAAGCGTAAAGCAAATCTTGTGCAAGGGAATCAAGCAAAGGCCCATGCAATCACCAAATCTAGGCCGAGCACCACTAAGGGAGCCACCTAGGTCTAGCCAGGAGTGCACTAGAGCAAGGCGGTGGCCAGCGGAGCTAGCCCTGGTGCGGCCACACCAGGGGTGCTCCCGCACCCCCACCACCGCCTCTTGAGCCCATCCTCCTCCGGTAGTTGCATGGCGGTTTGCAAAGGCGGTCTACTATGGTGCCCTATTTTATTAGCACCATAACCGACCATGCCAAGCTATAAATAGATGGGGAGGGCTCTCACACCAGACACACACCACACTTGAGCTCTCTCTCCCTCCACACTTGTATTCCATTTACTGTTTTTAGTAGTGTTTGGAGCAAGGCAAGCTTCATTGGAGAGCTTGAACCTCTAGGGACAAACTTGGTATGAATAATATGAAGAATTCCCTTAGGTTCTTGTTCTCATTTTATCATTATAGCTATGTTATGAAATTAGAGCAAAGTTCTTATGTTATTCATTTAACATATGAAACTTTATTCTTCATCTTTCATACAACATACATGTTTAGACGAAGACCTAGATTGAGGTAGTGAGTTGTACATTAAGATTAGTTTTGGTCATTATATTCTTGCGGGTTCATCGTCCGGCCCCATGGTGGATGCTCTAGTAAGAGGACTCCTGATAATGACGGAAGTACCTAGCCACCGCTAGAGTAGTAACCGATAGCATAGACATGGTGTCTATGTTAGAAGTTACCTTTGTTTGCCTCGTATCCTCTGGTTGAGAGGTAGGCGGCAGGTGGTGATACCCTGTCCATCCTTCATAATTCCCCACGTTCGGATACGGCATAGAGCTACAAGTCGGCATCGACTGGCAGACCAGTTGTAATCTGGTGCCCGAAGTAAGTTTATAGTGACCAAAGCTATCTTAACTTAGGATCTCTACCATTAGAAATTCATGTATTTGTATGATCTGCTAATCTTAGCACATCTATATAAGGTAAGCCTTCTCTATTTTAAGTATATTCTTTTATTCTTTATTCTTTCTTTTATCTTTATCCTTGAGATTGGCTGGAGTGTGTGTGTCACACTATCCAATATTTATCCTGGCTTACCCTTGTTATGGACCTTGGTCTATTATACAATCATGTTATCTTGACCATGCCCCTACTAGAGACTTTTACACCATGCCTTCCTTTGGGAAAATATAAATGAACGATACCCGAATACTTCCAGGTGAAATACTACAACGATATATCCGTGCGCTTGTAGAAGATTTTTTAATGTGCTCAGAAATATCGTCATGGTGTTTCTAGTGCCATTGCTAGGAAACACCAATCCTAGTGATTGTGCTAAGAAATGCCAATAGTCATCTTGTCTTGTTCACTTAGTGAATTGAACGAAGGCAGGACCAAGGAGATCCTTTGTCTAACAATCAGAACAACCAGCCTCCTCATTCTTATCTGGGCCCTCTTCTCTGGGGGAATCAAAGTTGAAGTGAGCTCCATGACAACTAGCTGGTCCTCTAGCCAACGGGTTACTATCCTCTTTCTTCTCCGGGGTTGACGAGGAGGTTCAGATTGCAATTCCTCTGCATTAGCATCTCTCTCTTCATCCTTTGCAGTAGCATCTCCCTCTTGGTCCCTTGCATTGGCATATCTCTTCCTCCTCTTCATTAGCATCTCTACTGTGTCCCTCCTCTCCACTATTAGTTGGTTCTTCATCTTAATTTAATGATGATGCCGTAGATGCATGATCAGACACCTATCAAACAAAGGTGAGCAAGGTTGTTAGTACACATGATAGAGCACTGCCATCTAACTATAACTAGTGTTAGTATATCACAAAGCTACATCTTATCATTCTGATAGGCACTATAACAGTAGTCAATAGCTAGTAGTGCAGACACCCTTTTACAGCACCGCAGATCCATGTTTGACACATATGTAGTGAAAACAACAGCACAAATGCCATGATATGATGTACAATTCAGAATCGACTAAAATACATCAAGTTTAGGCTATAGAACATCTCAATCCACTCAACTAGATCATCAACAACCAGATCAATAGTTTAGGAAACAACAGAAAATACAACAGATTATAATACTAACTACAATTCTCAGCTAAGTATGACCCACAAGAGTTTATACTGATCAACAAGCATAAGTAGAGTATGGGCAAGTGTTCAGTAATATAGCAAAGCTAATAGTCTATATCACTATTCACATCCCATTTTATAGCATCTACATCTCAATAATCTATAGGTCTAGAGCAAGTGTTTAGTAAACATGATAAGACTAAAATAAATGTACAAGTTTAGGCTCTAGAAATCAATGCTACTAGTCTAGTATTTCATTCATGTCATAGGCAGAAGAACATCTCAATCCACTCAACCAGAACAAAACAGCCAGGTTTCATCATACAACCATAACCAGACATTCTAATTTTCAAAAATCCATCTACTACTCCTTATCAATCTACTATACCAAACAACTATCCATAAAAAATCCCTCAACTAGAACAAACAGAGACTTGACAATAGCCTTTCCTACTACAAATCCTTAGCTATTGCAAAATCATTAAGCTGCTACATCTAACTAAAGAAAATCCATGTTAAAACTCACCCGGTGGGGTTGAAGGAGGAGGCTAGCACTGTCGAAGAGGATGAAGGGGTTGCTGGAAGAGGAAGATGTCGTCGACATGCGGCCTCTGCTCCGCTCACAGTGCCTTTGGAACGGCCACCGCCATGCCTAGCCACTTTAGAGACGGTGCGTCGTGCCCTGCTGGACGGAGTTGGAGACAATGGTGGAGGACAGCCTCAGAGACGGTGGCTGTTGGACCTCGGCGACCGGCGTCAGAGACGAAGGCAAGCGAACGTTGGCGCGTGGATGTGAATGGGAGGCGGATGCAGCAGCAGTGGAGTGCTAGAATGCGGGGAGCGAACGGGGGCAAAGATAGAGGGGGAACCCTAGAATGCGGTTGCGGCAGTGGTGTGGAGCGGCGCGGACAGCGGAACCCTAGAATGCGGGGAATGCGCGGATGTGAATGGATTTGTGGAATGGTTGCGGGAAATTTGGAAAAAAGGGCGGGCAAAAGGAAAATAAATAAGGAGCGTCAGTGATAAGGAAAAAAGGCAAAAATTTTGTCCCCCACGGGGATAGAACCTGAGGCCTTTGGGTCCACAAGTAAGGGTGTTACCAGTGCGCTATGAGCGTGAGTTCGATCATAGCACGGTTTTAATTGTTAAAAACATAACACGTTTCCTTTTTGCCAGTGAGGAGTTTGGAAAAAAAGGACGGGCAAAATGAAATTTCTTACTACAGACTCGTGAAGCTAAGACGCATCTGTAGCACTAAAAAAAGTAGGGCAAAAAATTGTGTCCCACCGCAAAGTAAAGATTCAATTCAACAAACACAGCAACATGACAACAAAGATTAAGATATTACAAAGCAAAGATTCATTCCATTCATTCAGCATTCTTATACAGCAACATGCACATGACAACAAAGCTCACAACTCCTACAAACACATAGGCCACATTCATCCACCTAGTAACTCTCTGTCCCCTAGCTATGCTACTTCATATCCACCCTCTGGGCAGGCAACAGCTTGGTTAAATTCAATAGAGCCGCTTGAATTTCCATCATGCCATCCATCAATCCTGCAGTGTCCATGGCTTCACCTAGGCTCTCTGGCTTCCACATGAAGAAATCACATTGGCCGCTACCCTGCTCAGGAACAAGAATAGAAGGTACGGATGAACCCTAGCGCCAATTTGAAACCTCCCAAATTGACCCCAAATCAATGAACATAACTTACCCAATCACGATTCCTGCAAGTGTAGAACTACTTCATTGCATTGTTTTGGGTTCTAGAGGTCTGCTCCACAATGGTCGTTGTCCTACAGAACGGGCACAGTGGTTGCCCATCTCTCGCTCCACACACCCATGTAGATGCACTAGACGATGAAGCAGCGTCGGTGGAGCCTATCGCCATCTTCACAAAATGGATATGCAGCCGAGAACCAGCACCCACCGTTGCACCTGCACCCACACCCGCACCCACTACTACGCCGAAATTGAAGAATTGAAGAAGAAGCTGGCTGAGAAGGAGGAGAAGGGAGGTACTAAGGAGATGGTGGACACCATGGGTGTCTAGCCGGCGGCCATGTCTCAGAAGGTGGAAGGCCTAATCAAGGTGGTGGATGACGTCCTAGCTAAGAAGCCCAACTTTAGCATGCCATTGAAATAGTTATGACCTTAAGTTACCTTAACTTAGCTAATATATGTACTGTGTGGTGATATGCTGTATGGACACCGGCTCATCTATGTGTGGTGATATGTTGTATAGACACCTTAAGTTAATTAGCTATTTATGTACTGGATGCTCATGTATGGACACCATAAGTTAATTAGCTATGTATGTATATATATGTTATATGTGGCTCCTATTTGTGTTGCTATGATGACCAGAGCAGCCACTGGATGCTGCTGGTTTCATGTATGTGTCGTGTGCTCAAATCCTAGATGCTCAAATACTGGATGCATCTTTTTGCCTTGGGGGCATCCTCTTTACGGCCATCTCTTAGGTATGGAGTTAGCTCGCTCACCAAAATCACAGGGGGATGGAAGTATCCAAAGGAGGCACTTCATTGGATTGATTGAACTCGTCCTCATCCACTGGATTTTCTATAACACCCGTGTTTTTGCATCATATTAAAAATCCACTAAAAATTTGAACTTTTTAAATTTTACAACAAATTAATGATAGGACAGGGTGGAAGAACAAATTGAGGCTGAAAGATGCAAGTTTTTAGATGAAGAATATAACCCAAAGAAGATGAGAAATGGAATCTGAAGAAGATGAGAAATGGAACCCTAAACACTATGATTGTTGCTCAAAAGAAGCAGAACAAGGAAGTTGGCACTACAAAACCCGAAGAATTGAAGTTCAAGAAGTCATCGCGATAGGTTATAGCAACAGGGTGGATCATAGGAAGACAAGACAAACAACTTTGCAACCCATGGCACAGGGTGATATACATGTTTAGAAGACATCGAAGATCAAGCTATCTCAGGCAGCTCTACAACCGGAAGAACACAAGAAGATAGAAGAATACTTAGAAGATCGAATCTTCTAAGTGGGGTAGCCCTAAAGCCTGAAGAACATAATTCAAGAAAAAAGGAACAAAGAGCGGAAACAAATCAAGCAGCTATCATTAGGCAAGAAGTGTACCTCCTTTCGTCTAGATGTGATCCCTAATAGGGTTGTATTTTCTTGTTTGAATCACGCGGTAATTGCCCTAGCAAGGCGGTAGGAATTATACTCATTCCGATGGAATACTACCCCAGTATCGATAGGGTGGTACACCAGCGGAATGAGGAAACCCGCTGGAGGACAGCACAGTAAGGCGAAGAAATTTCCCCCTCTCTAGATTCTTCCCTCCATCTCTCTAGGATTTCTTTTCCCCTAGGCTTTCTCTCTCTAGCTCCCTCTCTAGTTTACTTGAATCTTGAGGACGAGATTCTTCTAAGTGGGGTAGATTTGTAACAACCATGTTTTTGCATCATATTAAAAATCCACTCTGAATTTGAACTTTTTAAATTTTACAACAAATTAAAACACTGACTAGTTAGTTCCGTAGAACCATTTTGAAAACATATATTTCCAAAACCCTGCATCAAAACTCACCATAGGCATTTTGTTTCACTTAGGATTTAGTTGTAGCGCTAGGAATGACTAGTAGGAATAGAAGACCATCTCATATTTTAATTCCTTTGCCTGCACCTTGCCTGTTGAATGCTTGCGTGAATGCCTATTGAAATGCTTGAATGCTTGCTTTATTGCATGTGTGTTTGAATATTTGCTTTTCTAGAATTTATTTGTGGCACCAAAGTAACTTCACTTAATTATTAATTGCATTTCAAAATATAGAGATGGATAATGCATCATAGATATAAATAGTATTTCACTAGGAATTATGATAGCCATCGCATTAGTAGATTATCGGTTCCGTTCCCATGTTACATTTAATCTATATTCATTAGGAATCTAGAAATAGGAGATTATTACTTTCCTTAGAATAGATATACTATTTAGCTATACTAGAATATTTGAGGATACATAATTTAATACATATAGGTAGATATATATATACACACACATATATAGTTACACTTTTGGGAAGTAGAAAATAGGAAATCTGTGTACTCTATCGAGTGGGCCAAGCCCAGCACCAGCCCTAGCCTAACCCGTTACCCTTCCCATCCTCTCCTCCCTTTTCCTTCCCTGCGATGGGCCAGCCCAACCTGTTAGCCTAGCCCGCCTTCCTCCCCTTCTCCTTTCCACTTTCCCCTTCTCCCCGTGATGGGCCACCTCTGGCCCAGCGCTACCACAACCCTCCCACCTTCCCTTCACTCTTCCCCTTCCCGCGATGGGCCTATGGCCGCTCGGACTAGCATGGCCCGCAGCCAGGCCCAGCCACCCGAAGCAGCCATCCCCTTCCCTCCCTTTCTCCCACCAACACGTGGGACCCACTCGTCAGCTCTATCTCCTCTAGAGGTCAACGGTGGCACTGTAGGCACGCCGCTGCTGCCGTTGACGTGCTGTACCCTTGTCACCGCCGCCGCCGACCAACCACCTTCCCTGGTTGATGCCACACCCCCTCCAAGTCATGTCCATGTCCCACCATCATCTAGCCTAGGCCAGCTATCGCCCGCCACCCCGTGCTCCACTGGCCTCTACCGCTGCTGCCACAAAATATCTCCACTACTAGAGATAGCCTCTCTCGCAGAGCAAACCTACACACGGCTATAAATTCCTAGCCATGGCCTATAGAGGAGCCTCGACCCATTGAGCTGTACGCGTTAAGGTTGCAGCCATCGCCGTCGCCGTGCTATGCTCATCTCCTTTTCCCCTCCAGTCAGCATCTCAGCCTCCTCTTCCTTCCTGATTCTTCCCTACTTCCTTTTCCTTCCCCCTCTCCTCCACTCCTTACTCTGCTCAGAGCCGAGAGTGAGAGTGGGCCAAGGCATTGCCATCGCGCCTGTCTCCGCTTAACCCTACATAATCATACCCTTAACCCTAATGATTGGTGCCCATTTAAATTATAGTTTGATTGCTTTCCTGTTTATAATTAGATTATATAGGAATTATAGATATAACCCTTTGCCATAGTAGTAGTAGACCCGTATATTCTCGCATGTGTACATACCATGATGCATACCTGAATATATCCATACCCAATCAACTTAAATAAGTAGACATGTACACATACATGGATATGCCGGATACCCGGGTATATGCATATGTATGGCTAACCCTAGCAACCTAGTTAATCAATATTAGTTAGTCATAGGTATATACATGTGCATATGAGTATATTCCACCAATCCTAGCCATACCCTAGCCACCTAGATAGCCCTAGGCGCATACATATGCATGTGCGTATGTGCCGCTTACCTGATAAACTCGTAGGAAGCCTGACCATGTCACTCCCATTCCTCCTCCATGTTCACATAATAGTGAACCTTAATAATGTGGTCTGGTTTTCCATCAGACCAACCACCCACCCTAACCTAACTCATAGAACCCTAACTTCTAGATAGAGTACCTCTATCCAAGACTTACTTTAGATTGATGTAATAGTGATGACCCAAGTAAACCAACCCATCGCCTAATAGCACCAACCCAACTAGGATCGACTGATTGCCTATGCTTGTTTACATGCCTTGCTTGTTATTTTCCTTGTTTGTGTTCTCTTGTTTGTCAATGCTAGACCACGTAGGATAGAAGACGTGAGAGAACCTAATGGAATCTAGGAGATAGGAATAGAAGACATAGGATTCAGAGAAGGATCTGATCGTCAGCGAATGGAGGCAAGTCCTAACACCCACCAACCCCTTCCCTCCACATCGCATGCCATACCTTAACCACCTCCCTTCCACCACCACCATATATTGATAGACTCTACCATAAACCCTCCCCTATCCATCTCCACCAAATAATAAACCCAACCTATATTACTTGAAAACCCCTTATGAATTAATAAAGAACTTAATTATGATAATGTGATTAATGATAAGGTAATGGTTACCTTGATAAACTTGTTGATAATAACTATGGAACCTAAAACTGGTAAAACTTGACTAAACCCTGACATGGGACGAGTGGGGGTAATTTATGTGGGATAAATTACCTTAGCAGGAATGTCTGGAGAGGATTCATGTGGGAGATACTCGCCTCGGTCACATAAGGACCGATTCGTAGTCCCTCTCACCTAGTCAGTCAACATGATCAACACACTCGGATCAGAGTACGACCACCGACATGACCTCAATGAGCAGCATAAGGCAGAACCTGCAATAGGGGTTAACAAACCCTGAGTACTTGAGGATACTCAATAATTCTTACCCGACTGAAAGAAAAGACTCCAAGGGTATGTAGGCTTAAAGGTAAGGTAGAAGCAAGAATAACATTTGCAGGAAAGCTTTCTATAAGTGGATGCTTACTTTTAATGTTTTAGCTTCGCATTAAGTTTATCAGTCGTATCTAGTTTGCATCTGATCTAGCTCAATCACTACATTTATCACCTCATCTCATCTTATCTCATATCCATAAGTAACCATGTTCCACTGATTAACTACGATGCAGGTCAGTTGATCGTGTATCCTGTCACTGTGGAGCAAATGCCGATTCGTATCGATTTGGCCTAGCTAGGGTTTCCTTACCACATGACATATGCAGGTCCTAAACCTACATATATCAACCCTCACTCGGATCCTCCAAAACATGAACTGGTGTTGGTATTTATTAACTTGTCACTTGTTTTAGTAG
This sequence comes from Miscanthus lutarioriparius, assembly GCA_904845875.1. Classification (NCBI taxonomy): domain Eukaryota; kingdom Viridiplantae; phylum Streptophyta; class Magnoliopsida; order Poales; family Poaceae; genus Miscanthus; species Miscanthus lutarioriparius. The sequence goes on from CAJGYO010000011.1 coordinate 73,070,030, forward strand.
CCACCTATTAATTACCTACATCTCCTAACATTACTTTACTAGGTTGTCATCCCTAGTGATGGTGCCAGAGATGCTTGTTGGTACTGCCGAGCATCACTACTAGAATGATACTAAGTAGTTCTTTATCATTTTATGTGACTAGAAAGAATATAAAGATATATGAATGAAAAGAAATCTACAAGTGCATAGATAATTATACCATTATAGCACTTCACCCGAGAGTATTCTAGGTATCATTATTTATATTTTACCATAGGGAAGGTCTAGCATGGACAAGTATTGATAACTTATACCATTTATGGAGAAGTAAACCATAGCCAATATTCTACTCATAATAAGGGTGAGTCAAAGGATAAGAGATATGAAAAGTATTGATCAATGATGATGATAAATCACTCAGAGTACTCCTTTTTATGGCATTAGCATGGTCAGGTAGAATATTAGAGGAATAATTCCTAGGTCATTCTTAATTACAAGTCAAAACATATATTGATTAGTGCAATTGCACCTAGTAATCATGGCTAAGATCATCTTTATATCTACACATAAGGGATATTACTAAGGAAGATTAAGAACAGAGCTTGCCCTTCCTTCATAACCACATCCTACGTGCTACCTATATTGGGGAGTGGACTACAGAGGACTCAATGGGAGTATCACATCCGTGATCTACCACATGGCCCAGAATATAGGGTGTACCACGCTTACACAATGTCGACCATGCACCCCATGTACTATGGAGCGAGCGCTTTACGAACTTATGCATAAACATAATGATAAACTAGCCATACTAAGTATATAATCAATGTAGACGATAACATTAAAATAAAGAACATGAATAAGATGAATACTAAATTGTCATAACAATTGTAGCAAGCATATAAAAATAGTGGAGATACAAAAGAGAGGGGGTACAAGGATTGTACCAAACCATGCTCTTGACACGATCGGGAATCTAGGCGAAGCCTGCTTGCCTCCCTCTAGATCTAACCTAACTAGTTATGCCCTAGAATTGATGGAGCTCTGAGGATGATTAGGGTTTCTATCTTCTCAAATGACTTGATGATGGGTTATGCCTAGGGGGTGGCAGGGGCTGGTATATATAGGACGAAGCATCCACCGTGAGCCCTTGGATCAAACCGACTTAAGTAATGGCGTAGATGCAACCTAGGAGGCGGTGGAGAACCGACATTGCAATGCGGAGACTAATAGGTGGGCCTAGGGGACAGGCGGTCTGCAGCTGGTAGCCTCTGCCTCTCTACCTCAGCGTGGTGTCCTCTGGTGTCCTCTAGAACCTTCTAGTGTCTGTTTCGTGATGGATAAGCGCAATTAAATCTGACATGTAGGTCCACCTTGATGGTTTTCTGGTTAAACCCTGCAGAAAATACATATTCACCAAAACTCATGGAATTTATTAGTTTAAACTCCTAGACCTTTGCTGGTGATCATATTTATGCCCTTATGCATATTATATTGATGGTTTATGGTGGTTGTTAATTGCCGTCAACAACGGGTTCGCGCCACCTGAGGGTACAGTACTCCACCTCCCTGCGCCGTCCTAGTTGTTTCATAGGATGGGTACATGCTACTCTCGCCATCTCTCCACTCATAGTGCGTGGTTGTCCTTTCTCATAATGGAATAGCCGAAGTATTAGGCTTACCGGAGTATGTGGCCAGTACTACAAGTCACGATCACAAGCAGGCCTACAACGATTGGTCCTCAATCGACACAAATGGAGGCACTACATTGAGACTCCATTCTCGATGCAAGCCACCCGCCCGGTCTCAATTTATATTATCATAACCAAGTTATATCACAACCCATAACCAGAGTTTAGAAGGGCAAGGTAAACCTATTTCTCTCGAATGATGAAACCATCATTCGACTTCTATCGAAGTCTAAGCATTACTAAGCATCAGAGGTATTGACCTACACATACTAGCAGGGTACAACTAAGGATACCTGAATATCAAGGTAATCATGCAGCAACAGTATTCGACCAACTCCTAATTACTTAATTCACATCTCAGAAGACTTAAGTGTAATAAAGATTTGTAAATGCTAGAGAAGGGTAGTATGCATTGTGGCTCACCTGCATTGCAGTGAAGGTTAGATTCCTCAAAGGGTCACAAGGGTCAGACTAGGCAGACCATCTCCAGAACATGATCAACACAAACCTTCTCACTCTCGTACACTACACGTAATAAATGATGCTTTGCTTAACATAATGGAATGCATGACATGATGCATGATGAGAGACATTCAAGTGCATAAAGGAAGTTAAACAAAGTTAAGAAAGTTGAGTACAACTTTCCTTCACCGAAGAACTAGGGTTTGTATTATAAAAGCATTTTCATTTATTTAACTAACAAGTCAACTAGTTGTTATTAAGAAATAATCATAGTTAACATGGACAAGCAAGTGATCAGCATTTATCTTAACTCATGATCAAATATAAAGAACTCATAAATCTAGATATTAACTAAGCCATTTTAATTATTATATAAACAAGTTGATTATAAACATATCAAGCAAGTAATTAATTTGACAAGGAAAATCAGGGGTTTGTATGTCCCAAGGTCCACAAACAAAGTATAAAACACACCATAGTCATTTAACCACTTTCCTAATTCATTTTAGTATTCAATAATTAAGGAAAAGACATTTAAACATACTTAAATTAATTAACCAAGTTAGAATTATCAAAACAGTGCCAAACTTTTTGTGAAGGCAGGTATAAGCATATAAAGCATAAACAAAAAGTATCAACATCACAGGATTAATATTTTTGTTTATAAAAATCATACAAGGTTCATTTTAAATTTAAAAGAGATAATTTTTAAGCATATCAAAAAGTGAAATTGCTCAACTAATATTTTTCCTATGTAGAGTATATGATGGCAAACACACACAAAAAGTTTTAGAATTATATCATGCTCTAGGAATTAATTATGAATTAAACAAAATTAGCACCATTTAATTATTTTCTAAAAAAGAAAAAATCGAACTGATGCCAAAACCTTTTCGCACCTGCCCCCACTGTAACACCCAAAAATTTAATTCTTTTAAAATAAGTAAATTTGATTTAATTATGTTATTATGTGTGCATTCAAATATAGGAAATTAATAATTTTTGGGAAATTAAAATCAAATATAAGGTTAGTAACCTTTTGATGCATACATGCTGCTGCACCTTTATTTTTGCAATGATTGGTTTTGATCAAATTTGAATTTGGATACAAAATCAATTTGAAAACGGTTTGCTAAAACTCTAGAAAATAAAAAGAAAAAGGAAATTCATTTTCTCCCCTGCCTTTTTCATTTCGGCCCGCTGGCCGTTTCCTCCGCACCAGCCCAGTCTCGCGCGGCCTGCATCACCGACCCGCTTGCCTTCCCCCTTTCCCCCCTTCCCCATTTTCTTCCTAGGCCAGCCCAGCTCGGCTGGCAACCGCCGCTGCCGAGCCCCTTCCCCGCGCCTCAGCCATTGCCTGCTCGGGCCCACACGTCAGCGCTGTCCCCAACCTCCCGCACGTCCCGTGTCCAAGCCCGGTCAAGGCGAAACCGCCGCCGCCCCCACGTCGCGTGTCGTGGGAGCGCCCCTCCCCCTCCCCCCACGCCCGGCCTCTACAAAAGGGAGCCAAGACCCTCCACTGCACCCTTTGCTGCCCCCCCCGCTCCACTCTCGCGTTCACCTGTGCATGAGGAGACCGCAACCGCCGCTCCGAGGTTGCCAAGGTCCGCCATCCGCCCCTTCGTGAGGACAGCCGTCCCCGAGCCGCCTCCGTCCTCATTTTCCCCCGTGGTGAGAATCCCCTTGCTCCCCTCTTTCTTCCCGTGCCATTTATTTCGAGTTTTGTGGCCTCTAGAGCCCTACCCACGAGCACCGACGTGCTTCACGCCACCGGCCATGGCCGCCACCGCACCAACTGTGTCCTCCGGCCGCCTTCTCGGCATAGGCGAGTTCACCCGCACACCCTCTCTTCCCCGGTGCCCTCGGTTCTTCGAACCGTGGCCCGTAGACCCCAACCCGCGTGCGTCGGTGACCTCCTTGCCGCCAGCCATGGTGCTCCACCACCGGAAGCACTGTTCTCGGCCGACTCCCTTTCTCTCTCCCTCTCATTTCTAATCTGAGCCGATCGTTCTTGATCCAACGGCATAGATCATCCCGTACCCCTTCGCGTGGCAGTTTTGCTAAGGAGTCTCTGAGCATTTCTAAATCCTAACCCGCAGTCCAAAACACATTTCCTAAGTACGCTTTCTCCTTTTGAAAACGTAAAATATATTGTTTTAGTCCAAAATATGTTTTCAGTATTTACAGAAATGCCATTGCACAGTTTTGCTTATAAAATCGTCGTTATAGCTCCGATTTGACCTGTTCAAATTTCGTTAGGTTCATAATTAAGTTCTCTACATGTTAATACCACTGTTAACCCTGTTTGCAACATTTAAATTTTGAGGTTAGATTTAGTTAAATAAATTGCTATAGGAAATCCCGTTTAATTCATAACTTTCGCGTTTTAGCTCTGTTTTTTGTGAACTTCGCGTTGACGTGATCGTAGCGAGACGTAGATTCTTTTCATAAACATTTTATCTTTTTTTCTATACTGTTGGTGTACTATTCTAACCATAGGATTGTTTGCTTTGCATGAATGTTCCTGGAATGTTGTATGTTGCCGTGTTGGTCGTGTTCAGACGGTGAGGAGAACGTGGGAGACCAAGAATTCTTTGATGACCAGCAGGACCAGTAGGAGTTTGCTAACCAAGGCAAGTATAGCATGGGATCTACCTTGATGCCTATTCACCATTTATTAATTACTCACTTGCATGTGTCTAATTTTGATACCCATAAGGACATCCTAGTGATTGATTATCCTGTTCCTTGTCTCCTACGGGTTATATGCATATGGGTAGTTTGCTAGCGCTCAACGTAACTATACATGATCTACATAATGAAATAATGGTTCTATGGAACGAAAAGGTAAAATTGACTTTTAATCAACTGAATTATAGGGCGAAGGAGCAAATGACTTTTGATCATGATGCTATCGGCCCTCCATAAGGACTTATCTGTCGGCAAAAGCTAGGACTGACAGTGCAACCGTGAGGGTCATATGGCTCTGACTTTATCTCAGTAATAGGACCTTTTCTAGCTTGTTAGAGGTTACCTTTATGGCGCAAAAGGGGCTTGCCACGTTGGGTATAGGACTGCCTCTATTCCTATGTGTATAGCCGTGATGGATATGTGCCATAGGAAAGGGGGGTTCCTACATCTGCCTGCCGAGGAAACCTAGCGGCCCTAACTTGTTAGAGAAACCTATGAAATGGCTTCATAGTGTACCCTGCCCGCTCACCTTGGCAGCGATATGGGAGTAATTAACCCGGACATATGGGAATCATGACTCGCGGTGAATGTGCATAACCTCTGCAGAGGGTTACAAACTGTTATAACAGCCGTGCTCACAGTCATGAGCGGCCCAGAAAACTCACAGAATAATTGGTTACTTATTGCTGTTCATTTATGATGGTATACGATGATAATATGATCCAAATGATGCTGATATCTGATTATGTGGGTTTAAATGGGAGCTTAAGCATAACTTGATAATAATATCTTGACTTACTAAAAGTGCTAACAGCAGTAAACCAGTGTCAACCTTTTTGAGCTTCATAACTCCATGTTAACTTGTTAAGTATGGGTAGTACTTACGCTTGTTTACTTTCTATATTTGGATAAAATCCTGGATGGGTAACAGATGACAACGTGTATGAGGAGTTTCCTAAGGACTATTAGGCTTGTGGTCAACCAGTTGACCGTCCCTGTGTTGGAGCTTCCACGAGAGAGTTATCTTTTTATTTTCCGTTGTGTTGTATAAGACTATGTGATATTATTAATCGTGTTGTAAGATACACCGTGATGATACTTTTGTAATTTGTCAACTTGTGTGTGTGACTGATCCTTGGGCACATATGAGTTTAGTGCATTCAATTTTCTCCTTAAAATTGGGTGTGACAAATTGGTATCAGAGCCAGGTTTACTGTAGGACATAAGCCTAGTTAGAAATAGATGTTTTAGCATTTTTGCTCCACTGGTTTCCTGCTCACTGTCTCATTCTTGTTGTTTTATTAAAGTATTTATGTTATTCATACCTTAATCTATTATACAAAATTTTTTATTCTAATTCTATATTACTCTAAATCTATAGATGTCTCATAACCCAAAGACCGCCCGCCTCAGCACTGCAGGCTACCGCACTATGTTCACCCCCATGCTCCACAGGCGGAGAAGGAGATTGTGATCATCTCCGATGATGAGGTGGAACCCTTGATCGAGGATGATGAGGAGTGGATGGCTACCCCGACACCTACACCTGCTCCTACTCCAGCTGTTGCACCTGTCTATGCTGCTGTAGCTACCCAGAGGAGTCATCAGCTACTTCACCTAGCCTATGCCATCCACAACTATACCTGGGGTGGATGAGGAGATAGGCTGGAAGTGCAAATACTACTTCAAGCCAGCCCCGGAGACGGCCTACTACCACACCCTCCTTACTCATGTGCTGGATGACTACTACCCTGACCTGCACACCTCCATCAACTATCACTGTGCAAAGTACCAGCATCCTTTGGAGGCAACCTTTTGGAAGGTAGAGCTGGTTGTCACCGCCTGGAATGACATAAAGAATGGACATGAGGTGGAGACTGTCCATCGTGCCACTGCTAGACGGGCCCATGCATTGGATGGCATGGTCGTCGTTTTGAGGCCATGAAGGAGGATCATGTTAGGTTCCTTCCTCGCAATGATCATGAGGGTAACTGGCTGGTCCTGGCACCACTAGAAAGTGACCCAACTCTAGAAGCAACTGTGCAACATGTCCATGCCATGCAGGGGGTAGATGAAGAGGTCAAGGGAGAGCTGCGTGCATCACAGAGGGCCGAGAGGCGTCTCCAGAAGCAAGTTGATGAACTGCGTGCTCAACTTGGGCTGCCACCGATCTACAAGAAGAAGCGCCGGTCGTTCACCATGATTGACACCGCCCCATAGGTGTTAGGTTCCTTGTTAAAAGTTACTACGTTGTTAGTTCGTGGGTCATGTCTAGTCTTGTCTTGTCATGTGAACTTTAGTGATTAGATGTTTATAATTGTGAACTTGGATGATTTGGAGTTTGTTTGATTGCTGGAAGTTTGTGGGCCTGTCCACAAATTCCATAGATTTGAACCTTAAGTTTAGATGAGGTCTTAATGCAAATGGGTTTGCTTTATCTTATCTCTGCTGTGCTGTTTTCTGGAGCAGCATGTGTTCTTTATCTTGTATCTCGAAATCTGGGCTGCCAAAAATTCTGAAATTTTTGTGGAGATATCTAGACTTATGTATCTTTCAAATGTATTTGGAATCACGTCGATATCTATTCAGGTTTGTGAGATCTATCTGTCACAAGTTGATGTTTCTGCGCAGACTGGAACCCAGAACAGATTCGGTTTAGCGCTATTTTTGACCATGTGTATGTCAGAATCTGTAAAAGTGATCTAAACAAAAGTTGTAGCTGATCTCCTAAGCTTTCCAACCATTCTTGGTACACCTCTGTGGGGTCTCTGTTGTAGCTGATCTCCTAAGCTTTCCAACCATTCTTGGTACACCTCTGTGGGGTCTCTGAAACTCAAGTTATGACAGATTTACTGAACTACTGTATTTAAATCTTGTCCAGAAAATTCTCAACATTGTTCCTTATCTTTTATAAGCTCTCTATAAATTGGAAATCTATAAAATTTTGCGCATTTGTTGGAAAGCAGATGGCCACAAGAGGAGGAAGAGGCAGAGTCTATGGTTGTGGTCGTGGTGCTCTCATGAATCCACCACCACCGCCACCAGTGACTATGGAGCAGTTGATGGGAATGCAAGCGCAGTTGATGCAAGCCATGATGCAATGCTTGGATAACGAACCTGCAAGAGGACCACCGCCTGTTCAGGTTAGAGACAAGCGAGGAGAATTCATGAAGGGTCGCCCTCCGGTGTTCACCCATGCCTCAGACCCCTTGGAGGTAGACGATTGGTTGCGTGCTGTGGAAAAGCAACTTAACATAGCGCAATGCAATAATCTTGAGAAGGTGTTGTATGCTTCTGGTCAACTCCAGGGAGCAGCTCAGGATTGGTGGGATTCCTTCCAGTATGGACGGCCCAACGATGCTCCTACTATCACCTGGCAGGAATTCAAGGACAATTTCTGGTCATATCATATCCTCGATGGACTAGTGGAATTGAAGCAAGAGGAATTCAGGTCACTTAAGCAAGGATCCATGTCTGTGGCAGAGTATCGTGACAAGTTCGCTCAACTATCACGCTATGCTCCAAATGATGTAGCGGATGACAAGGAGAAGCAACGCCATTTCCTCAAGGGACTTTATGATGGCCTGCAGCTCCAGCTGATGTCCAACACCTACCCTAACTTTCAGTCCTTGGTGAACCATGCTATTGTGATTGACGATAAGCGCAAAGAGATGGAAGCTAAGAAGAGGAGACTCCAAGGGCAAGCTTCTAGAAGCAACACCCGCCCACGTGCCTATCCCCAGCAGGGTTTTCAACAGAGGAATCAAGGACCACCTAACCAGGGAAACGGTGGTCAGTATCCTCAGCGCAACTAGTTCCAGTAACGCCCTCAGTACCAGCAACAGTTTGGTAATCAGCGTCCCCCGCAACAGACCGGCAATCCGGCATCACGCCAGGGAATGTCCAACAATGCTCCTGTGAAGAGTGGTGCAACCAATAACCCCAACGCATGCTACCGCTGTGGAGAAGTAGGTCACTATGCTCATCAGTGTCCAAAGAAGCAGAACCAGCAAGCTCCACAGAACCAGAATGGCAATCCAAAGTTCAACGCCCGACCACCTCACACTGCTAAAGTGAACTATGTGTCATCTGATGCAGCTCAGGAGACGCCTGAGGTCATGTTGGGTATGTTCAGTGTCAACTCTATCTCTGCTATAGTACTTTTTGATTCCAGTGCTTCGCATTCATTTATTTCCCAAGCTTTTGTTAGAATGCATAGCATACCTTTATGTGCCATGAAAAACCCCATACTAGTAAATTCACCGGGAGGTAGTATGCCGGCTTCTTATTGGAGTCCCTTAGCTAGTATTTCCTTAAGGGGGTAGACTTCAAAGTGGAACCTATTGTGTTGAGAATAGCGGGAATTGATCTTATTCTAGGAATGGATTGGATGAAACAACACCGGGCAGTGATTCAGTGTCAGGAGAGATCTGTTGTTGTGACATCACCCAATGGAGATAGAATCTGTGTAGAAGTGCTAGTGCAAGCTCAGCCAACAGCCACTATGAACCAGCAGGATGGTGAAGCCAATAAACAAGATCGTGTTGTGGAGGAATTCCTAGATGTTTTCCCCGATGACTTGCCAGGTATGCCACCTGACCGTGACATTGAATTCATTATTGAATTATTACCTAGAACTGCACCAATAGCTAAATGTCCATATAGAATGGGGGTTAATGAATTAGAAGAGCTTAAGAAACAACTAAAAGAGTTGCAAGAAAAAGGTTTCATACGCCCCAATTCTTCCCCATGGGGGGCACCTGTGATCTTTGTGGATAAGAAGGATGGTAGCCAACGGATGTGTGTGGATTACCGTTCACTTAATGAGGTTACTATCAAGAATAAATACCCTTTGCCTAGGATTGATGATTTGTTTGATCAGTTGAGAGGAGCCTATGTGTTCTCCAAGATTGATCTCCGCTCAAGTTATCATCAGCTAAAGATTAGAAACTCAGACATACCCAAGACAGCATTCACTACACGGTATGGCTTGTATGAGTATATCGTTATGTCTTTTGGATTGACCAATGCACCTGCATACTTTATGTATCTGATGAATAAGGTGTTCATGGAGTTTCTTGATAAATTTGTGGTGGTATTCATTGATGACATACTGATATTCTCCAAGACCGAAGAAGAACATGCTGAACATATAAGGTTGGTCTTGCAAAAGCTTAGAGAACATAAGTTGTACGCTAAGCGGAGCAAGTGTGAGTTTTGGTTGAAGGAAGTCTCTTTTCTGGGTCATGTTGTCTCCAATGGTGGAATAGCAGTGGATCCAGGCAAAGTGCAAGATGTATTAAATTGGAAACCATCAACCAATGTAAGTGAGATCCATAGCTTTTTGGGATTGGCTGGATACTACAGGAGGTTCATAGAAGGTTTTTCCAAGCTTGCTAAGCCTATGACCGCTCTATTGGAAAAGAATGCTAAATTTGTATGGTCTGATAAATGCCAGGCAAACTTTGATGAGCTAAAGAAGAGATTGACTATAGCTCTAGTATTGATTTTGCCCGACTTAAGAAAGAACTTCTCTATATATTGTGATGCATCTCGTTTGGGCCTCGGATGTGTTCTTATGCAAGAAGGAAGAGTGGTGGCATATGCATCTAGACAATTGAGGAAGCATGAGTTGAACTACCCTACTCATGACTTGGAATTGGCAGCTGTGGTTCACGCTTTGAAAATCTAGAGACATTATCTAATTGGGCATAAGAGTGATATCTATACAGATCACAAGAGTTTGAAGTATATCTTTACCCAGTCAGATCTGAATCTAAAACAATGTCATTGGTTAGAATTGATCAAAGACTATGATTTGGATGTGCATTATCATCAGGGAAAAGCAAATGTCGTGGCTGATGCACTTAGCAGGAAGAGTTATGCCAATGAACTTTGGATGACATTTATGCTAGCAGAGTTGTGTGCTGAAATGGAGTATCTCAACTTGAGCCTTGTCACTAATGCAATGGAATTGGTGATAGAGCCTACTTTGGAGCAAGAGATACGCAAAGGTCAATTAGAGGATGAAAAACTTAAGGAGATAGAGGAGAATATAGTGCTTGGAAAGGCACCAGGATTCAGGATGGATGAGAATGGTACTCTTTGGTTCAGGAAAAGGATATGTGTACATGAAGTGAAGGCTATCCGTGATGCAATTTTGCAAGAGGCACATGAGTCCACTTATTCTATACATCCCAGAAGTACAAAGATGTATTTGGATCTCAAAGAGAAGTATTGGTGGTATGGTTTGAAGAGAGATGTGGCAGAGTATGTGGCTTTGTGTGACACTTGTCAAAGAGTGAAAGCTGAGCATCAAAGACCTACAGGGTTGCTACAACCAATGAAGATTCCTAAATGGAAATGGGAAGAAGTTGGAATGGATTTTATCGTAGGTTTGCCCTGCACTCAAGGAGGTTATGACTCAATCTGGGTAATAGTGGATCGACTAACCAAGGTTGGTCACTTTTTACCAGTCAAGACTACCTATATGGGTGCAAGGCTAGCAGAGTTGTACATGGAAAGGATAGTGTGCTTACACGGTGTTCCCAAGAAGATTGTGTCTGATAGAGGCACTCCGTTTACGTCGCAATTCTAGCAGAAAGTACATAGATCTTTGGGGACAAAGTTGAATTTCCGTTCTACTTACCACCCACAAACTGATGGACAGACTAAAAGGATCAACCAGATTTTGGAAGATATGTTAAGAGCTTGTGCACTACAGTATGGTACTAGTTGGGACAAGAGTTTACCATATGCTGAGTTCTTGTACAACAACAGTTACCAGAAGAGTCTCAAGATGGCACCTTTTGAGGCGTTGTATGGACGTAAGTGTAGAACGCTTTTGTTCTAGAATCAGACTGGTGAAACTCAAGTGTTTGGACCCGATGTCCTTAGAGACGCAGAAGAACAAGTGAGAATGATTAGAGACAACTTGAGAGTGGCTTAGTCCCGACAGAAGAGTTACGCTGATACTCGCAGAAGAGAGCTGACTTTCAAAATTGGAGATTATGTGTACTTGAAGGTGTCACTAATGAGAAGTGTGAAAAGATTCAGTATGAAGGGAAAGTTGGCACCGAGGTATGTTGGACCTTTTAAGATCCTAGAGAGACGTGGAGAAGTAGCCTATCAGTTGGAACTGCCTGAGAGTTTTTTAGGTGTACACGATGTGTTTCATGTTTCTCAATTAAAGAAGTGTTTGCGAGTACCAGAAGAGCAGATTTCTTTAGAAGAACTTGCTATTAAGGAAGATCTCACATATGAAGAGTATCCGATAAAGATCTTACAGATGGCAGAAAGAGCTACAAGGAGCCGAGTTATAAAAATGTCCAAGGTATAGTGGAATCGGTATACAGAGGATGAGGCTACTTGGGAAAGAGAAGAGGAATTGCGAAAGTCTTATCCCCAACTATTTGAGTAAGCAACCATCCGAATCTCGAGGACGAGATTCACCTTAAGGGAGTAGAATTGTAACACCCAAAAATTTCATTCTTTTAAAATAAGTAAATTTGATTTAATTATGTTATTATGTGTGCATTCAAATATAGGAAATTAATAATTTTTGGGAAATTAAAATCAAATATAAGGTTAGTAACCTTTTGATGCATACATGCTGCTAGACCTTTATTTTTGCAATGATTGGTTTTGATCAAATTTGAATTTGGATACAAAATCAATTTGAAAATGGTTTGCTAAAACTCTAGAAAATAAAAAGAAAAAGGAAATTCATTTTCTCCCCTCCCTTTTTCATTTCAGCCCGCTGGCCTTTTCCTCCGCACCAGCCCAGTCTCGCGCGGCCTGCATCGCCGGCCCGCTCACCTTCCCCCTTTCCCCCCTTCCCCGTTTTCTTCCTGGGCCGGCCCAGGTCGGCTGGCAACCGCCGCTGCCGTGCCCCTTCCCCGCGCCTCAGCCGCTGCCCGCTCGGGCCCACACGTCAGCGCTGTCCCCAACCTCCCGCGCGTCCCGTGTCCACGCCCGATCAAGGCGAAACCGCCGCCGCGCCCACGTCGTGCGTCGTGGGAGCGCCCCCCACGCCCGGCCTCTACAAAAGGGAGCCGAGACCCTCCGCTGCACCCCCTGCTGCCCCCCGCTCCACTCTCACGTTCACCTGTGCACGAGGAGGCCGCAACCGCCGCTCTGAGGTCGCCGAGGTCTGCCGTCCGCCCCTCCGCGCGGACAGCCGTCCCCGAGCCACCTCCGTCCTCGTTTTCCCCTGCAGTGAGAACCCCCTTGCTCCCCTCTTTCTTCCCATGCCATTTATTTCGAGTTTCATGGCCTCTAGGGCCCTACCCACAAGCACGGACGTGCTTCACGCCGCTGGCCATGGACGCCACCGCGCCAACTGTGTCCTCCGGCCGCCTTCTCGGCATAGGCGAGTTCGCCCACACACCCTCTCTTCCCCGGTGCCCTCAGTTTTTCAAACCGTGGCCCGTAGACCCCAACCCGCACACACCGGTGACCTCCTTGCCACCGGCCATGGTGCCCCGCCACCGGAAGCACTGTTTCCGACCGACGCCCTTTCTCTCTCCCTCTCATTTCTAATCTAAGTCGATCGTTCTTGATCCAACGGAATAGATCATCCCGTACCCCTTCGCATGGCAGTTTTGCTAAGGAGTCCCTGAGCTTTTCTAAATCCTAACCCGCAGTCCAAAACACATTTCCTGAGTATGCTTTCTCCTTTTGAAAACGTAAAATATACTGTTTTATTCCAAAATACGTTTTCAGTATTTACAGAAATGTCATTGCACTGTTTTGCTTATAAAATCATCGTTATAGCTCCGATTTGACCCGTTCAAATTTCGTTAGGTTCGCAATTAAGTTCTCTACATGTTAATACCACTGTTAACCCTGTTTGCAACATTTAAATTTTGAGGTTAGATTTAATTAAATAAATTGCTATAGGAAATCCCGTTTAATTCATAACTTTTGTGTTTTAGCTCCGTTTTTCGTGAACTTCGCGTTGACGTGATCATAGTGAGACGTAGATTCTTTTCATAAACATTTTATCTTGTTTTCTATACTGTTGGTGTACTGTTCTAACCAAAGGATTGTTTGCTTTGCATGAATGTTCCTGGAATGTTGTATGTTGTTGTGTTGGTCGTGTTCAGACGGTGAGGAGAACGTGGGAGACCAAGAATTCTTTGATGACCAGCTGGACCAGCAGGAGTTTGCTAACCAAGGCAAGTGTAGCATGGGATCTACCTTGATGCCTATTCACCATTTATTAATTACTCATTTGCATGTGTCTAATTTTGATACCCGTAAGGACATCCTAGTGATTGATTATCCTGTTCCTTGTCTCCTATGGGTTATATGCATATGGGTAGTTTGCTAGCGCTCAATGTAACTATACATGATCTACATAATGAAATAATGATTCTATGGAATGAAAAGGTAAAATTGACTTTTAAACAACTGAATTATAGGGCGAAGGAGCAAATGACTTTTGATCATGATGCTCTCAGCCCTCCATAAGGACTTATCTGTCAGCAAAAGCTAGGACTGACAGTGCAACCGTGAGGGTCATATGGCTCTGACTTTAGCTCAGTAATAGGACCTTTTCTAGCTTGTTAGAGATTACCTTTATGGCGCAAAAGGGGCTTGCCACGTTGGGTATAGGACTGCCTCTGTTCCTATGTGTATAGCCGCGATGGATATGTGCCATAGGAAAGGGGGGTTCCTACATCTGCCTGCCGAGGAAACCTAGCGGCCCTAACTTGTTAGAGAAACCTATGAAATGGCTTCATAGTGTACCCTGCCCGCTCACCTTGGCAGTGATATGGGAGTAATTAACCTGGGCATATGGGAATCATGAGTCGCGGTGAATGTGCACAACCTCTGCAGAGGGTTACAAACTGTTATAACAGCCATGCTCACGGTCACGAGCGGCCCGGAAAACTCACAGAATAATTGGTTACTTATTGCTGTTCATTTATGATGGTATACGATGATAATATGATCCAAATGATGCTGATATCTGATTATGTGGGTTTAAATGGGAGCTTAAGCATAACTTGATAATACTTGATAATAAAATCTTGACTTACTAAAAGTGCTAACTGCAGTAAACCAGTGTCAACGTTTTTGAGCTTCATAACCCCATGTTAACTTGTTAAGTACGGGAAGTACTTACGCTTGTTTACTTTCTATATTTGGATAAAAATCCCGGATGGGTAACAGATGACGACGTGTATGAGGAGTTTCCTGAGGACTATTAGGCTTGTGGTCAACCAGTTGACCATCCCTGTGTTGGAGCTTCCATGAGAGAGTTATCTTTTTATTTTCCGTTGTGTTGTATAAGACTATGTGATATTATTAATCATGTTGTAAGATACACCGTGATGATACTTTTGTAATTTGTCAACTTGTGTGTGTGACTGATCCCTAAGCACACATGAGTTTAGTGCATTCAATTTTCTCCTTAAAATTGGGTGTGACACTATGTGACATTATTAATCATGTTGTAAGATACCCTGTGATGATACTTT
This sequence comes from Miscanthus lutarioriparius, assembly GCA_904845875.1. Classification (NCBI taxonomy): domain Eukaryota; kingdom Viridiplantae; phylum Streptophyta; class Magnoliopsida; order Poales; family Poaceae; genus Miscanthus; species Miscanthus lutarioriparius. The sequence continues at coordinate 73,085,340 of CAJGYO010000011.1, forward strand.
TGTAATTTATCAACTTGTGTGTGTGACTGATCCCTAGGCACACATGAGTTTAGTGCATTCAATTTTTTCCTTAAAATTGGGTGTGACACCCACTCAACCCACCGACGCTGACGCGTGGAGCCCGGGGTCAGCCGAACCATCCTGGCCTTGATCACGGGTCGGCCGGCGGGTAAGTCACGCCGTTCACCGGCGGCGAGGTTACCGGCGACACGACAACCACCAACGCACTCCCCAACCTCCTGTGCATCAATCTAAGTTATCCAACAGATGAGCTAGGACATGAGCTAAGCATAGCCGCAGCCAGGGCGGCTCGGTGGTGATCTACACGGCGGTGCGGTGGCGGACTACCGCTATAGAGCGGTAGAGGTAAAACCGAGGTGACCTACATGACCAGGAGCTCACCGCGAACATGCCAGACTTGTCGGATGAAGTGGGGAGAGAGCGGTGATGTGTCGCTGTCATTGAGAGCGGCGGCGACGGCGAGGACTGGCGTCGAAGGTGGTGTTCCAGCGCATCTAGTGTTCTAGAGTTAAAACAGAGGGGGCGATCAGCATCACGACATCAAAAGCAACCCAAAACAAGAGATAGGAGGGAGGGAGCTGTAGTGGAGTGAGTCGACCACGACGAGGTGGAGCTCGGTGGCCATGGTGGCGCAACCGTGGTGGTAACCACCTCTGAGGATGATTCCTGCGGCTGTAGAAGATGCGAGCAGGCTCAGGCCATGCGCAACAAGCATGCGAAGCTGCTTGCAGGAGCAATTGAGCGGAGGTGGATTGGTGGCGGTGAATTTGGTCCGGTGAGTGGAGTTGTGACGGCGGCGGGGAAGATAGAAAAGAGAGAGGGCACTGGTGGTGTTGTGCTTTTAATGGTGAGGGCGAGGCAAGAGGAGTCGCCAGCTCCTGCTTGGGCTTGGCCACGTAGATAGGTGCATGTCCGCATGCACAAAGGCGGCACACGAGAGCCACGGACATCGGTGAGCACCTGTGTGGCAGCTGCTTGCCGACCCGGTAGCAGACTGAAACACACATCTTCATCTCCCTCTTTCTCTTGATTCCTAATGACAACTCGAAACACTTCCTTACTAAAACTTGTCCATCTATATGTCCTCTCCAACTTTTCCTACAGGATCAACACCTAATTCTTATTGGTTAAAGAGATATATGCTCAAGAACATAGGTAAGAAGAAATTGAAACAGAGATCATTCAGTATTGACAGATTAGGGTTTTGAAAACAATTTTGGTTAAGCTTATTTAAGCAATTAATTAGAGGCTAATCATGGCCAAACATTACATCTAATTACACATTATCAAAGCTTAAACATCACACCAAGCCATGGAACAATAGTTGCACAAGTTTTATTTATGAAAATTGGTTCAATAAATCACCAAAGATGAACTTAACTCTGAAATTCAGGGACTTAGGCAAAAATGGCTGTTTGAAAATCAGCCCCAAATCCAATATTTGGGCTCCAATTTAAACATGTTTGATTCAAAAACACCACAAGCTTATGATTCTATTTATAGAGCTCATTTTAAACTACAAAGTTTATTTTAACAAAATTTTACTTGTTTAAGCAAATTCTCATATTTAAATTCACAAAGTTCCTTAATTGATATCAAAGGTAACATTTCATGCAACATGTGAAACATTACAATTGCAACATATATATGCTTTAATTGAAACATAAAATGAACTAATGAAACATTGCTGGGTAATTATGCTATATGATGCTCATGATCAAGTTTTAACTGCTTTTTAACATCTGAGATGTTACAATGCTTGATCTCACACCCTTTTAGATAGAAGTATAGTTTCTACTACGAGGCTGGTGTAGGTAGCAGGATATCAGGAGCCGATACAGGGGATGGATTTCTTCCATATCTGGTTGGCATGGATGCTATGTGATCATCCATGTTAAGCTTTCAGTTTAGGCCGCATTCGAGCCATTGATTTTCTTGGCCGTCTTCGAGCCATGTTTTCTTTTGTGATGATTTGGTATCATCACGTTTGGGGGGATTTGGTATCTTCCTGGTTTTGTGTTTCCAACCCCTGAGAAGCCATAGTAGATATTATATAGAAGTCTAGGTTAGTTTCCGAGTGGGTACGGGATCTCATTAGACCTGTCTAAGCCATGATGATGGTGTCGGACTGTGTCCATCATGTGGGGAAATTTATACATCTCTGTAGAGTTAACTAAATCTATTCGAATAGCCACATCCTTGGAATGGGCTAATGCTAGGATGGGATACTATGATTAGACTACTACAACTTTGATAATCTGGTAAGATGTATTTTACTAAATTGGTAATTATACTGAACAACGGGAACTGGTGAGAATGGTAATACTCTTCTAGGGTCCAACTTATAATTATGACTACTCCTCCCTACTATTTTTACCCCTACCTATCCACCCCCACATATAGCCTTCCTTTCCACTCCACCTCCACCCAAATTAGGGCTTGCTGAGTACTTTATGTACTCAACCCACTCCATCTACATTTTTAGGAGTTAAGCTATAGGAGGTTATGTCCAGATGGAACTACTGGAACTATGCTAGGATAGGACACCAGGAGTATACTTGAAGACGGAGCCGTACGAGAGAGCTATGCTAGGAATACGATGTTATGATATAGGATTACGATTATGGGATAAGTCTAGGGTTGTGTCCGCACTCTAAGTTGCCAGTAGGAAATGGAGCCACATTGACCTAGGACCGCTGTCATAGAACTCTGATATAGGATACAAGGCTAGTGGCCCAAGCTATGTAAACACGAACCATGTAACTTGTTTTCCCCATTAGCAATAAAAGTATGGGTTTTATATCAATTTTGTTGAGTTGTGCGTATCAGCTACTGATCCTAGGACTGATACATATGGACAGTGGATCCCAGAATTAGGGGGCCTGACATTTTCAAGTTTGACAACCCACTTTTTCCTAGGGAGAACCACTTGTCGTTTCTTGTTTCTAGAGTCGCACACATAGAAGGCTTCGGAATCCTGACTTGCGACTACACATGGCTCGTCCCTGTATCCAACTTGTTCAAGGTCAACAGTAGTGAAGCCATACTTGTCTTTCATGACACTATCAATGAAATCTGGTCAGCAGTCTACCAAGGGGTATACCCACGGTAGTAGATGATTGGTGGAGGTGCGCGTAATAGGAACTGGATGGTGACACAAGGCGCAGAGACAGTGATTTAGACAGGTTTGGGCCATCTGATCGACGTAATACCCTACGTCCTGTGTCTTTGTTGGATTGTATTGAATATGAGCTAATTTGAGGGGGTCCCTGCCCGCCTTATATAGTTTGGGGGTAGGGTTACAAGTCAGTTAGATCTAGATCTATTCAGCTATATAGTAAGTATTTACAAGGAATACGGTATCTATCATATCCGAACAGATCCTTCTCTATCTTCAAGATTCTTTCCTGAAACTGTATGATACATGCCGATCAGTGTCTTGCGTCACACTCCTTCTCCTTATGGGTGGACCTCTCCTAGTGGTGCGGCCCATGTCTACTGCCATGGGTACCTGGGGTTATATCCCCCACAGCCACTCCGCGAGCGCCTTGTCTCCGCTGAGCATTGTCATCTTGAGCAAGTCCAAGCAGTTTATCTTGTAGTCAGACAGTAAATATGGTAATCCCACCAGTTTAACTGGTAATCCAATCAACAAAATGAAGTGCCACCCAGTTTAACTGGTGATCCAAGTGGTGGAAGTAGAAGCCGACGAGTCTAACTGGTTAGGAGACCTCAGACTTAACCAAGTAAAGCTTGCCAAAAGGATATAAGGGGCTCAAGATTAATTTTAAAAATTATTCACCTTAGATAAAGTGTAGCCACTTAGACTCTATGTCATACTTGGTGATCGACATGACCTACCGAGCGGTGAGCTTCTACTGGCGTTTGCTCTTGGAGGCGGCACATCCTTCGAAGATTGTGGAGACCGTCTTGTTGGCATCTTGGAAAGCAAGTCATGCATCCTTAGGACATTCCTCCTCCTTGCCGTCATCGGACTCATCATCCTTGCGCGTCTACCATTTCTGTTGTTCATCATGGAAAGCTTTGGCCATGCCCTAGCATTGCCGCATGGTGTGCTTGCTGTTCTTGTGAATTGGGCATGGACCATCAAGGAGCTTTTCATAGGTAGCATTAAAATTGCGCTTAGCGTGTGGCTGCTCTACATTGTTGATGAAGTTTTCCGGTCAGCGGCGATGTGGTTGCGCAGTCCTCGATCCCTTTAGCAGATCATTATGCTGGCGTTCGCGATCATCATAACGCCTGTCGTGATCTTCATAACGCCATTCTTCACGGTGATCATCATCACAATGTGGGTGGCAATGTGAGTGGGAAGCACGAGCAACGTTGTCCTTGAACTGCTGATCAGCTTCTTTGGAATCTGCGTATGAGTTTGCAACCTTGAGGAGTTCACCGATGATCTAGGGCCTCTTGCGGTAAAGTTTGGAGCGCAGCTCCTGATGTTAATGGAGTCCTCTGGTGAAAGCGGAGATGGCTTCATTGTCCCAAATGTTGGGGATGGTGTTCCTTGTTTTAGAGAAATGCCTGATGTAGCTTCGTAGAGGTTCCCCAAAGGGCTGATGGAGTTTCTCTAGATCATATTTTGTACTAGGCTGCTGGCACGTTGCCATGTAATTCTCGATGAAGATTTTCTTGAGATCATCCCAAGATTTGATGGAGTCCTCCCTTAAGCCCATATGTCAATTATTGGCAGATTGGGAGAGCATGACAGGCAAATAATTTGCCATTACATCGCTGTTTCCCCCAGCGGCATGTTCGGCGATCTCATAGAGCTGCATCCACTGCTCGGGATTAGCCTTGCCATCATAGGGATCGACCCTAAAGATCTTGAAACCTGTAGGCCACTGTACAACACGTAGCCTTGCTGTGAAGGGGCGAGGTCCTGTTGGCTCAATAGTAGGGAGTGGTCGGAGGCTGATGGGGTCACCATGTTGGTCGTCATACTCTTGTCGATGTGGGAGTTTTGCCTGATGTCGCTGGGCATGACTGTTCACGATGCGATTACGAACATCGAGATTGGCGTTGATGCGGTCACGGGCGTCATCGCGCAGGGGTTGATTAACCTCCTGGTTGGCGTTATGAGCTGGTCAGCCATGCTGATTTCACGGTCCTTTTGATCTAGGATTGATGGCGACATTGCCCCTAGACCCCCCTTGGACAATCTGGCCGCTATGGTAATGAATCCCCCCATCATGGCGAAAACTACGGGGGTTATGACTGTGTGTGGTCGCTATCGAATGAGACAGAGCTGGGTTCTAGATGTCATTGACTTGGACCTAAGCTGCTTTAAGCAGCACTTGAATCTTGAGTACCTTTGGTGTTGGTGGGAGTCGAGCCAACTCGTGGGTGGCCACGGCTAGATTGGCGCTCGGCGTCTACTCCACTTGCTGGTTGTCCACTATGAGGAACTCCTGTTGGAGATTATGAGCGAGAGGCAGCGAGTCACCTCCGATAGCTTGGACGGTGCCTTCTGCTTCTTTATTGTGACGCCGTTGGTGATTGGCGTTCCTGGTATCACATTCACGGCGCTGAACATTGGTCTCTTCATTGATAGCGACGCTATCGTGGCTAACCATGAAGAGCTCTCTCCCAAAACCTAGAGGGAAAGGTGGGCAGGTACTGGTAGAGCCTTTGGAGTATAGCTCGGGGCTTTCCTCTAGGATTGTATGGAGTGTGTCATCTAGAAGATCTGTTCGGATTTGCACCATGTTTATCATTGGTGTAGGATGGTCGGCCTCAAGGAAGTCGATCTGATAGAGGTTGTTGACGTGGCTGCACTCGGCATGGTCAGTGAAAAGATGGTGCATGGCATCCTAACAGATTGGATAGGCACCCACTAGCTCAAAAGGATAGGTCCTTGGCATGCTCTCCATTGGGGCGGGGAGTGATCGGCATTGAACGGTACGCCCTTCTGGAGTTGCTGTGATCACCAAATCTTCATCTTGCCACCTTGGACGATGTGCACAAGCAGGGTGCTCGGCAATAGTGGCATGGTGACCTTGGAGTGTAGGAGGTTTGTTGCTTGCTCTAGATCGATCTAAGACCAAATCCACGAGGAGCTAACATTCCGCTAAGAGGTCCGTGACTAGATCGATAGCTTTGATTAGATTGTCATTGTTGATGGATCTCCTAACCCAGCGGCGAGGCATCAGGATCAGAGATGTCATTGTAGATGTTGGCATGATCGGCATAGGGTGATCCTGCACCACCTCTATGATTTCCCCACTGTTATCGGGGTCGATGACCCAAGTCATGGATCTGACATGAAGATCTGGCATGGCTCGGGAAAGTCCATGGAGCCCAGGAAAGTGACCATCTGGTTGGCCATTGAATTAGCACGCACACCCCCTACCTGACGTGCCACTATAAACGAAATCTAGTCGACAGTCTACAAAGGGGTATACCCAAGGTAGTAGATGATCGGTGGAGGTGCACGTAATAGGAACTAGATGGTGACACAAGGCCCAAAGACAGCGATTTAGACAGGTTTGGGCCATCTGATCAACATAATACCCTACGTCCTGTGTCTTTGTTAGATTGTATTGAATATGAGCTGATTTTGAGGGGGGTCCCTGCCCGCCTTATATAGTCTAGGGGTACGGTTACAAGTTGGTTAGATCTAGATCTATTCGGCTATATGGTAAGTATTTACAAGGAATACGATATCTATCATATCCAAATAGATCCTTCTCTATCTTCAAGATTCTTTCCTAAAACTGTATGATGCATGTCGATCGGTGTCTTGCATCACATGCCTGCTCCTTATGGGCTAGACCTCTCCTGGTGGTGCGGCCCATGTCTACTACCATGGGTACCTAGGGTTATATCCCCCACAGACACACTAACTTACCTAAACCCATCGACACCGAAAAACGGGCACCTTGAAGCCTGGATACAAGAGTTCTCATATCTCTTCAATTTGACCATAGTATGCTATCTTCTACATCTTGTTGTCAAATGCATCTACATGAACAACACTGTTCTGGTACACACTTTTCTTGTCTTGATCAATTATGTAAAAGGTGTAGCCATTTATGTCATAGCCTTGATAGGTTGTGACAATGAAGAAAGGGCCCTTTGCCAGCTTTTGAAGCCTTTCATCTGTGCAAGAGGTTGAACTGGCAAGTGGATCTCTTAACCGGATGTTGAACCCACTCATATGTGCCCTTGCTAACCAAGCTTCGCCCCAGTGCAGGTTTTGTTGCCTCAACATCTCCATATGCTATTTGATGTAAGATTCCACCTCTATTGTATGCTGCAACACTAGAAAGTGGGCTCGTTGGAAGGCATCTAGATCTAGAGTAATTTGCTTCTCCCCAACACACCCTCTGCCCAATAGCCCTCTAACGAGATCCTAACATATGGGTATGTTAAGCCTTGGGTCCAATGGTTCCTGACCGAAGAAGACCCCTGACCCCTTTAGGATCACCCAGGGGCTCGAGGGCTATGCCCATCGGGCATGCTCGTGCACACCCTCTAGCGAAGAGACCCAACCAAGCCTGAGTTGGCCATGACCTCCACCTAGGGCTCGAGGGCTCGCCCGAGCCCCAGGCTCATGATCTACGACACATCCTGGCCCAGCCCTTGGCTCCTGCCCGGCTAACGACGCCAGCCAAGGCCCATGGGCAAGACGACAAGCCCTGGCCTACCGATGCTCGGGGCTTCCGTAGCATCGCTCCCTAGGTGTGGCACTGCCAATTGCTCCCCCGATAGGGTCACATCCAGGGCGTGACACAAGAAGACAAAGCTTTCCTTCGGCCTTCGAGGGCTTGGGGGCTTCTGGGCCCGTGCGTCGACCCCTAGAGCCAACCTCCTTCGCCACCAAGAAGACTCTAGAAGGTCCAGCAAGGGGAGGTCGATCCATGCCTACATAGCCTAACACGTAGAGTGTCAGAATAGAACAGCCGAATGACACCTAAAACTTCTTTGGCTCCAAGACAACGCCATGGTCCATGGCACACCGCTGCAAGACCCTCCTAGACTCCAGCGCACGTAGACCGTATACTAGTTCCCCCAAATGCCATGTACCTAACCTATCTCATTATATAAGGGATAAGGTAAGACCTAGGAGGGGAGAGGATCCCAGATCGATCACTAGACACTCCTTTCCATTCCATTCCATCGTCTTCCTCCTCTTCGACAAGGGGAAGGCTCTATAGGCGGTGAGGCAACCTTAGGATTAGCACCAAGCTAACCCCGTACCAAATATCTCTCTACACTCTGTTGTAACCGCCTGATTTTGGGTGCTCTTGAGTATAAGGATCATCAGCTGCTAGACGTAGGGACCGAATTGGCCAAAACCAGGATAAACCATTGCATCTTCTCTATATAATTCTTGTGTTCTTGAGTCCACCTGAACCATCAGAGACCTGTACTTTCACACCAACTCGAACAACTATGCTTGCCGCGGTTTTGACCCCGCAACACCTTCCCTCATGGTGAGACTTGGAGATGATGATTAGATTAGTGGGGTCCAAGTAACTGAGGCACCAGTCGACCACCTCCTCAGTAGAATAGCACTGCGCCATGCTTACCTCAAGATGGACCCAACTCTTGGCATACCTATTCAGAGTACTCATAAATCTCTCATACGGATACATGTGGTGGAGGAACATCGGCCCAAGATGCTTGATCTCCTTAACCAAATGTACAATGAGGTGGACGGATATGTCAAAGAAAGTCGGCGGGAAGTAAGCCTCAAGGAGACATATCACCTCACACATGTTCTTCTCAAGATCATCAAGTGATTGTTCATCAATGACCTTCTGAGAGATTGCATTAAAGAAGAAGTAGAGGCTCATGATTGCCATTCGGGTTTTTTCTGGCAATATGTTCCGGATACCAACTGCAAGCATCGTTGTGAGCATGACATCGCAATCATGAGCCTTCATGGGAAGCATCTTGTTTTCTCTTGTAGGCACAAGCTTTTGGATGTTGGTTGCGTATCCAGAGGGAAGTTTGAGACTACGAAAGAAGTCACACAATTCTTGCTTCCCTTCTTGGGTTAGGTTTATGGCAGATAGAGGTGGCTAGGCACTAGTACCATCATGACAGAGCTCGGGCCTTATGTCCAATTCCTCTAGGTCAGCTCTTCCTTTTGCATGGTCCTTGGTTTTCCATTTGTCATTAAGGATTGTCCCAAGCAAACTCCGACAGACATTCTTTTTCACGTGCATGAGATCAATATTGTGGCGGACCGTTATGTCTTTCTAGTAAGGCAGTTCCCATAGGATTGACATTTTCTTCCACCTCTTCTTAATGGCACTCTTTGCTTTTGCACTGTGCTTTCGCTTTCCAAGGATAGTGTTCTCTAGGTCAACTTTAGGCATGGTATCCGCTACCACCTGGTCATAGACCTGTTGCCCGCTGAAATGCCTTGGTGTAGATCTTGTCTCCCTCGTGCCATCAAACTATCGTTTCATCACCCAATATGGATGAGACTTAGGAAGGAAATGTCCGTGCGTTACAAAGACCCTCTTCTTTAAGTTATTCAGCCAAACAGTCTCCGTGTCATCTAAGCACTGAAAGTAGTCTTTTTCTCCTTTGCTCTGCCTAGAAACACTACGATGTCCTAGAATATCAGTGATAGTGGTGAAGAGCATGGCACATAGGTTGAAATGTTCTTTCCTGAACCCATCATACACCCTGATACCCTCTTCTTTCTAGAGTTCCTTGAAATCATCAATAAGCGGCCTCAGATACACGTCGATGTTAACACCAAGTTGACACGGACCAGATATCAGAACTGACATCATCATGTACCTCCTCTTATTACATAGCCATGTGGGAAGGTTGTTGATAGTTAACAGCACGGGCCAGACACTATGTGAGCTACTCATGTTACCAAATGGGTTCATGCCAACCGTGCTAAGTGCAAACCGAAGATTCCTTTGCTCATCAACAAAACTTTTATTCTTGAAATCAATGACCCACCACTGAATAGCATCTGCTGGGTGCCATATATAATCATCAACCATTCGCCCATCCGAGTGTCAGCTTAGCTGTCATGCATCCTTGGAGGTTGCAAACAAACGTTTCAGGCGAGGAATTATAGGAAAGTACCAAGCAACCTTCCTAGGAACTCTACGGTGTGTCTCCTCACTATCATCACCCTCATCAGTTCTTCGCTTGTAACGAGAGGTCCCACACTTGGGGCATTCAGTGAGGGTTGCATTGTCACCATAGAACAGGATGCAGTCATTTTTGCAAGCATGAATTTTCTCGAACTTCAATCCCATCGGACAAACAATCTTCTTGGCCTCATATGTAGTCCTAGTTATCTGATTCCCCTTAGGAACCATATCTCCGAACACTTCTAGCAATTCTCTGAAACCCTTGTCAGTCTAGTGATGTGCCGCCTTCAGTTGGAGAAGCTTTAGTGAAGCGGACAACTTCGTATACCTCTCATTGCAACTCGGATAAAGCGGTTTCTTCATATCTTCCAATAGTTGTTTCAGCTTCTTGAACTCTGAACCAGTGTACTCATCAAAGCCAAAGGCATCACGCACCATCTCATCTAGATTCTCAACCGTAGGGACATGGCTGGCAGCAATCTCTGCTACATCATCATCACATAGTTCCTCATTGTCAAAGGGTGATTCCTCACCACCGTCACAAGTTTCATGAAGTCCTTCATCACCATCATGCTGACCAACAGCCTGCGCTTGATCTCGGTCATTGACACCTTCTTCTCCATGTTTGTTCCAACATCTATATTCATCCATGAAGCCTCAAAGAATTAGGTGGGCATGGACTGAGAACGAATTCGAGTATTGCTTCTCATTCTTACAGTCAACACATGGGCACAACATAGATGACTTATGTGCATTCCTCATGTCCGCCTCTGCAACAACTAGGAAATATTTCAGTCCTTCCAAGTACTCATCACAAGTACGGTTCTGAAGATACATCCAGTGGCCTCGATGCTCCATAGTCTACAAAATACGATTGAAAATGGAAGAATATAAGCAAATTCATCAATGCTTTAGTAATAAAAATCACATTTTTTAGTAGACTTAGTTCACATTGCAAGTTTCACACAAGCAAATTCATCACAGTATCACACAAGCTCATAAAAGTTCTTGCTGAGCTCACCACTGTTCACAAAGAAGCACATGCTAGAGAACAGGAGGCCGAAGAGCAAAGCACGCTGGGGACCAAGGAGGAGAGCTGAGCACACCGGTGATCCCCTACATATCGAGATGGCAAAGCATGGTTGGAGCACGGCTAATCGAGTACACTACAGAGATGAACAAGTTAGAGTTAGACTCGAGCTCGACCACAGCCATGGGGGTGCGGCGGAAACAGAACGGCGGTGCTGCAGCCGATACAGCACGGTATAGGTTAGTCTAAGGGCTCAGGCAGCATCAGCAGCTTACCGCGATGTCGATGCGCTGCTTGGTTGAACCGGCGATGAGGCGGAGCTAGATGGCCGGCGGTGATGTGGCGTGCGGCAGCGTGAACTGGTGGCGAGGTCACCGCTTCGGTGCAACTTGCGCGGTAGAGGTAAAACAATGGCGCCCATGAGCATCATGGAGCTGCAGAGGAGCTAAAACCATAAACCGGATGACGAGAGGAGCTCTGAAATGAGCTGGCGACAACGAGGTGCCCATGGCGGGAACCAGCACCGAAGGCGATTGCAGCGGTGAGAGGTGGCAACAATAGTTCGAGGAGGAGCGCAAGAACTAGGTGGAGTTGGGAGCGCGGACAATTGGGCGAAGATGGAACAACGGCGATGAATTTGGTCGTTGAGCGGCACGGCGGTGCTCGGGCAGAGAAGAGGGAAAGAGAGGAGCGCCGGTGGCTCGAGCTTACCTACAGTTCGAGAAGGTGGAGAGCACGGCCAGGCCACCGCCGCAGGCTGCAGCAGCGCTCCCCTCGGCCTGCCGCTTGCCACAGCAGCGCGCTCCTCTGGTCGCCGGCCACCTGCGCGCACGGCGCGCAACTCCTACCGCCGCCCGCCTGTAGGAGCGCCGAACAACTACGGTCGCCGCCTACCGCCCGCCAACTCTGCTCGCGTGCCTCAAAGCCGCAGGCCTGCGCCGCGCGCGAGAACGGCTAGCGCCGCCCGCATTAGAGCCGCGCAAGAGCCCACGCCCGGCACGCGACAACGGCCCTGCCCGCTGTGTTCCGTACGTGCCAAGTACCTTCCTCTGCCCGTTAGCACGTGCTAACAGCTAAGTACGCAGGCCAAGTACTACAGACACGAATACGGCACACACGTCTGCCACAAAGTACAGACACGTATAGAGCAGGATGCGTCTGCTACAAGTAGGAATACTCGAGACGAGTGTTGGAAACACGCGTCTGCAACAACTTACGCATCAGCAATAAGAGATCTTACTACATATGCGTGTCCCATACACGCGTCCGTAGAGTTTGATCCCGTTATTCGAGACTCGGAAATCACAACACGTGTCTGTAATAATTGATGTAGATACAGACGCATTTTATAAACGCACGTCTGTAGATTTAGCACATACGCGTTTTACCAACACGCGTCTGCAGTAAGCGCTTATTACAGACGCGTGTTGACCTTGCCGGACCGGCGACCCCTACCAGCAACTTACTACATACACGCGTCAGAAAGGCGCATCTGTAGTTGACTTACTGCAGATGCGCTTTAGTGCTGGCGTCTATGGTGAGGTGGTGAATATGTGGCTTTTTTACCTAGTGAAGTGCACTATAAAAAATACATCACCTTCTAGTACCGTTACAAAGGCATAACCAGGCTATCATCATAAATATAGTATCTACGTACGGTAATGTCAGGCAAAACCTCGGGATAATAAAGGATCAAAATATTGTTGCAACTATATAGCAAACAAAATATATTTGCACATGGCCAGCACAATCACGCTGTAGGTTATAGTCGTCCATGTGGGAGCAGAGGGCTCCAAGGATCCTTTTGGTGGTATCCTTGGGGAGATAAATAAGGATGGCTCCTGCATCGTACGCAGGGGGAGGACGATCAAGTATCGTTTGTCGGAGTCGTGGGAGAACTTGAACACTGGATCCTCGGCGGAGTCGTCATCAGCGTCGCAGCATTTGGTGCAAAGTTTCGCTTCGGAGGAGCAGGAGAGCAGCAAGCATATGGTCATGAGTAGGAGGGTGATCCGGATACAATATGGGGCCGGCGGTAGTGGAAGAAGCTTATGAACCTGGAAGGACGCCATCTCTGGATAAGCTTGCCAATTCTTGGTGATGCGTTTTAGTTGCCTCCCATGGCAATGGGACGTCGCCCCTTTATATGCTGGGCCAGTGCGGTACGCAGTACGCGTTTTTCCTCAATGCATGCAAGGCAGTCCTTCCGGGAAATTGGTAGGGATTGAACATGCTGCAGTCCTGCAGATATCTAGACGTGTGCAACGGGAGTATTAATATTTGTATGACACCCATGTATTTGTGTGTTGTTCTACGGTTCTACTACTACCGCGTCCGACCCTTCATAATTCCACAAAAAGTTCTACTGAGTGCGTCGTGCATAGACCGACGAATAACCCTACGTAGATTGTTGGAGAAGTGGAGTGCTGGTCCGTATTTGTGTCTTCAAATAATTGACTAACGTAAGTGGGCCGGAGGTTGAATTGTCTTTCAAGTTGCATGTAGAAGTGTCTTCCTATAGGAATATTTTTTAGCAACGTCTTCTTTTTTAATAGAGGCAGCTCAATTAAAATCCACATCTAAAGATACCCTCTATTTTTAGAGGTCGCTAGTAATATCTGGCGAAACCTCGGGATAATGAAGGATCAAAAAAATAATGTTACAACTATATAGCAAACAAAACATATTTGCACATGGCCAGCACAATCACGCTGTAGGTTATAGTCGTCCATGTTGGACCAGAGGGCTCCAAGGATCCTTTCGGTGGTATCCTTGGGGAGATAGATAAGGATGGTTCCTGCATGGTGTGCAGAGGGATGACGACGCACCCTGTTCACTTTAACTTATCAGCCTGACTTATTAGCTATGGTACAGTGTTTTTATCTCATAACAAATCAGCTTCATCAGCTTGCTTATCAGCCCTAGAAATCATCAGCCGAACAACTTGAACACTGTGGGCGGAGTCGCCGTCGCCATCTTAGCATTTGGAGCAAGGTTTCGCGTGGGAGCAGCAGGATAGCAGCAAGCATATGATCATGAGTAGGAGGGTGGTCCGGAAACATGGAACTGGCCGTAGTGGAAGGAGCTTATGAACCTGGAAGCATGGCATCCTTAGTAGCTACTCAGCGATCTAGATAAGCTTATGAACTCAACTAATTCTTAGGGATTGAACATGCTGCAGATATCTAGACGTGTACAACGGGAGCATTATTGTTATTTTTCAAAATTCCACAAAAAGCTCTACTGAGTGCGTCGTGCGTAGACCGATCAATGAATAATTGACTACGTAGATTGTTGGAGTAGTAGTGGAGTGCTGATCCGTATCCGTGTCTTCAAATAATTGACTAACGTAAGTGGGCCGGATGTTGAATTATCTTTCAAGTTAATAGACTAAAGCTTGTCAGACACGGCTGCTGCCCCCTTTGTGCTCCTCGCTCGCCGCCGCGGCTGCCATCGCTGCCAGCTACTCTCCTGCGAATCTACCAGTGGCAATACAGAGAAGGGACCCATCATCTATCTTTTACATCAGTTTTTTATTATTATTTGCTTAGGATTTCTCCTAAATAAATCTACCAACAAAACTAGTTGAGTTCCGATCAGGATCTTGTTACATGCGACTACTATAGGTATATTTTTTAGCAACGTCTTCTTTTTTAATAGAGGCAGCTCAAATAAAATCCACATCTAAAGATACCCTCTATTTTTAGAGGTGGCCAGTAATATAAGCCGAACTGCCTCTATAAATTGCATTTTAAGAGGTAGTTCGGCTTGCTATTTATTTCTAGAGGTGTTTGGATTTCCAAGCCGCCTTTTGAACTCAAATTTTAGTGGTGGTTGGCAAATTTTCTTCGCCTCTTAAAATAGTGCAACACAACAAAATTCATAACCTTTTCAGTCAAAGTCGGATGAAGATAAATTTTATATCAAATATGTATATATTGAAGGGATCTACAACTTTGTAGTTGACGACGTTTTCATTTAAAATCATTTACATCCCGCAAATGCTATTTGAAGTTCTTGCATTTTGATTTTATTTTTTTTCAAACGACCTTGGTTGATGGAGAAATGACTAAAATCAAAGTTATAGATCCTGACAAGATCTAAAACATTGCAGCCCATAAGTTTTGAAGTTAAAATAATCTATGATCCAAAATTTAGTTTGAGGTCCTCGCATTTTGAAATTTCAAAATTTTTAACGATTTTGAATGATAAAACGACAAAAACTAAAGTTGTAGATCTCAAAGAGCTATCAACTTTGTAGTTGACGATGATTTCAATTGAAATCATTTATCTCATCGCGCGAAAATTCAATTAAACCTCAGAAAGTAGCAAACCATCTCCGGAAAAATCCCAAACTAGGTGTTTCCTTCACACGTGGCACGTGGAAGCCTAAGAAAAAGTTTGAGATCAATACGACACTGGAATGCGTATGAACCAAATAAACCTTGATAACCTATGTGTATAGTCATGGCTCGATGAAAGGGCACATGTACCTCTGTGAAGCATGTATACTCCGCCTATGTCGAAATAGCTTGAAATTTTTTTGGCAAGCATGTACACCCGAATTAAGACCCCACATAGGATCTGAGGTTCTTTTGATAAGTCTTTTTATTTATTATATTTTTCTCTATGCCGAATGAGACAAAAGTGGGTGAATTTCATCTTGGACCCAATAGATTTTGTCACCCACCTCCACAAAATTCTTATCCCTAGGGCTCATTAGAGCCTATGTAAAAGTTTGGCACCATTCTGATCTTTTCGTGGGTAGACTCAGTTCAACCTATAATTAAACGGTCTCGTCGCGCGGTAATTCAATTAAACATCAGAAAGTAGCAAACCATCTTCGAAAAATCTCAAATTTGGTATTTTCTTCACACGTGGCACGTGCAAGCCTAAGAAAAAGTTTGAGACCACTACGACACCAGAATGCCTATGAACAACAGAAACCTTGATAACCTATGTGTATAGTCATGGTTCGATGAGAGGGCACATGTACCTCTGTGAAGCATGTATACTCCGCCTATGTTGAAATGACTTGAAATTTTTTTGGCAAGCATGTACACCCAAATTAAGACCCCACACAGGATTTGAGGTTTTTCTGATTAGTTTTTTTATTTATTATATTTTTCTCTGTGCCGAATGAGATAAAAGAGGGTGAATTTCATCTTGGACCCAACAGATTTTGTCATCCACCTCCACAAAATTCTTATCCCTAGGGCATATTAGAGCCTGTTTAAAAGTTTAGCATCATTCCGGATCTTTTCGTGGGTAGACTCAGTTCAATCTATAATTAAACGGTGTCGTCGCACGAAAATTCAATTAAACCTCAGAAAGTAACAAGCCATCTTTGGAAAATCCCAAACTAGGTGTTTCCTTCACACGTGGCATGTGGAAGCCTAAGAAAAAGTTTGAGAAGAATACGACACCAGAATGTATATTTCTAGTTGCCCAACAAATGTTACACGAATTACATGCATGACAATAATTAAACACACAAAGCCGTACAAATTAAAATTAGAACCCAATTAAACTACGACCTTGAAAACAACCTAATAAACATTAATTACTATCGGAATCACTGTCGGGTTCGATTGGGCCACGCACACTAACATGCCTCTGTAGCCATATATGTTAATTGATGTCACAGATTATGTATCCGCTTGTATCGATGAAGTCCAATGCCCGTATGAGTGCACTCTCTCATGCCTCACAATACCAAAAGAATGGTTGGCCATAGATGTAACCTATTGAACAACCACTGCCCCTGTTAGTAATCTTTATGCAGTACTGGCGTCCTTCTACTGTGAGCTGGCCGAGGTTACCATTGTAGAAGTCCCAATCATACCCGAGTTGCTCCGTAGCTTGGTCTAGAACGGCCCACAAGCCACATGAAGCATAGGTAAGGTCCCGGGGCGCAATCCGCATGTGGAGAAAAAAAAATTAGAGAATGTTATTACAATAATAAACAACAAATAACCATGACTCAGGTATAAGTAACCATTTTACCACACCCGCACGGTTGTAGCTCGCAAACCATTCGCTTACTTACGGGACGGGGATATCACCAGCATTCAAAGCAAGTGCCTTGAAGTGTGAGAAATTAGACACATCATAGCAAACACATCAAAGTGCCTCTAAACAGATGCGCATGGCACTGAATTGGGCGCTTATCACGTTCGGGCTCTATCTTCCCGTCTCGTGTATATGGTTCCGATAATTTGCACCCCTCAAAGGGATGGAAAAACTGAGTTCACACGTCCATAGCTGACCACTTGCATTAGATGCCGTGTTCTTGATGTTGTCCAAGATAAAGAACCAGCTAAGTGCTGTTCGCAGCCAATCTATTAGGGATATAGTCTGCGACATATATGTATGCAACAATGATATTAAACTAATTACACTTATTTGTTAGCATCAAAAAACAAAAGATGTTGACAAACATTTCATACAATAGCTGAAACAAGGAACCGTGGAATGGCCACATTAGGAGCGAATGGCTCATCGCCAGGGTGGAAACCTGGTTCTTGTGGTGGGGGAGGTCTGTTGTTCATACCACCTGATCGATAAAATGCCAAAAAAATATGAACATAAATTATATGCACAAAAAATTCTTCCAAGTAAAATATGGCAACATAATTAAATATAGATCGAATGCAAGGAATAAGAATATATATAAATATAGAATGCAATGAAACATGAATATAAATATAGATCAAATGAATATAGATAGAATATTGGAGAAGACAACATATCAATACCATTGAAAAATGCAGGAGCCATGACCAAATCACGTAGAGAGGCTGGATTTCTTGAGAAGTGAGAGTTGTCGTGGCTAACCATGAAGAGCTCTCTCCCAAAACCTAGAGGAAAAGGTGGGCAGGTGCTGGTAGAGCCCTCAGAGTATGGCTCGGGGCTTTCCTCCTGGATTGTATGGAGCGTGTCATCCGGAAGATCTGTTCGGATTTGCACCATGTTTATCATCAGCGTAGGCTGGTCTGCCTCAAGGAAGTCGATCTGATAGAGGTCGTTGATGTGGCTACGCTCGGCGTGGTCGGCGAAAAGATGGTGCACGGCATCCTGACAGATCGGATCTGCACCCACTAGCTCAAAAGGATAGGTCCTCGGCATGCTCTCCGTTGGGGCGGGGAGTGGTCGGCATTGAACGGTACGCCCTTCTAGAAGTGCTGTGATCACCAAATCTTCATCTTGCCACCTCAGACGACATGCACGAGCAGGGCGCTCGGCATTAGTGGCATGGTGACCTTGGAGTGCAGGAGGTTTGTCGCTCACTCTAGATCGATCTAAGACTGAATCCACGAGGGGCTGACATTCCGCTAAGCGGTCCGTGACCAGATCGATAGCTTCAATCAGATCGTCATTGTTGATGGATCTCCTAACCCAGTGGCGAGGCATCAGGATCGGAGATGTCATTGTAGATGTTGGAACGATCGGTGCAGGGTGATCCTGCACCGCCTCCATGATTTCCCGCTGCCATCGGGGCCGATGACCCAAGTCATGGATCCGATCGTGAAGATCTGGCATGGCTCGGGAAAGGCCATGGAGCTCGAGAAAGTGACCATCTGGTTGGCCATGGAATCAGCACGCACACCCCCTACCTGACGCGCCACTGTCGATGAAATCTGGTCGGTAGTCTACCGAGGGGTATACCCACTGTAGTAGATGATCGGTGGAGGTGCGCGTAATAGGAACCGAATGGTGACACAAGGCGTAGAGACAGCGATTTAGACAGGTTCGGGCCGTCTGATCGACATAATACCCTACGTCCTGTGTCTTTGTTGGATTGTATTGAACATGAGCTAATTTTGAGGGGGCTCCTTGCCCACCTTATATAGTCTAGGGGTATGGTTATAAGTTGGTTTGATCTAGATCTATTCGGCTATATGGTCAGTATTTACAAGGAATACGATATCTATCATATCCAAATAGATCTTTCTCTATCTTCAAGATTCTTTCCTAAAACTAAATGATGCATGCTGATCGGTGTCTTGCATCACACACCTTCTCCTTATGGGCTGGACCTCTCCTGGTGGTGTGGGCATGTCTACTGCCATGGGTACCTAGGGTTATATCCCCCACAGACACACTGACTTCCCTAAACCAATCGACACCGAAAAATGGGCACCTTGAAGCCTCGATACAAGAGTTCCCATATCTCTTCAATCTGACCATAGTATGCTGTCTTCTACATCTTGCTGTCAAATGCATCTACATGAACAACACTATTCTGGTACACGCTTTTCTTATCTTGATCAATTGTGTAAAAGGTGTAGCCATTTATGCCATAGCCTTGATAGGTTATGACTATGAAGAAAGGGTCCTTTGCCAGCTTTTGAAGCCTTTCGTCTATGCAAGAGGTTGAACTGGCATGTTGATCTCTGAACCAAATGTTGAACCCACTCATATGTGCCCTCGCTAACCAAGCTTTGCCCCAATGCGGGTTTTGTTGCCTCAACATCTCCATATGCTCTTCGATGTAAGATTCCACCTCTATTGTGTGCTACAACACTAGAAAGTGGGCTTGTTGGAAGGCATCTGGATTTGGAGTAATTTGCTTCACCCCAACACACCCTCTGACCAATTGCCTTGTAACGAGATCCTAATATATGGGTATGTTAAGCCTTGGGTCCAATGGTTCCCGACCATAGAAGACCCCCCGACCGACCCCTTCAGGATCACCCAGGGGCTATGCCCATCGGGCACGCTCGCGCACACCCTCTAGCGAAGAGACCCGACCAAGCCTGACTTGGCCACGACCTCCACCTGGGGCTCGGGGGCTCGCCCAAGCCCCGGGCTTGTGATCTACTGAGTATGGCCTGGCCCTTGGCTTAGAGTATAGCCAGGCCCCAGGCTCAGAGTATGGCCTAGCCCTTGGCTCCTACCCGACTAACGACGCCAGTCAAGGCCCAGGGGCAAGAAGACAAGCGCAGGGCTACCGATGCTCAGGGGCTCCCTGGTGTCGCTCCATAGGCGCGGCCCTACCAATTGCTCCCCCAACAGGGTCACATCCGGGGTGTGACACAAGAAGACAAAGCTTTCCTTCGGCCTCCGGGGCTCGGGGCTTCTAGGCCTACGCATCAGCCCCTGGAGCCAACCTCCTTCGCCACCAAGAAGACAACAGAAGGTCCAGCTAGGGGAGGCCGGTCTAAGCCGGCACAGCCTGACACACAGAGTGTCAGAACAGAGCAGCCGAATGACACCCAAGGCTTCTTTGGCTCTAAGACACTGCCACGGTCCATGGCGCACCGCTACAAGACCCTCCTAGACTCCAGCGCACATAGATCGTAGACAAGTTCCCCCAAACCGCCAAGTACCTAACCTATCTCATTATATAAGGGATAAGGTCAGACCTAGGAGGCAAGAGGATCCTAGATCGATCACCAGACACTCCATTCCATTCCATTCCATTCCATCCACCTCTGCTCTGCACCAAGAGCGAGGCAACCTAGAAAGGGGCACCGGGAGCTCCTCCACCGCATCTCGTCGTCTTCCTCCTCTTTGATGAGGGGGAAGGCTCTACCGGCGGCAAGGCAACTTTAGGATTAGCACCAAGCTAACCCCCTACCAAATCTCTCTCTACACTCTGTTGTAACCCCCTGATTTTGGGTGCTCTTGAGTATAAGGATCATCAGCTGCTAGACGTAGGGACTGAATTGGCCTGAACTAGGATAAACCATTGCATCTGTCGATAGGGAACCCTACGGGCCCCCCATAGACCATACTGCAGGGAGGTAGGCCTTGGTAGCAAGGCCTACAGCCCAATCGCCAAGAAGAACACGGAGCTAAGCAACTTGCAAAACTGAAACTCCAACGCAAACTATATAAGGCAAGGCGCCCGAAGCGTAGCTTAGGACTCTGACCTTGTATTCAAATAGGACACAAACAATGCCTGGACTATAAAGGGCTGGTGAGGGTATCCATTGTAAAAGAGAGAACGCATACCCGATACTCAAAGCAATACAACGTAAACAGGCTAACGCCAAAACTGAACGTAAGGTTATTACTCGACCAAGTCGAGGGCCTAAACCAGTATAAATCGTGAGTCTCTTTGCGCAACCGCCGAATTCCGCTATTCGCCGAAGCCCGAACAACTGTCTCGGGTACCCCCGTGGCAGGCTATCGGTGGTAAAACATCGACAGCTGGCGCACCAGGTAGGGGCTTTCGATGAATTTTTTCTTGAGAGTTCGGCGGACCTCAACTTCAAGATGACCTTTTCGGAAGGAACAACCTTTGTCTTTGGATCCTGGATCTGCAAGGCTGACGGCGACGGCAAGCTTCGTACCCGTCTCCGAGAAGAAAAAGAATTCGATGATGAAGTTCAATACAAACTCACCGAGAAGATGACGAAACTCTCAACTTCGGATACAACTCGGAATAAGGAAGAAAGCGGATATGAAACCGACTCTGAAAAAGAGATACAACTCGATTCCAAGACAATCTTCACGGCACAAGAGCCAAGCTTAATTGGACTCGGAGACACAACAACGATCGCGAAGGGATACGACCCGTACAACTCAAAGAAGAACTTGGGAACTTACGGACTGCGCAACGCGGCATCAGTCTATCAACACTTTACCCAAAACAAGATGAACTCAGCAAGAAGAATACTCCTGGAGGGAGCACAAGAAGGGATGATCATGACAGTTACCCCACAAGATTGTGTGGTGCATTGGCCAGGCTCTTTCACCTCGAGCAAAGCCTAGACTGGCACGCGCGTTGAAGAACTACCTTATCAAGAAGGAAAAGAACTCGGATCTAGCTCAGAAGCTACAGACAGCTCAACCAAACGAAGAATGGAATACCGTACAAGAAGAGCTAGGAAGAGGTATACTGTATATACATGGCAGAGCAGTCAGAACAACCTTTGGAACCACCACAGATACCAGATATAAAATCTTCAGACGAATCAGAAGGCAACATCTTGCCAGATAAGAAAAGCGACAACAACGAAAATGATGAGCAAAGACACTACTACATAAACTTTACTGGAGGCGGGCGATTTGGGTTTCCCGCGGCGGGCAAAGCCGTCCGCCGCGGCCTAGAGGCCACGGTAAATCATGGCTTAACCATGGCGGGCGGCTTTGCCCGCCGCGGTTAACCGATTTACCGCGGCGGGCGATCTAACGTGCCCGCTGCGGTAAATATACTTTTACCACGGCGGGCACGTTACACCGCCCGCCACGGTAAATCGGTTAACCGCGGCGGGCACCTTTTGTGGCCCGCCGTGGTTATGTTGATTAGCCGTGGCGGGCTTTATTATTTGCCCGCCTCGATAAATTATTTCCTGAATTAAAAAAAATACAGCAGGCATATAAATTCAAATAAAATACAGCAGCCATATAAATTCAAATTCAAATTCAAATCACATCCATATTTCACAGATTAAACTTAAAAAGTATGCAGACATTACACATGAGATAATATACATATATATATACATTCACTTAGTCATTCTTGTCATCATTAATTCATTACATTTACATATTAAAGTCGTTATACATGCGATAAGGTGTAATCCTGTGGGTGCATCATCGTGGGCCATTTCCTCAGCCTCTCGTACTCCGGTAACATCGCTAGCGGGCTGTTCTCATGGAAGAACGTGCCCCCTTCAAGCACGCATTTGTCTAAGACAAACTTACATATGTCCGCCTTTGTCTGTTTGAAGCTGTGTTGGATGCTCTACATGTCTCTCGACCAGTTCAATCCATTCTTGAGCACCCTCCAACTGCTGCTGTACTGCTTGCACACCCTCAGGAACTCATAGGCATAGAAGCCACAGGTTTGTGATCCAACCGGTTGTTTGGCACACTGCATGATCGATACGCAAGCATTACAACACAGGCATTAGAACACATATGAACGGAAAGCACAATTAAACCTTTCAAATACTTACCAAAAAGTTGCGTCTAATTTTGATGCGGTTCTTATGGTTAGCCTTAAAATTCTCTGTTCTTCGATCATAGCATTCAGGATCCTTCACGTACTCCTTATAAGCGCTATATACGAAATGTACTAGTATTAGATAGGGCATTAGAACGCATATGAGAAGACAGTTCAGTCACTTACACTTTGAGGCAATCTTCAAAGGCCTTGTACCCTTTTAAGTTTGGCAGTGTCAACGAATCAAATACGCAGGCCCTGCCATCCTGAGGGTAGATGATAAATGCAACCCAGTGACCCTCGAGGCCTTGGCTGCGCCATTGAAATAAAATACAGGTTACGACGAGAAATAATAATTCTAGCTAGCTACCCACTTATCTCTATAGGCATGTCTTCGACTTACCCAAAGTGGTAGGCAGCTAGGATACACCCATGTCCCCTGATCTTCTTCATAGCTCCTAGTATGTACCTTGAAATGTTCAACTTCTCATTGTCCATCAGTTTCTTCCTGTGCCCCTGTCTCTGTCGCTTGGTCAAGTCTTTCATGGTTGGATGATTGTCATCTAGGTGGTAACCAATGATGATTCTTTGAGCAATATGCATTGGAGATAGATAGATAACATCAAGTTTTAGTTCCTTGGATATATAGGCCATCAACCTGCAAGGACAAGCCATCGTGGCATATATAAGTAGTCTTGACCGATTCAAAGGCAGGTGATATGTGAAACTCGCAATTCATCACTTACATAGAGAACAAGGTGACTTGGGCGATGTCAAGGTCTTGTTCCCGCAGTAGTCTGTACATGTCGTGGAAGTCCACGGGGAGTTCTACATCGTTGCCGGGCAAGTGGAAGTACTCCGCCACAACCTTGACTAGAAAACCATGCAGGCCAGCTTTTGCCGCTTCCATGTACCAGAGATGAAACCTCCTTGTCTCCCACCTTTCCTCATCGACGAGTTGGGCCATGGTTATCATGAACTTCCCATGCTCGTAATGGCTGGGGCAGTCATCCGATTTAGGAAATAGATGGAAAGGTGATCTCGGCCTGGGATAGAAATGTTAGTACCATATTATGGCAAAGAAAAGTTATTAGCAAATTATGCTCGCCGCTACCATACCTTTTGAACTCAAGTGAGTATGTGAGCTGCCCTTGGTCGCCTTTAGTCTTCGCCGGCGGTGGAGGACAGTGGCTTGTGCTCGCAATGGCAGCAGGCGGTGTCTTTGCCCCGAGTTCCTACGTGCCTCCCGGTCCTTTGCTCATGCCCTTAGACGGACTGCCGGGAGGTGGAGGTGGACTTGTTGTTGGAGGAGGAGAACAAGGGTGAGGGCTTGTGCCTCCCGGTGCTTTGCTCGTGCCCTTAGACGGACTACCGGGAGGTGGAGGTGGACTAGTTGTTGGAGGAGGAGAACGAGGGTGAGGGCTTGTGCCTCGGGGAGAGTTCCTTCCCTTGTCATCCCCGCCATTGCCTTCGTCATCGCCGTCGCCGTGATCCGGATCATCGGGGGGACAAGATTCGGCAACGGATGGTTGTGATGCTGGTGTCGCCGTCAGCGTAGAAGTCAGCGTCAAGAGAATGATCTCTATGTCATCCTTGTTCCACAGGACTTCGGAACCCAAGGCATAATGAGCATATAATTTATAATTAAGCCTGGAAACAGCTCTAAGAGCTCTATGAAACAGACCCTAACTGAAAACTGCCTTAAACACTAAGTTAACAGAAGAATTAGAAGACTCCTCATCATACCTGAAGGAAAGACAGTTTTGCATTTTCACAGTAGACAGAACAACGTAGTGGAACCTAGAGAAAGCTAGGATAGCCCAAATGTGAATCTCTAATTACATTTTAGATGGGGAAAATATAGCAGTTACTACAAGAATGAAATTTGAGCTTTAGAGACAGCATTGTAATTACAGAACCAAGGTACTACGTAGTTCTTACCTTGGCCTGGGCGCAGCAGGTTCCAAGTGAGGAGGTAGCGGCTAGAGCCCATCTGTGCTCCGAGGACGGGGCCCGACGTGTGGACGGTGACCGGGGAGGAGGATGGGGATGGTGACCGGGGAGGAGGACGGGGCCCGGCGTGTGGACGGTGATCGCGGAGGAGCTCGGTGGCCGGCACTAGGGTTCCAGGGACGGGGCCCAGCGTGGAGGAGCTCGGCGGGCGAAGCAAGGGTTCCGGGGAGAGGAGGACGGGGGCGGGGGTCACATATATAGCCACTGATTAACCATGGCGGTCAATATAATTTGCCCGATGTGGTAAATGTTTACTGTAGCGGGCACTTACACTGCTCGCCGCTATTAATCTATTAACCGCGGCGGGCGCTGTTACGTGCCCGCCACGGTTAATACTGCAGAGTAGATAAGGTGTTGCCTCTGTATAACCAAAGACAAACTATTTGGCTGTGTATAAGCACTAGTTAATTGATCAAGTCACTGGGTGAAAAAATAGATAAAAAGATTTCAACATCTTTGGATGTGTATTAACTGCATTATTGGCTGAATAAAAAAAAGAAACTGCATTATAGTCCACTGTTCTTTGGATCTCAAATCTTCACAGGCATACCAAGAATTGAGCCTCTTGCTTGATCAAATGGGCTACTGGAGCTCAAACTTGTCTTCAATGTTTTCATGTTTTGTCAGAAATAGTCTGAATGACACTGTGTAGATCTTACTGTCGCAGTAGTATTAGTACAATAGATAGTAGCAGTAGGTTGAGTAGTACTAGTAGAGTAGTATTGTATAGTAGTAGTAGTAGATTCAGTAGTACTAGTAGAGTACTATGGTTCCATGATATTAATAATAAGTTACAAAACTTGTCTTCAATAGATCGAGCTATATTATTACATATATGTTTCTGGGATACATATATCATTTTGGTGCAGGTGCTTTCACCGTCCTCTTCTCACCGTCGGGGCGGGCCCACGGCATCATCCTGGACTTGTTGAATCGGTCCTCGACGGCCTTGATCTTCTTTGGATGATCGATAAAAAGCTCGAGCTCTGCGTAGTTATTGTATTGTTTGGGACTCTGCACCCCATCAGCTCCCACAATCTGCTGCTTTCTGGACACAACCACATGCCTTATTGGGCGTCTGCATATATATAGTAGGCCACTTGCGCGACATTGGTTGCTAGTACCCATGGGTCATCTTTGTAGCCGATACTTTTGAGGTCCACGGTGGTTAGCCCATAACTGTCCACTACAACCGCATTCGGTTTGACCCACTGGCAACAGAAGACGGTTATGCGTAGGTTTTGGCCATAGTCAAGTTCCCATATTTCTTCAACTTGCCCATAGTATTGCCTCTTCTGGCCCGTGGACTCTTCTTCGCCCTCGTATCGAACACCGTAGTTCTGTGCCAAGCTCTTCTTGTCCTTGTCTTTCGTGTGGAACCTGTAGCCCTAGACATCATACCCTTGCCACATGGCGATTTGGCTGGATGGGCCTAACACAAGCCTCTTAACGGTCTCCGTATCTTCATCAAGGCATCCTTTAAGGGGTATGTGTTGCTCTTTGAGCCACTCTATGAAATTGCTCTTGTGATGGTTCTGGACCCATGCCTCCATGCGCTGCCCGTCATTAGCGGCGTGGATCTCTTTCAGGTGCTTTTCAATGTATTTCTCAATGCTCACTAACTGATGAAGGATGCTGTAATGAGCTTCTTGCACTGTTCGGTTTGCCACATCGGTGCGTACTTTTCGGCCTGTGCACCCCATCCCTGAGGTTTTGCCTTCGTGGTGATGGACAGGTAGCCCAATCACCCTCCCATCTCTTATGTACCTCATACACCAGTTCACGGCCTCCTCCGTTGTGTATGCCTCGATCATAGAGCCCTCCGGGTAAGCACGGTTATGGACGTATCTGTTGAGGGTGGACATGAACCGCTCGTACGTCCACATCTGGTGTAGGTACACGGGGCCCAGTTGATGGATCTGATCGACCATATGCATCATTAGGTGTGGCATAATATCAAAGTAAGATGGTGGAAAGCACATCTCGAGCTGGCAAAGGGTCTCCGTGATGAACTCCTTCAGGGCAGGCAGCTCAGCCTTATCAATGACTTTCTGGGTGATGCGGTTAAAGAAGTATGACATCCGTGTGATGACCATCTTCACGTACTCTGGACGGATAGCCCTAATCGCAAGTGGTAGGAACACCGTCAGCATGACGTGGCAGTAGTGTGAGTTGTAGCCAGTCATTATGAGGTCTTTCATGGAGACCAGGCTCTTGATGTTGGAAGAGAAACCAGTCGGGACCTTGATACCCCTAAGCAACTTAAGAAAAGCCATCCTCTCGTCTTGCGTTAGGTTGCAGGCCGCACCTGAAATATCGACTTTACCGTTCTGAGGCGGTCCCGGGTGAAGGTCTGGCCTGATGCCCAGATTGACAAGATCCGTCCGTGACTTGATACCATCTTTTGTCTTGCCCTTGATGTCCAGCAGGACACCGATAGTGCTTTCAAAGACATTTTTCTCCAGGTGCATGCAGTCGATGGCATGGGGTGTATTCAGTGTTTTCCAATACGACAGGTACTTGAAGAAAATTGACTTCTTCTTGAAAGGAATGGCGGCGGGGACTTCCTCCGTCTGGTCCCGCTTTCGCTTCCTTGTTTTCTTGGGCCCCTCTTCAGTCGGCTTCTTCTTCTTTCCAAACTCCACCTGATCCATGTCCTTGACCATCTCATACACCTTTGTCCCCCAACTAGTCTGCGTCGTTTGATCACGCTGTGGCTCGTCCTGATTGTCAAAGTATTTGTTCATAATACTTCTTCTATACCTGTGATTTTTGGCGAGGAACCGTCTGTGCCTCGTGTACACCATCTTATTGGATCCCTTAAGGTAAGTGTAGCAGGTCTCGTCGATGCAAATTACGCAGCCAGTCTTCCCTTTGATCTGCCCCGACAGTGAGAAGAGACCGGGGTAATCGGTGATGGTGACAAAGATGATTGCTTTTAGTGTGAACTTCTCCTTGCGGGATGCATCCACCATCTGGACCCCAACATAAAATAGTATCTTCATTTCCTCCATGAACGGCTCCAGGAACACATCTATATCGTTGCCGGGCTGCTTCGGTTCAGAGATAAGCATGGTCAGCATAAGGTACCTACGCTTCTGACATAGATGGGGAGGTAGGTTGTACATGGTGAGCACGACGGGCCAAGTGCTGTGCGAGCTGCTAAGGTCACCGAACGGGTTCATCCCATCGGTACTCAGCGCGAACCTAACATGCCTGGGCTCCTTGCCAAACTCCGGGTAGGCCTCGTCGAAATCCTTCCACTGCATCCACGCGACAACTAGCATTTTTCTTGTACCGACTAAAGCCGCAGTGCAGACAACTCGTCAAATTCTCATACTCATTTTCCCGATACAGGATGCAGTGTTAGGGCATGCATCAAACTTTCTAAGCTTCATCGCCACTGGCCGGATCAGCTTCTTGGCCCGATAAGTATTGGCGGGCACCTTGTTAGCCATTGGGTACGTGGTGGCAAGGTAGCTTAACAACTCATTGAAGCTAGTGTCAGACCAACCATGACGAGCCTTCAACATCAACATATGGAGGTTAAAACGGAGCGCCATGCACTCCTACGGACAATCACTGCCGTCCTTATAGAGAGGATCAACTGCCGCCTGCTTCAACTCTCTGAAATTCTCCAACCACTTTGGGCAACCCAACACAACGTCATCTTCATCGAAGTGTTTGACTAGATCTTCAACAAGCTGCACATCCTCGGATTGGCTCACAGTATCCTGACCATCCCCACCATCGCCGGCTTTGTCGGCCATGTCTTGCATTAGATCATCCACCGTGATGTAATCACGACAACTGTTGTCACTGTCAGCTGGCGCAGCTTCTGCTATAGATGATGAGGAGCCGGGTGCTCCTAAAGGATCTTTATTCACTGGTGGTGCTGTCGTCGTCGGCGTCGAAGAGCTCACTCCAGATGCACCGCCACTCGCACCAACTCTTTCGCCGTGAAATGTCCAGACTGTGTAGCCCTCGACGAAACCATACATGATCAAATGAGTTTGCACATCGCTGTCTCGGTGGGCTTTTAGGTTCTTGCAATGAGAACATAGACATATGGTTGTCTTCCGCTTCAGTCTCTCATGGTGAGCTTTACCAGCAGCAATAAACTTCCTTAATTCAAAGAGGTACCGCGGATCATTCACTCTATCGATCCGGTACATCCATTCCGACCTATCCATCATACCTGCGAACATTATCCATCACAATCAACATTAAATAAAGAAGAATTAGGAGAAATTGATGATTTTTACGTCCAAAATCATGAAAAAGAGAGGAAATGCCAACAACTAGATAGTGGTTTGGCACAAATCACCATTAGCAACTTCTGGATATGTCTTCCAGGACACGTCTACTTGATGCCCGGTATTAATGAACTAGATTAGACACGTCTACTTGTTTGGTTTGAAATTTTTGTTGACCAAATCAAACTGAAGCCGTGATAAAATGTGGCCTAAAAATGATATTTGGTTTTTGACGGAGCCAAAATATGGCTTGTGCCAAAATCTAGCGTAGCAAAAAAATGTTTAGATGATAACCAAGCTAAATTCTTGGTTTTTTCCTTCAAGTCAATATGGTTATGTGGAATCTTGTTTTGTAGATAAATTCTTAATAAATATTATAGTAAAAAGAAATTACAAATTGGACACATGATTAAATAGATATTAGCATTTGAAGTTTGATTATCAACTCAGTACATGCAAAAGCAAAATGTAGCAATAAGAAAGAGCCTCCATACATGCAGTAGTGCCAGTGGACAGTGGTCCACACATGCCCAGAAAAGGCAAACCCCAAATGCCAGGCTTGAGGGTGCGTCTGGGAGCGAATCACTCTCGCCCGCTAAATGGTATTTTTAGAGTGAGATTCTCTGCTGATTGTGTGAAGCGATTCTCTAAAATAAACTAAGAGGCTAAGAGCTAAAAAAAGTAGCTTCTTCTGATTCTATGAAGTGATTCTCCGTAGCGATTCTAAGAGTTTATGCTAAAGAATAAAAAAAATCATTTTTAACCTTATTATCACTTCACCGGAGAATGAGGAGCACAGCTCTGCGAAACGAACCCTCAAGCGTGGACGACCCAAGGACGTAAAAATCAGTGGAATACATATCCAGAAGACCCGTGGAGAAGATGAAGGGGTGGTGTTGTGTATTTGTACAGGCTTTACCGCGGCGGGCAAGATAAAGCGCCCACCTCGGTAAATCAACTCTTTACCGCGGCGGGCAGTTTAAAGCCACGGTAAATAGTATTAACCGTGGCGGGCCATTCATACCGCCCGCCACGGTAAATAATGATTTCCTGCGCCGGGCAAATAAGGTGGCCCGCCGCGGTAAATCCTTTTCCCGCAGCGGGCGCCTCGGTGGCCAACCTCGGTGGCCGGCCACCGGTTAACCGTGGCGGGCAAAAGAGGTGCCCGCCACGGAGCCCATTTTGGCCACACTGCGCAAATTGATTCCTATAGTAGTGAGACTAGCAAGGCTAAAGAAGAACAAATTGAAAGCTGGAAGGAGAAACCGGGCTAAACAAAGGAAGAAAGTCTGGAATAAATACAAGGCGGAGCTAACGGAATACAACAGAAAGAAGGCGGAAAAAGAAGCCACAAAAAATACAAAAAGGGAAAGAATTGAAGAATTAACCAAGGAGTTGTACACCCTCACGAATAACGGGAAAGCAAAGGAAGACCAAAGGAAAGAAGTCGGGGGATCAGAAACACAACCCGGCGAAGAAATTCCACAGGAGCCACAAAGGGAGCAGCCACCCAAAAAATTGAATTTTCAAAGGATAGGACCAGTAGAAAGTGCTGATATCAATGGAAGGAAGGAACACTACTCAAGGCAACAAGAAAGAGACAAGCCAGACTTGAGCCAACGCTACCAAGAAATGTCAAGAAGATTTGACAAAGAAGATGACTACGGAGAGTCTGAGTTGAAAGAAGACAGGTCTTATTACAGAAGAGCAAGATCGCCAGATTACAGAAGAACGGAACCATACGATAGATTCCCTTGTTTCGCAGGGAGACTACAAACTTTAAAGCTACCTGTCGGTGTTTCATACAAGCACCGGCAAGTAAATTTATGGTAATGCGCGTTAGGCTCGGATGGTGCGCTAAAGGACACAGGATTTATACTGGTTCGGGCGAAACGTCCCTACGTCCAGTTTGTTGCTGCTTGTGTTATTAGCACCGTAACGATCTGTAGTAAGGGATACAAACTGCCGAGAGAGGGACTGGTCCCAAGTCTCTGATCGAAGGATTGAAAGGTGGTCAAGAGCTTCGTAGCTGCTTGAATGCGTGTGAGTGCGTTCTATTGTTCGGTCCTCTTTTTTCTCCCCCCTCTTGATGGAAGAAGCGCATCCCCTTTTATAGATGAAGGGGCCAGCTTTACAAGGGTAAGGGCTCCAGGACGCATACTCTACTTAGTCTTGTGGCTCACGTCTACCTGGTCAGGTCCTCCACTCTGATGAGTGCGAAGGAAGATAAGTGTTTACAATGTTGTCGATGTCTCAGAGGATGTCGGGTTAGTCACAGAATCATCGCCTCACGCAGGTATGGGCTACTGATCTGATGGTTTTGACTTATGAGCCTCCCTCGGCCTTGCTCCGCACGCCTTATACGGTTCTCGTGAGTCCTCGTTGGGAGAATGCGGGTCGGGGTCCAGTGTAACGCCGTGGTCAAGGCCTTTCATTTGGGAGGACCCGAGGGGTCGGGAAGCGGCGCCCGCTCCCTCGGGTCCACCGTGTGGTGACGGAATACCCATCGTTCGTGGAGATAGCAAATCCTTTCTTGGAGCGTAGCGGTTGTCGATATCTTCGTCCGGGTTCCGTGTCCCAGCTGTCAAGGCGGCGCCTACAACTCTGAGGCGAGGTGCACACACTGTAATACCTTTTGGGCTCTGCGGCGCCGGAAAGGGTCTAAAGCATCCTGTCGTTCCTCGGCAGTCCTTTTCCTGCCAGGGCGCAGGGTATGGTCGTTGGAGCCATGGTTGACCCGAACGTCTTGTCTCGTCCTGTACCCATCATTATGAGGGATAGATATCGATCAGGGCGAGGCTCGCTCTGGGCCGTTGAGTGAGGCTGACCCCGCCCCTCTGGGGTCGGGCGAGACGGAACTCATCCCTCAGCCCTCGGGCGAGACCGAGCCCGCCCTCAAGGCGTCGGGCGAGGCGGAGTTTATCCCTCGGCCCTCGGGCGAGACCGAGCCCGCCCTATAGGCGTCGGGCGAGACGGAGATTAGCCTTGAGCTTTTGGGGCGAGGCAGGGTTATCCTACAAAGGCGTCGGGTGAGGCTGACCCCGCCCCTCCGGGGTCGAGCAAGACGGAATTCATCCCTCAGCCCTCGGGCGAGACCGAGCCCGCCCTCAAGGCGTCGGGCGAGGCGGAGTTTATCCCTCGGCCCTCGGGCGAGACCGAGCCCGTCCCGAAGGTGTCGGGCGAGGCGGAACCGAACTCCTGTCACTCGAACAAGGGATGACATGGAGCCCTTATGCATCTAGAAGTTTTTCACGTTCGATGGTCATCGGTTCCACCTTCCGGGGTACCCTGGTATTAGGTCCCCGACAGTAGCCCCCGAGACTCCAGGTGATTCGGGTAGAACCGCCTGGAGGGTGTTTTTGATTTCGTTGAAGCTAATTTGCCGGAGGGTGCGCGCGAGCGCACCCGATGGGTGTAGCCCCCGAGCCCCCGGGTGACTCGAGTAGAGTCACCCGGGGGGTTGGATCGGCCCCTTCGCGGGTAAGGCTGAAGGACTTAGTTTTTCATCAACTGGGTGTTTTTCCGAGTGGGTCGTGGCGTCCTGTTTACTGGGGACTGATTCGGGGCCGTCCTCACTGGTGCTTCTGCCCTTGGTGGCGGATTGTTCGTGGATTCCTTCTTAGTTAGGCCGGCCGGCGAGTTGCTGGGCCCTAGGTGGGCCAAAGAGAAAAGAAACGGGCCTTTGTGGCTTGTGCTTCCCAGGTGGGTGGAGAGTCCGGATTCGCTTGGGGAAGGCGAACCGTCCGCCGAGATTTTTTGGGATGAGAGGATAGGGACTGCGGGCGCGTGTCCCGCGACGTGACGCGGTGGCGTGCGTGGCAGACCCGGAGATCGAGGCGGACGGTTGCCCTTCTCGCGTCCGTCGCCCCCTATAAAACCGCGGGGTTCGCCCCCAGGGTCCCGTGTTTCACTCCCCTTCCTTTGCGTTCTGAAACATCCGCCGCCAATCTTCCCAGCCTCTTGCGCCGCAGATCGCCACCCGCCGACCGGCTGCTGCGTTTGTGTTTTGACCGCCAGTTAAGCTCGCTTTGCCCTTCCCCCTCCCCGCTTCAATGGAGTTGTGGGGCAGATCAAGCATCACTTCCGGCGTCCTCGGAGGGCCTCGTCCGCCGT
The DNA here is from genome assembly GCA_904845875.1 of Miscanthus lutarioriparius. Lineage (NCBI taxonomy): Eukaryota > Viridiplantae > Streptophyta > Magnoliopsida > Poales > Poaceae > Miscanthus > Miscanthus lutarioriparius. The sequence goes on from CAJGYO010000011.1 coordinate 73,118,763, forward strand.
GGCCTTCTCCGCCCACTATCCGCCGTCCGAGAGTGGTTACTCCCCAATGACGAGGGTGAGCCGGTGCCGCTTTCAAGGGTATGTCGTCTCCTTTGCCATCTTCCATGAGCGGGGATTGGCACCCGCGCATAGATTTCTTCGGGGTTATTAGATTTCTATGAGGTAGAGCTGCAGCATCTCACTCCCAATGGGATTCAAACATATGGCGGCGTTCGTTTGCCTCTCATGCGAGGGTTTCGGGATCGATCCCCATTTTGATCTGTGGCGTATTTCTTTAGCGTTAGTCCGTCGAAGAGGAAGATTGGGGGAAAGAAGTGGACGCTACCGATGGGGTGTGCCGGCATTCACCGCGCCATACCCAATCGAAGGTTACCCGTACATGCGCCCGGCTACATCCAACAAGGGATGGCATTCGCGCAGTGGTTTTATGTTAGGGATGATGTGAGTGCCACCCTACCAAGTACACCGGACGTCTTATTGTGGATGCCCGGCGCCGTGGGCTGGGGCGCCCAGACTAAAGACAAGAAGCACATCTCCGACCTTCTCTCCGCCTCCATGCCCTAAAGGGTCGGGGTGTAAAGGGTCGGGATTATCGGTGCCTACCACGCGAGGAGGGTGGCGCCACTGATGGCGCGTGTGCTTCCCCTGCATCGGATGACGCCAGGGATATCGTTTGAGGGGACGGTGCTCGTTGACGAGGCGCTCCCTTATTCGGAAGTGGCGCAGCGTGTCAAGGAGGCGACGGAGCCGACGAAGGATTCCGCCGGCAGGGTCCTCGACATCGTGTATCCGGTGCCCGGGCATCCTCCAATGCGGCCGGAGCCTGGGTTCTTCGAATTCGTAAGCCCTCTTCTCCCGCATTCTTTTCTTTCTCCTGAATCTCCCTCTTTTAACACTTGCTTCTGTAATGTTGGGGCTAGCCGAGGGGGCTAGTCTTCAAGGATAGCCCAGCCCCGCTGCCGAAGGACAAGGTTGTGGCGGCGGCGAATCGACTCGCGGCCGAGCGGGACAAGAAGGCAAAGGAGGAGATGAAGAAGGCGAAACGACTGAAGCAGGAGGCACGGGATCGGGGAGAGGACGTGAGTAGTGAGGATGACGATGATGATGATGATGATGATGACGACGAGGTAGCCGTCGACGTGGATTGGGGCGTCCTGGAGGATGAGGACACGCTGACGAGTGGCCACCCATCCGTGCAGGGGCCCTTCCCTTTCCACGCGGAGGGAAGTGGATCGATGAGGTCAGTGGAGGCCGGCGAGTCCGCCTCTTCGCACGGCATGCTGGCCGAGGACCGGTGGATGGGGAAGGGCGAACCTGTCGCCGCCATCCCCGAGGCGACGATGAAGGGGAGCAGCTCCGGTGCTGCACCCCGTGAGACGACGGAGGGGGACGGCTCCGGTGCCGCGCCCGACGAGACGATGGAGAGGAGCGACTCCGGGGCCGCGCCCGGCGAGATGAACCCCCCTGCCCCGGAGCAGGGGGCAGGCATGAAACGGTCCCGCCCAGATGAGCCAGGGCAGGGGTCTGGGGATCCATCCCCAAAACGCTTCCGCCGGCCGAGGACGTCAACGTAAGCTGTTGATTCCTCTGTTTTCATCCTTTTTCCATTTTTATTTTGACTTAACGGTTTATTACCTTTGCGCAGGTTCTTGCGGACGGGTCACCCCCTGGGGCTGGCGCCCAAGAAGAGTCTCGCCCTTCAAGTGGGACAGACGGCGTCGCCTGGAGCCACCCCTGTTTCGGGCAGGAGTGGTGCCGATGTCGGGGCCGCGTTGGCCGAACCGACGGCGTCCAAGGTGGCTCCCGCACCCGCGGAGGTTACTGAGCGAGCGGTCTCTTCCGTGGCGGGCGTGGAACAGCCGGCCGAGGACCGCATACCGCCGGTGACGGTGGTCGTGACTGCGCCAAGCCAGGATCAGCCGGACGCGGTCGTGGTGGCACCCGAGGGCGTGGTGCTATCCGCGTCGCCAGGCGCCCATGTGGATCCACCCGTGGCGCTCGAAGCGGCCCAAACGGAGGAGGGTCCAGCCGGAGGGTCCTCGAGTGCGGCGGTGGTGCCGCACAGGGTCAGGAGGGAGCCGCCACCGGCCCCTTTGTCGGGAGGAAACCGCTCCCCTGCGAGGGGAGAGCCGCCGCTCCAGTGGATGGATGCTCAGGACACAACGTCGGCTCTTTTCTCGCTCGATGATCATTCCGAGAGCATGGAGCGGGAGGGTCTTGACATCGGGATCTCGACCATGCTGAATGCCCTAGACCAGGCCAGAGGAGCCCTCCGTGAGATCGTTATCCCTATCACTCAGGTATTTTCTGGACTTTCTTCTTTCTTCATGTGTTTTTGTGTTCTCGTATTCCTGATATCAGTCTTCTTCCTCCTCAGACTCTTGTTGCTCGTAGCCGGGATAAATCCCAATTCCTCCGCGAACAGAAGGCGGAGAGGGATCGCCTTTCCGAGGAGGCCCGGCTGCGAGCAGACTTGGCCGCCCAGCTTGCTACTGTCCGAGAGCGGGAGGCCCAGGCGCGTCAGGATGCGGAGGAGGCGCACGGAATGTTCGAGGACCTGTCGGCGAGGTCTAAGCTGGATGGAGAGGAGATTGCCAGACTCAAAAAAGAGCGAGACGAGCTGCTGCAGAGGAATGCCGCGGCCAATGAGAAGGCCAGCGAAGTCCTGAAGGAGCTGGAGATGGAGCGGGACCTCCGGCGGAAGGCCGAGAGTAGGGCCACAGCCCTCCAGCAGAAAGTGGACGAGGACGTCGAGGTGGTCCACTCTCTCCAGGCGGAGCTTGACGACGCGGTGAGAGGAAAGTCGAGTGCTGAGAACGCCGCCACCAAGCTGGAGAAAGAGGCTGCCTATACGCGCAGAGCCCTTCAGGTTGAGAGCGATGAGCACGATCTTCTACAAGCTGCGGTCGGGGTGGTCCTTAACGCCCTGAATGTGACGGAGCCGGTGGAGACCAGCCCGCTCGCGGCTCGTGTCGGAGGCATCACGGCTTGGGTGGGCCAGCTTGAGGAGAGTGCCTTTCACGCCGGGATTACCTAGGCCTTCACCGTCGCCCACGCCCACTATGAGAAGGAAATAAACCTGAAAGTGATGAGCGAAGGCTTTCCGTCCACCTACGAGGATGAAGAGCTGGAGGAAATGGAGCAGATGGTCGCTCCCCTTGCGAAGAACCTGGCAGACAGTCTGAAAGGAATGGTTCTCCCTTCGCGGAAGTAATTAATCGAATAATTTTGAGAACAGCTTATATGTAATATGTGAACAAGTGTCGGTACTTTTCGAGTCTGGACGCCTTTCGTGCTTTTGCGTCTTAATTTTGTTTTGTTTGATTTTTGCGATTTCATTTTTTACGGTCTTACCAATATGTTCCCCTGAATTATGCCGCTGATTATAATGCGAGGAGATTGTTCCAAAAGAAGGAGAGGAGGTGGTCGTACCTTAACAGCCCCCGAGTAAGGTCCGACCCCCGCACCTGCTGGGGTCGGGTGTTACTGGAGACCGGAATCGTGGTTCTGGTGATAATGGATGCCATCGCAATAATCCCCGCCCTGTCTTCCAACAGAAATCCCAACTGGGAACTCTATGGGCTCGGCAAGGTGGGGCCTTTGTCCCTGCATTGTTTGGCCCGAGCCCCCGAGCCTTGTCAGGGTCTGATAGGGGTCGGTCGTTATTTGCGTGTTACCCCGTCCTCGGTTTTCGCAATCGGAGGGGCTGAGTGAACGACACTTGCCTCGACGGCTTGAGTACCGCGCTCAACGAGCTCGCTAACGGGTACGTTCGTGCAGAATCCGGGTCCATCATTTGCTGTTGGGGTCGGCAGAGCCCTCTGGTGGCACTCCACAACTTCTTAACCCGCCTCCCGGTAGATGCCTGAGTCGTTCGATAAGCTCAGGGGGCCCGATGGCCTCTCCTCGATGGAGATTCTGTGGGTTTGGCTCGAGGTTAGAATCGAACGAGAGAAGGTCGAGACGTCCCGGTTCGCTTCTGAGCGGGGTCGGGCAGGGCCGCTGGGGCTCGTCTCGGTTATCTCTCCCTGGCTCTGTTCGGCGTGAGGCGGCCTCGAGCCCTTCATGGGCCGACCTTGAACCTCAAACTGTGGTTGCCTATATCGGATAAGGCGACGATCGTTTGCGGTGGTGCGACACACGAATCATTGGGATGCAATTTTTGCATATGAAATGTTTTGAATGCGAGATTTAATTGAAAATAAAGGTGGTGACGTTACCTTGGTGGTATGAGTGGCGGAAAAGCTCCTACCAGATGGGTTCGGGTCCGACGCGTTTGTGACGAGGTTGGAAAAAACCTGCATAAGAATTGCCATTCTTTGTTTTGTGTCTCGGTGAAGATCCGAGCTGTTCAATTAACCTGGGCAACCTGGTTGCTGTAGGCGAACCCCTTTGATCCCTTCTTTGAGAAAGGCAGACATCGAAACCAGAGACGCGAGAGGCGTTTGAGCATGATTTTTCTACGGTGAATAGAAACATTGTAGCTATCGGGCGTAGGGTTTGCTAGTTCGTCCAGTTTTACTCAAAGCTTTGTGCCTGTATGTCGCGCCCTTAGTTTCAAGCGTACGGAGGGGTCGGGTGAAGAGGATGTCTGGATTGGTAGTCATCCTCGACAGCCCCCGAGTGATGTTCGCGTCCCTGCTTTTCGACGGGGTCGGAATCTTGCGAACAAATTCTAACGCATAAAAAGTGAAAGATGAGAGGCTTATCTTTCTTTGGTCGTTCGTTCGTCGTGTCTTCTGGGCCGAACGGTCGACCCAGGAGAACTGAAGGGTCCCGTCATCGGGTCGTCCGTGGTCCTGCATGGGAAGGCGAAAAATTTGTCTGCCTATGCGGGTGCCTTAATCGCCGCGTCCGGAGCGGGTCAGTGGCGGGCCATACCCAGGCAGTGTTCAGTTTGACCAAAGAGGGACGCTTCGTAGACCGGGGTTTGTCCCGTCACTTCTGGTGCGTCCCCTCAGATATCAATCAGCATTGATTGCGTATTTAAAAAGGGGAAGGGAGAGGGTTTTTCGTCCGACCTTTCGCCTTTCCTTAGTTACTGCGCCTCCTCTTTAAATAGGGAGGGGGAGAGGAGTTCTCAGCCCACCTCCCCTTCTGCCTCCGAGCCGCTATCTCTCCTTCTTCTTCCTTTCCGCCAAACGCGTCCGTGCGTCGTGGTGGTTCCTGAGTGAGGCAGAGTAATGCCAGAGAGAGATAGAGAACTTACAAACTTGCTCGTGATTCTGGTGCGTGATGTCGAGCCGGAGGTTATCCAACGTAGATGAGATGGTGCGCGCGGCCCTTGCTGAGGAGTCGCTGCTGGCGAAGGAAAGGAGGCGTCGGTGGGCGTCGTACGTTGTTGACTGCGCCGTCGTTCGCTGCGCCCCTCCCTTGGCGGGAGGCGTTTCCTTCCCATATGCCATTATCAGGGTTATGGCTGGGGATGATGGCATAGTCTTCAGACGTCATGGCGGTGGCGTCGCGCCGCCGGGTCGCGGTGGCGACGACGATGGCGTAGTCCCTGGACGTTCCGGCGGAGGCGTCGTTGCCGGGGTCGCGGCTGACGACGATGGCGTGGTCCCCGGACGTTCCGGCGGGGTCATCGTAGATGGTGGCGCCTTCGAGGATCCAGCGAAGATGTCGCCGATGGAGAGCGTGGCACGGCGACCCGCGAGAGACGAAGCTGGCCCGTGTACACGCCCGGACATCACCGATGGAGAGCGTGGCACGGTGACGCGATGAGACGACCTGGCCCGTGTACGCGCCGGACGTCGCCGATGGGGGCGTGCGCGGCGACCGCATGATAACACTTGTGGTAGAGCCGAGCCGAGGCGTAATGAAATAACGTTGTGGGGAAGCCCCGGGTAACAGATCCTCGGAGTATATTGTTCCTTTTTGTAATGACATCGCTTTGTAAGTGGTGAATTTGTGCAAAAATGAACAAAATTGCATCCTTGGCTTATGGCAAGTCATTTTAACGCTTCCAATCCTTCTCATGGTCTAAGTCATAGGAAACTAGAACGTGGGCGAACTAATTTGATTGAACTGGTGAGCAAAGAGGTTGCGACCCATTTGGGCGTGGGTGCCTTGTAGTCCTACCGGTTGTATTGTAATTGGTTCCCAAGATCTTAGCCCTCGAAACTCGTTTACGAGGCGAATGGAAAACTTAGAAAATGTTTGCAAGTATAACAGAGGGATTTTTTACAAGCGTAATACTTGTATTACACATGACATATGTTACGATCATATGCCAGCCCCAGTGAGGTCGACCCTCGCGATTTGCGTGGGGTCGGTAGTCACTAAGGATCGGGGTTCTGTTAAGACGAAAAACCGATAAGGAAAAGTGTAAGCTTATTTTAAGGATAGAAACAGCGTAGGTGCTCAATGTTCCAGCGTTGGTGAAGACCTCGCCTTTGATGGTTTTCAACGGTAGGCGCTGGGCGAAGTATTTCCGCTGACGATGTAGGGCCCTTCCTGTGGCGGGGAGAGTTTGTGGCGATCCTTGTTGCTCTGCACAAGGCGGAGGACGAGGTCTCCGACGTTGAAGGCTCGACCCCACCCCGTCGGTGTGGTACCGCCGTAACGCGCTTCGGTACTTGGTTTGAACGGAGGAGGCGATGTCGCATGCCTCATCCAAACTGGTCCATGGCATCTTGGTGAGATGCCTCGGCTCCATGTTCGTCATATGCTCGATTCTTGGCGCTCCATAGTCGAGGTGCAGCCGGGAGAACGGCCTCGAGCCGTAGATCATGAAAAAGGGTGTGTAGCGGTGGCCCGGCTTAGGAGTCGTCCTTAGGCTCCAGAGCACGGCCGGGAGCTCAGCCGAGCCAATAGCGCCGAACTTGTTCAACCGGTTGAAAATTCTAGGTTTGAGGCCTTGAAGGAGCATGCCGTTTTGCGCTCGACCTGTCGTTCGTCCGAAGTGCTGTGACGGCTGCCCAATCGATTCGGATGTGTTGTTCATCACGAAACGAATGAATTTCCTACCGTGAACTGCGTGCCGTTGTTCGTGATGATGGAGTTCGGTACTCCAAAGCGATGGATGATGTCGAGAAAGAACAAAACAGCTTGCTCGGATTTGATTGTGGATATTGGCCGAGCTTCAATCCATTTTGTGAACTTGTCTATGGCGACAAGCGGTGGGTAAAGCCTCCGGCGCTTTTTTAAGTAAGTGGCCCAACCAGGTCAAGCCCCCACACCGCGAAGGGCCACGTGATGGGGATCATCTGGAGAGCCTGGGCCGGGAGGTGCATTTGCCGAGCGTAGTATTGGCACCCTTCGCAGGTGCGTACAATTTGCTCGGCATCGGCTCTGCGGTGGGCCAATAGAAACCCTGTCGGAATGCCTTCCCAACCAAGGTTCTTGGTGCGGCATGGTGTCCGCATGCCCCTCCGTGGATGTCGCTCAGTAGGAGTTTTCCCTGTTCGCCAGGGATACAAAGTTGCAGAATTCCGATGTGACTTCGTTTGTAGAGTTCGCCCTCTACAAGAATGAAGGATTTGGCGCGTCGCGCGAGCCGTCGGGCTTCTGTCTTGTTGGTTGGTAGTATGTCGTGGAGGAGATAGTTGATGTAAAGCGTTCTCCAGTCATTGGGAGGATCGGACTCCATTGCTGGGTCTTCTTCAAGCTCCATGACCTCGGGTGGGGAGGAGCAGTTGGCGGATCGGCCTTGGGGTCGGACTAGAAAGGCCATCGTCGGCTTGTTCCGACCCCGCGTAGCGTACCGAGGGTTTGTGTTGGTCACTGGCGAAGACGCCTGTTGGAACTGGCTCTCGGCTGGATGCTGCCTTTGCGAGTGTATCGGCCGCTTCGTTGAGGCGCCTGGGGATATGATTGAGTTCGAGGCCGTCGAATTTGTCCTCCAGACGTCGGACCTCTTGACAGTATGCCTCCATCTTGGTATCGTGGCAGCCCGACTCTTTCATGACCTGGTTGACGACCAGCTGAGAGTCGCCCCTGACGTCAAGGCGTCGGATGCCCAGCTCGATGGCGATTCGTAGGCCGTTGATGAGCGCTTCGTATTCTGCAGTATTGTTTGATGAGGGAAAATGAAGCCGAACCATGTACCTCATGTGGACCCCGAGGGGGGATACAAAGACTAGTCCTGCTCCGGCGCCCTTCTTCATCAGCGATCCGTCGAAGTACATTATCCAGTACTCTTGATCGACGGCTGTTGGTGGCATCTGGACCTCGGTCCACTCCGCGATGAAGTCAGCCAGTGCCTGAGATTTGATCGCCATTCGGGGACATAAGAAATGCCCTGATCCATCACTCGAGTGCCCACTTTGCGGTTCTTCCCGTAGCGTCATGGCTACGAACGACCTCGCCGAGGGGGAACGACGTCACTACCGTCACGGGGTGTGACTCGAAGTAGTGGTGTAGCTTCCTTTTGGTGATGAGGACGGTGTAGAGGAGTTTCTGGATCTGGGAGTAGCGGGTTTTGGAGTCGGATAACACCTCGCTGATGAAATATACAGGGCGCTGCACCTTGAAGGCGTGCCCCTCTTCTTCTCGCTCTACTATTAAGGCGGAGCTAACCACTTGGGTGGTGGCCGATATATATAGTAGGAGAGATTCTCCATCGCATGGAGGAACTAGGACCGGCGGCTTAGTTAAAAATCGTTTAACCATGTCAAGTGCTTCCTGAGCCTCGGCTGTCCACTCGAAGCGGTCAGTTTTCTTCAGGAGTCGATAAAGGGGAAGTCCTCGTTCGCCGAGGCGTGAAATGAATCGACTGAGAGCGGCAAGGCACCCGGTGATCCGCTGAACCCCCTTTATGTTTTGGATCGGGCCCATCCTCGTGATGGCCGATATCTTCTCTGGGTTGGCTTCGATGCCACGTTCGGAGACGATAAAGCCGAGCAGCATGCCCCTCGGGACCCCGAAAACACATTTTTCGGGATTGAGCTTGATGCCGTTCGCCCGGAGTTTCGCAAAGGTACGTTCAAGGTCGGCGACAAGGTGGTCAGCCCGCTTGGATTTGACTACGATGTCGTCGACATAGGCCTCAACGGTTCGCCCGATGAGATCTCCGAAGCAACTAAGCATACAGCGCTGGTACGTTGCCCCAGCGTTCTTCAAACCAAACGGCATTGAAACGTAGCAAAATGATCCGAAGGGCGTGATAAAAGATGTCGCGAGCTGGTCGGACTCTTTCATCGCGATCTGATGGTAGCCTGAGTATGCGTCCAGGAAACAGAGGGTTTCGCACCCTGAGGTGGAATCGACTATTTGGTCTATTCGTGGCAAAGGAAATGGATCCTTTGGACACGCTTTGTTGAGGCCAGTATAATCAACACACATTCTCCATTTCCCGCTTTTTTTCGAACAAGAACAGGATTCGCTAACCACTCTGGGTGGTACACTTCCTTAATGAATCCTGCGGCCAGTAGTCTGGCTATCTCCTCGCCGATGGCCCTGCGTTTCTCCTCGTCGAAGCGGCGCAGGCGTTGTTTCACCGGCTTGGAGCCAGGAAGGATTTTGAGAGTATGCTCGGCGACCTCCCTCGGGATGCCCGACATATCCGAGGGTTTCCACGCAAAGATGTCCTTGTTGGCGTGGAGGAAGTCGACGAGCGCGCTTTCCTATGCGGAGGAGAGCGCGGTCCCGATTCGGACTTTTTTGCCCTCGGAGCTACTGGGATCCAAGAGGACGTCCCTGGAACCCTCTGCCGATTGGAACGATCCGGACGACTTCTTTGCGCGCGGGTGTCCCTCCTCGACCTCCTCCACGAGGGCGGCGAGCTCTTCGGATGCGATGACCGCGGATGCGTGTCCGCAGACATTCGACCTCGCACTCGTGAAGCGCTACTGGAAGGAGGTGCCGATGGTGATGATCCCACGGGGCCCGGCATCTTGACTTCAGATATGTGTAATTGGGTACGTACGCCATGAACTTCGCGTAACATGGTCGCCCTGAATGGCGTGGAAAGTCCACAGGAACCCCACTACATCGAAGGTGAGGGTCTCGGTCCGTAATTGGATCGATCCCCAAAAGTGACGGGCAGGTCAATCCGCCCTAGTGGCACGGCTTGCCTTCTGATGCACGACGCCATGGAAAGGTGTTCGGGACGGGGGAGGCGCGTTCGGTCGACGCCCATCTCGTCGAAGCGTCTTGGCGTACATGATGTTGAGGCCGCTGCCCCATCCATCGATACCTTGGTGAGCCGCTTTGGACCGACGATCGGGTCGACGACAAGCGGATACCTTCCGGGTGTGGGATGGCATCCGGATGGTCGGTCCGGTCGAAGGTTATGGCAGATTCCGACCACCGGAGATAGGTGGCATAGCCGGTCCGGTGGGTATAGACCTCTCGACGCGTGCGACCTTGGCGGCGGCGCTGGAGTCGTAGGCCGTTGATCCTCCAAAGATCATGAGGGCACCGGTCGGAGTTGGGAAGGTGTCGTCCTTCTCCTCCGTGTCGTTAGTGGTGAGAACAGGTTCCTTCCCCTGCTCCTCCTTATTAAGGCCCCCAGCCAAGTATTTGCGCATAAGGCCGCATTCCTTGTATAGGTGCTTGGCCGGGAAGGCGTGGTTTGGGCATGGCCCCTCGAGCATTTTCTCGAAGTGGTTCGGAGTGCCCTCCGCGGGCTTCCGGCCACCTTTGCGGTCGGCAGCGGCCGCGAGTAAGTTGTCGCGCCGTTGCTTCTTATTTTTCCCTTTGGCGGGGACGGTTGGGAGGCGCCATTTGGCGTCCTCGTCCGCGCTTTGTTTTTTTCGCTTCGTGACGATCAAAGATGGCCCCGACGCCTCTTCTCCGAGGCGTGACTAGTGGCGATGTCCAGGAGTTCCTTGGTAGTTCGTGGGCCCCTGCGTCCTAGCTTGTGGACCAGGGATTCGCAGGTCGTTTCGGACAGAAAGGCTCCTATTACGTCGGCGTCGGTGACGTTCGGGAGCTCATTGCACTGTCGGGAAAAGCGCCGGATGTACCCGCGGAGGGTTTCACCGGCTTTCTGACGGCAGTTCTTGAGGTCCCATGGGTTTCCAGGGCGTTTGTACGTGCCCTGGAAATTACCCACGAAGATCTCAGTCAGATCCGCCCAACTCTGAATAGCATTGGATGGTAGGTGCTCCAGCCACGCTCGTGCTGAGTCGGCCAGGAACAGCGGGAGATTGTGAATAATGAAATTATCATCACTAGCACCACCGGCCTGACATGCAAGCCGATAGTCTTGAGCCAAAGCCGGGGGTTTGTTTTCGCGCCGTAATTTTTAGGAATGTTCGTAGGCGGTCGATACCTTAGAGGGAACGCAGCATTGAGGATGTGCCGGCCAAAGGCCTGAGGGCCTGGCAGGACGGGGCTCGGGCTTCGGTCCTCGTTGCTGTCGTAGCGCCCGCCACGTCGGGGATGATAGCCACGGCACGCTGCTTCTCCCTCGTCGCCGTGGGCATGTCTCCGAGCGTCGATGATGCTACGTACGTCGCGGCCACGGCCGAGGCGTTGATGTACAGGGACGTCGGAGGGCTGCCCGCCGGCCGGCGGTGTTTGGTGCACGGATGCGTCCTTGGTGGGATGCACTGAAGGTGCGCGCTGGCTGGTGTCGGGTTCGCGTCGTCGAGACAACGAACTTTCCGCCTGCTGCGCGGCTGCGCACTCGAGCAACGTGCGAATCTCCCGATAAGCGCGTCGATCCTCGGACGTCGCGGCCTCCGGGAGACCATGCAGCAAGGCGGTCGCCGCGGCGATGTTCTGGCTGGCTCGAGCAAAGTGAGGAAAGGCCCCATCGTCGGTGAGGATCCTTTGATGTACGGTGCGGGCTGTGGCGCGCGCGCGCCCCCCGTCTTTGCGGCGTTCAATCTCGCGATTGATGTCCGCGTATTCCCGTGCGAGCCCTTGCCCGGCCTCATCGATCTCTTGCTGACGAGCCCTTAGCTGCTCCATCCTCAGGCGAGATGGGGCTGTCCCTTCTTCCCCAGATCTGCTGTCAGGATTGTTGGTAGGGGTGGCCTCTTCCCTGGAGGCGCTTTCGACGTGACCCTCAGGGGTCTGCGTCATGTAGCATTCTCGGGAAGGGTGGTGGCTCCCCCTGCTGGAATCCGAGCTGGAGAGCGATACAGGCTCTTCGTTGAGGAGCTCGTAGAGGGTCTCCGTATCCCGCTCAATCGCCCCCACGAACTCGATGTCCGTGGGTGGTTGAACCACACGTAGCGCCCGAGAAGGCGGCCAGCGGTTGCCGCAATGTTGCGGAGACCGAACGGAACGCTGTCGGGCGCTCCATACGGACCCTTCGGACACATGGTGGCGTTGTGAGAGGCTTCTTTGGGTGACGGACTCCCCGGAGTTGCCGGTGGACCCTCAAGCCCGAGATGGCTGAGGTTGATGGAAGGGGAGATGGGGCGGTGAGTCGATCGATGCCGCTCTCCTTCTAGTGTGATGATGAAATCCGGTCATTTGAAACGCATGCGTGCGCCTTGGGGCTGTGTGATTGCGTGGGTGGTCATCCGAGACCTGGTTTGGAACGCGCAAAGCCCCTACCTGGCGCGCCAACTGTCGGTGTTTCGTACAAGCACCGGCAAGTAAATTTATGGTAATGCGCGTTAGGCTCGGATGGTGCGCTAAAGGACACAGGATTTATACTGGTTCGGGCGAAACGTCCCTACGTCCAGTTTGTTGCTGCTTGTGTTATTAGCACCGTAACGATCTGTAGTAAGGGATACAAACTGCCGAGAGAGGGACTGGTCCCAAGTCTCTGATCGAAGGATTGAAAGGTGGTCAAGAGCTTCGTAGCTGCTTGAATGCGTGTGAGTGCGTTCTATTGTTCGGTCCTCTTTTTTCTCCCCCTCTTGATGGAAGAAGCGCATCCCCTTTTATAGATGAAGGGGCCGGCTTTACAAGGGTAAGGGCTCCAGGACGCGTACTCTACTTAGTCTTGTGGCTCACGTCTACCTGGTCAGGTCCTCCACTCTGATGAGTGCGAAGGAAGATAAGTGTTTACAATGTTGTCGATGTCTCTCAGAGGATGTCGGGTTAGTCACAGAATCGCCGCCTGCAGGTATGGGCTGCAAGATGATGGTTTTGACTTATGAGCCTCCCTCGGCCTTGCTCCTCCGCACGCCTACGGTTCTCGTGAGTCCTCGTTGGGAGAATGCGGGGTCGGGGTCGGTGTAACGCCGTGGTCAAGGCCTTCCGACTGGGAGGACTGAGGGGTCGGGAAGCGGGCGCCGCCCTCGGGTCCACCATGTGGTGACGGAATACCCATCGTTCGTGGAGATAGCAAATCCTTTCCGGAGCGTAGCGGTTGTCGTATATCTTCGTCCGGGTTCCGTGTCCCAGAGTGAAAGGCGGCGCCTACAACTCTGAGGCGAGGTGCACGCACCTGTAATACCTTTTGGGCTCTGCGGCGCCCGGAAGGGTCTAAAGCATCAGTCTTGTCGTTCCCTGGCAGTCCTTTTCCTGCCAGGGCGCAGGGTATGGTTGTTGGAGCCATGGTTGACCCGAACGTCTTGTCTCGTCCTGTACCCATCATTATGAGGGATAGATATCGATCAGGGCGAGGCTCGCTCTGGGCCGTTGAGTGAGGCTGACCCCGCCCCTCCGGGGTCGGGCGAGACGGAACTCATCCCTCAGCCCTCGGGCGAGACCGAGCCTGCCCTCAAGGCGTCGGGCGAGGCGGAGTTTATCCCTCGGCCCTCGGGCGAGACCGAGCCCGCCCTATAGGCGTCGGGCGAGATGGAGATTAGCCTTGAGCTTTTGGGGCGAGGCAGGGTTATCCTACAAAGGCGTCGGGTGAGGCTGACCCCACCCCTCCGGGGTCGAGCGAGACGGAATTCATCCCTCAGCCCTCGGGCGAGACCGAGCCCGCCCTCAAGGCGTCGGGTGAGGCGGAGTTTATCCCTCGGCCCTCGGGCGAGACCGAGCCCGTCCCGAAGGTGTCGGGCGAGGCGGAACCGAACTCCTGTCACTCGAACAAGGGATGACATGGAGCCCTTATGTATCTAGAAGTTTTTCACGTTCGATGGTCATCGGTTCCACCTTCCGGGGTACCCTGGTATTAGGTCCCCGACACTACCGCACAAGTTTAAACCAGCAAATCATTCCAAGTATGATGGCAAAGTCAAACCAAGACAATGGCTAAGGGTTTACTCCCAATCTATTGAATTAGTTGGAGGAGACAACGACATCAAGGCTCTATTCTTCCCAATGGCCCTCGAAGCAATGCCGCTACAATGGTTTAACAAATTGAGGCCAAGATCAATCAGGTATTGGGAAGACTTGCAAGAAGCTTTCTGCAACAACTTCGCAGGCATTATTACCCATCCAATGACTGCAGCCGAATTGAAAGGAGTAAAGCAAAGGAGAGGAGAAAGTCTAAGGGAATACTATAGAAGATTTGGAGAATTCAGGGCTCAAGTCCACGACATTACTAACAGGGTGGTGATAGAGGCCTTTGCAGAAGGAATCTGGGCAAACTGGCAATACAAGGACTATTTCAACGAGAACCCAAGAACAAATGAAGACTTCAAGAGGGTTGTTGAGAAGCTAATTTCATCAGAAGAAAGAACTCGGCACAGATTTCCTAGGGATAACCCAGAGAATAGAAGACCCGATTACAGACAGCAAGACAAAAGATCAAGGCAGGACAATATGGTGGCAACCACAGACAACAAAAGAAGATACAATGGCAACGGCAATGATAGCAATGGTAGCATTCACAATGGCAACTACAACAATAGCAACAACCATAACAACAGCAGTTACAACAGTAATAGCAACTATCAGAGTAACAACTACCGAGGAAGAGCACCGGAAAACATAGAAAACATGCCGTGTCACATACACCTAGGGGCTAGACACAAGTTAGTTGAATGCAGCACTTTTTAGCGGCAATTCATGAAGAGGGAAAGCAGGAATCAAAACAACTCGGAGCCAAAGCAAGAAGAATCCAAGAAGGAGGAGAAGAGAGCTGAAGGAGATTATCAAGAACCCCAACGCCAATTAGCGGTGATATTTTCAGGTGTTCCTAACACACGAAGCAAAAGACAAGAGAAACTAGCTCACAGAGCCATCATGGCAGCTGAACCAGCCATCCCAAGATATCTAGATTGCTCAGAGTACCCCATCCACTTCACAAGAGAAGACCAATGGACCAGTGCAGCAAACGCAGGATGCTACACACTAGTATTGGGTCTGACTATCGTAGGAGTAGCAGTAACTAAAGTACTCATCGATGGAGGAGCCGGGCTTAACATAATTTTCGCAGATACTCTCAAAAGGATGAATCTGGATTGTGAAGGGCTAATGACACCCACAAGCACACCATTCTATGAAATAGTACCCGGTAGAGCAGCTATGCCCCTCGGATAGATAACCCTACCTGTTACCTTTGGCACACTAGACAAATACCGGACAGAATTCATCAAATTCGAAGTTGCAGACTTTGAATCATGCTACCACGCAATACTTGGGAGACCAGCTTTAACAAAATACATGGCAGTACCACATTATCCATACATACTGCTCAAAATGCCAACAACAAAGGGCGTATTATCATTGAAAGGAGATCTAAAGAAAGCACATGATTGCGACGTACAAGCAGTACAAATATTCGAAAGATTACAAGATATAAAGGAAGGAAAGGAGATTGCAATGCTGGCCAACGAAATGAACCCAGATGAGATTAAGATACCAGCTAAGAAGCCATGCAACTTCGCACCACCAAAAGAAGCCGCTACCAAGACTATTGACCTACCGACTGGTGATCCGGAGAAGACGGCAATCATCAGTGCAAATCTCGACCCCAAATAGGCACTCGCGCTCACCAGCTTTCTTCGGGACAACAAAGATATTTTCGCTTGGAAGCCAGCAGACATGCCAGGGGTCCCAAGGGAGTTGGCTGAGCACATAATTGATGTGAACAAAGGGTCCAAACCCGTTAAGTAGAAGTTACGAAGATTCGCTCTAGACAGAAAAGCAGCAATCAAAAAAGAGATCACCAAGCTCATGGCAGCAGGATTCATCAGAGAAATAATCAACCCGGATTGGCTTGCCAACCCGGTCCTAGTAGAGAAGAAAAATTCAAAAGAATGGCGCATGTGCATTGACTACACAGACCTCAACAAACATTGCTCAAAAGATCCATATGTCCCACCAAGAATTGATCAAATCATCGACTCGACAGCAGGATCAGCTTTGTTATCCTTTCTAGATTGCTATTTAGGCTATCATCAAATATCCTTAAGAGAAGAAGACCAAAGTAAGACATCATTCATTACACCCTTTGGGGCATATTGCTATAAGTCAATGACTTTTGGGCTAAAAAATGCTGGGGCAACATATCAAAGAGCAATTCAAAATTGCTTGGGCAGTCAAGTCAGAAGAAATGCAGAAGCATACATTGATGATGTAGTAATCAAGACAAAAGAACCCGGATCATTGATAGAAGACATCGAGGAGACTTTCAAGAATCTAAAAGCATGGCAGTGGAAGCTAAACCCCACAAAGTGTGTTTTTGGGGTACCATCAGGACAACTACTTGGGTTTCTAGTCAGTAATCGAGGAATTGAAGCAAATACAAAGTAGGTTAAAGCCATCATGGATATGAAACCTCCAAAGAAAGTTAAAGACATACAGAAGCTTACAGGATGCATGGCAGCACTCAACAGATTCATCTCCCGACTAGGAGAAAAAGGGCTACCTTTCTTCAAATTATTGAAAAAGGCAGGAAATTTTGAATGGACAGAAGAGGCAGAAAAAGCATTCCAAAAGTTAAAAGAATACTTGGCATGATCACCAGTAATGACACCACCAAAAGACAAAGAGGACATGATGCTATACATTACAGCAAACAAGAACGTTGTCAACACAGCAATTGTGGTCGAGAGAGAAGAACCTAGACACGCATACAAAATGCAAAGACCAGTCTATTACATAAGCGAAGTACTAACAGAATCAAAAGTGAGATACCCACACGTGCAAAAACTACTTTATGCAGTGTTGATATCATCAAGAAAGCTGAGACATTATTTCTATGAACACAAGATTACAGTGGTAACCAATTTTCCACTTCAAGACATTCTACGCAACAAAGATGCAATAGGTCGGATATCAAAATGGGCAGTGGAACTCGGTGCTCTCAACCTAGACTTCAAACCAAGAATAGCAATCAAATCTCAAGCATTATTCGACTTCATTGCTGAATGGACAGAAATCAGTCAAAAAGAACCCGAACCAATACTTGATCATTGGCAAATGTATTTTGACGGTTCCCTAAAGTTAGGAGGAGCTGGAGCAGGAGTACTATTCATATCACCAGAAGGGAGATAGTTAAAATATGTACTACAAATACTTTGGTAGGCAACTAACAATGAGGCAGAATACGAAGCATTAATACACGGTCTAAGAGTTGCAAGCTCACTTGGGATCAAAAGACTACTTGTCTATGGTGATTCAGCTGTAGTAATCAATCAAGTCAACAAGGATTGGGATTGTACAAAAGATAATATGGATGCGTACTGTGCAGAAGTCAGAAAATTGGAGAAAATTTTCCAAGGGCTCGAAATCCATCATATACTAAGAGATTCCAACGTTGCAGCAGATGTGCTAGCCAAGTTAGGGTCAGATAGAGCAAAAGTACCACCCGATATATTTGTAGAAGAACTCACAGCCCCATCCATCAAACAACTCGGAAACACAGGAAAAGAGAAGGAGACAACAGATCCAATGGAAATAGATCAAGCAGAAGAACCAGACCAGTCAAGACAAATCATGGTCATACAAAGTGATTGGAGACAAACATACATTGATTTTATCAAAGAGAAGAAACTACCCAAAGACAAAGTAGAAGCAACTCGGGTTGTACGAAGAAGCAAAAACTACGTTCTGGTGGGGGATAAACTATACAAAAGAGCAGCAGCATCAGGAGTACTGCTTAAATGTGTTCCGACAGATAAAGGAAAGGAAATCTTGGACGAAATCCACTCAAGATGCTGTGGAAATCATGCAGCCTCTAGGACACTAGTCGGCAAAGCATTCAGAACCGGTTTCTATTGGCCAACAGCACTCAAAGATGAAGAAGAGCTCGTCAGAACATGCAAGAATTGCCAAATGTTTGCTAGGCAATCACATGTGCCGGCTCACAACTTAATATGCATACCGCCGGCTTGGCCGTTCTCATGCTGGGGGCTGGATCAAGTCGGACCACTCAAAAAAGCAAAAGGAGGCTTCGAATACATATTTGTGGCAATCGACAAATTTACAAAGTGGATTGAATACAAACCTTTGGTCAAATACAGTGCAGAAAAGGCAGTGGAATTCATACAAGACATCATGCATAGGTTCGGCATGCCCAACAGAATAATCACAGATCTTGGTTCACCATTTACAGCAAGAGAATTCCAATACTGGGCAAAAGATTGTGGGATAGAAATCGACTTTGCATCAGTAGCACACCCGTAGGCCAATGGACAAGTCGAAAGAGCAAATGGACTCATATTACAAGGTTTAAAACCAAGATTATATGAAGATTTGAAAGATTATGGTGGAAAATGGATCGACGAATTACCAAAAGTAGTATGGGGTCTAAGAACCCAGATCAGCAGAGCAACTGGATACTCACCGTTCTTTCTGGTCTACGGATCAGAGGCAGTACTACCAGCCGACTTAATATGGCTATCTCCAAGAATAGAACAATATGAAGACGCCGAAGCAGAAGAAACAAGGTGGTTAGAAATTGATTCAATAGAAGAAATAAGAGACAGTGCAATCATACAAAATGCAAGATATGAGCAAGGGTTACAAAGACATTATGACAAAAGTACTCAACCCCGATCACTAAAGCCAGAGGATTCAGTACTACGACTAATCTAGAAGAAAGATGGACGACACAAACTACTCAGTCCATGGGAAGGACCCTTCATCATGAAGACAGCAACAGGACCCGACACATATGAGTTGATGACTTAAGATGAAATACCTGTAAAGAACACTTGGCATATCAGCCAGCTCAAAAGATTCTACAATTAAGTACCACAGATTGTACTCAAGTTTCAAGAGAAATAAAACAGAGATTATTCAAGAAGAATAGCTTCAAATATGAGCCCTGTCCAACGGACAAACCCAACCCGTAATCAGGTTGGGGAAAAAGGGGCTTCCCTATTAACAGCCAACCAGGAAACGGTTGTGCTACACGGGCAATCTTGTCACTCAACCATAAGGAAATGGTCTGACTGACGGCCAACGGCCAAATAGCTTCTTGGGTAAGGAGACCCAAGCTAGCATTTGTCACTCTACCATAAAGAGATGGTATGACTGACAGCCCTGTCCAACGGACAGAACCAACCCGTAATCAGGTTGGGGAAAAAGGGGCAGCCCTGCAAACAGCTCAACCCAGAAACGGTTGTTGCTATACGGGTGCAATCGCTTACCCCAAGAGCTAGTACGATTGCTTACTTACCCTGCAAACAGCCAACCCGAAAATGGTTGTGCTATACGGGTCCGGTCGCCTACCCCAAGAGTGGTACGATCGAATACTTCGCCCAAGAAGCGGCACAAGCACTTCAACAGCTCGGTCACCTACCCCAAGAGTGGTACGATTGACTACTTCGGCCAAGAAGCGGCACAAGCACTCCAACAACTCGGTCGCCTACCCCAAGAGTGGTACGATCGACTACTTCGCCCAAGAAGCGGCACAAGCACTCCAACAACTCGGTCGCCTACCCCAAGAGTGGTATGATAGACTACTTCGCCCAAGAAGCGGCACAAGCACTCCAACAGCTCGGTCGCCTACCTCAAGAGTGGTACGATCAACTACTTCGCCCAAGAAGCGGTACAATACGATCAACTACTTCACCCAGAGGGGGACACAACCACTCCAACAACTCGGTCGCCTACCCCAAGAGCGGTACGATCGACTACTTCGACCAGAGAAGAGCACAAGCACTTCAACAACTCGGTCGCCTACCCCAAAAGTGGTACGATCGACTACTTCGCCCAAGAAGCGGCACAAGCACTCCAACAGCTCGATCGCCTACCCCAAGAGTGGTACGATCGACTACTTCGCCCAAGGAGGGGCACAAACACTCCAACAACTCGATCGCCTACCCCAAGAGCGATCACCAAGAAGAAACAAGTTGTGGCAGAGCACGAAAAAGTCACAAGGAAAGATAGGGAGAAACTTTTCCATATTATTCAAAGACATCTCAGAAGAAAAAGAAAGACAGGTCGAAGCCTGCTCATTTTAGTCAAAGACAAATTCAAAAGCAGGGAAAAGCCAAACCATATTTTCAGAGACAAAGTATATTACAAGGACATCAAAAGAAAGTTGACTTTTCACATCTGTTCAAGAAGACGGAAGAGAAGGAGGAAGTACAATCATTTGATCAAGAATTTGGTCTGATAGACCACTAAGCTATACTTTGGCCTCCTCCCAGTGTCTTGAAAACTCAGCCATTACAGAAGCTTTAGTAATCCGCTCAAAAGGAGCATCAGGGGCAACAACCCAGACATACGAAACCACATTGTTGATGCACCGGTAAAAGCCACCCTTCACAAAATCATAAAACCGGGGAAAAAGCACCAGTAATCCCTGCTCGGCAAAGACCTGAAGGAACAAGAAGAAATTCCCAGAACTCCACCATGAAGTACTCAGAAGCTTGTCAATCTCAAGATCGCCGATCCTAAGTCTTTTCAGTACTAGCAAGAACATGAAGTCTAACAAAACAACAATTTATACCGAGTTGTTTGCACGAGAGCCAGACAAAGCACTCGAAGATAGTCTCTCAAGACGACGTTCTACACATACTGAGTTGTTTACATGGCACAAATGAAAGCCAGACAAAGCACTCCACCTATCAAAGAGTCATTTCATGACAAATGGAAACAACTTGTCTACTCAAAGCTACGGATACGCACCACGAAGCAACTGCTCGGAAGAAATCCAGATCACTCACACAATTCGTCTGACAAATAAGTAAAGCAGAGACATCCACACAGAGAAACAAAAGAAGCCACATCAAAAGAAAAGGAAAAGAGAAATTGGGGAAACAAAGTTTATGATGATCATAGAAGAACACGACTACTACATACATCAAATCACCAAGATAAATCTACGACCAGACAATCTACCCTTCGATATCCTTTACGCCAACATCAAAGCGAGGGCTAATGACAACGCATCCAGCCATCATCAGTTCCTCGCCGGAGAACCACTACCCACAGATTCGACATCATCGTCATCTTCGACAGCAAGGGCGCCCCAGTCGACTTCGTCTTCGGCGGCGAGCGCCTCCCACTCAACCTCATCTTCACTGTCACTACTAAGGACGATCAAATCCGCCCTCATCGAAGTAGCGTCAGCAGCAGAGAGGGGGACAAGAGTGACCACAGGAGCAGTAGAGGGATCCTCCTTCTACAGAGGGACAACCGGCGCTGATGTCCCAACAAGGGGAGCCTTCCCCACCACCGGAGGGGCTGGCAATGAAGGCGACGACGAAGACCTTCCGCTCGACGACTCCGCCACGGCCGTCCTCGGAGAGCGAACAAGTGAAGAACGCGACACCTTACGGACACTCTGCCTTTGGATGAACTTCTTCTTTGTCATTGTGGCTATGGCAAAACAATTGCGGAGTGGCCAGTTAAATAGAGACCAAATCGCCATCCCAGGCAATTCAACAGCCTCCTCGAGATAAGGATGGAGTTAAAACTTTCTTCATAAAAAGTTAAGGGCGGAGTTAATTCCTTCATCAAAACCAATATGGCGATTTGGCTTCTACCGTCAACCACACGACGATCCATTTATTGACACAGCTAAAATGATGGAAGGCACAAATCTACACAATGGTATGATCCAACGGGCAGATTTCAGACTTATCCATCCAGCACCACGGTAGAATTTTCAGATTACTACAAGAACAACCCGTCAACCATGAAGAAACAAAGGGCCACCTCGCAA
The DNA here is from genome assembly GCA_904845875.1 of Miscanthus lutarioriparius. Taxonomy (NCBI): domain Eukaryota; kingdom Viridiplantae; phylum Streptophyta; class Magnoliopsida; order Poales; family Poaceae; genus Miscanthus; species Miscanthus lutarioriparius. The sequence continues at coordinate 73,140,631 of CAJGYO010000011.1, forward strand.
GGAACAAAAGAACCCGGTTATTAAAGAAAGAACTCGGGAGCCTCATGAATAACCAGGATTACAGCAGAAAAATGAATGACAACTCTGAAGACAAGATTCTTTCCATTACAAATGGCTTCAAAAGTAGAAGTTACACATCTTACAAGACCTAATGAACTCGGCACTACGACAGGCAAGGTAGCAAAAAGGAGCCCGGACACAACTAGGCTCTGGAACGACTACGTGCTCCAATTTGCTAGTCGGTAGAACAAACCGCGCTCAGCTACACTGTTTTCTTCAAAGGACGGACGTAGTGCATCCAAGGCGGAAATTAGCAGCACGGCAGGACAACATAGACTAGGGAAAGTTGGCAGGCATCTGCCTATCCAAGCCCGACGTGATGCAGGATCAGGTGTTGATCTGCACTGGACAGTCTCAAGACAGACGACGAGGATCAACCCAGAACTGCCGGATGAAGGAACGAAGCCCACATCACAAGACTTCCTCCAACTACCACCATGTACTTCCAAGTACAATGCCGCTGCGGGATTAGTCTACCTCTAATCCCTATCACAAGACTTCCTCCAACTACAACAAAATGTACAAGAACTACAAAATACGCCCGGGGGCTACTCTACTTCACACACTATCATATTCATAACTACAGAGACTTCAGAACAAGCAACAAAAGGCTCGATGAATCAAAACAGTACTCCAGAAGGGCATTTATAGGCAAAATAAGCGGTGCACATGGACTAGGAGCACCAACAGAAGAAATCTTACAAAGGACACAATGAAAAGACAGAATTCAATGAAAGAGGACTCTGGCGTGAAAGAACGACACTCAAGGACAAGCATATCCAAGAGAATATTCCACAAGCAACAATACAATCCGTGAAGACATGCATTGAATTCTCCAACAACCAGAATGACAACAGCAATAAGTAACCGAACAAACAACTCGGAGACGTATGAAGGATCACATACCAAATTACAGTGTCAAAGGATTATAGTTGAAAAAGAACTCGGACAGAGAAAAATTATACATCTCATTGATCGAAGACAAATACAAAGGTTACAGACGGCCCAACAGGACCGGATAAACTCAGACATAAGACAGAGACAATATTCTTAAATATTGCAACAAGGAACCTAGTGGCGGCAACAGTGGCAGCCCGGATGCAGAAGAACAGATAGAGCAGCATGTTCATTACCAAGCAAGCATAAGCCCGGGGGCTGCTCAACCTCACACACCAGCATATCTACGAATGAAGAAAGAATTGAAGAAGAAATTTACTACTCAAGGAAGAACCACAACCAACAAAGAAGGTATTTATAGCAAACCAGAGGTAAACAAGGCTAAAGATCACAAGAAAGAAAGAGGAAAAGAACAAAAGAGCAAAGCAACAAAGGCGAATAGTACCCAAAAGCAAGATTCCTGACAAAAAGTAAAAGAAGACGCTCACTCATGGCTATACAAGACCCATCCGTGACCAGCAAAAGACAAAGATCAAAGGAGTACAAATCAAGACCCTTCTTCTGGCTTCTTTTCAACAGAAAAGAACCCGGAGAAGGCTCGGGGGCTGCAAGTACCTACCACAGAAAAACATATTTTCAAATTTTTTGACCCTCTAGCTTTTTGTACCAAAAAACAGAAGGCTCGGGGGCTACACTCAATGAGTGCCGCTGCACTCAAAGGGAAAAGAACCCTGAGGACGTCAAGCAAAAGTGCACATCAGCCAAAAGAAGAATCAAAGAAGACCATCTCAAGATTTCACTTCAAGAAGGACCCGAATCAAGACTGCAACAACTCGGCCCTTGAAGCTCAATCATGAAATGCTCGGGGGCTTGTCGATGGGGAACCCTACGGGCCCCCCATAGACCATACTACAGGGAGGTAGGCCTTGGTAGCAAGGCCTATAGCCCAATCGCCAAGAAGAACGTGGAGCAAAGCAACGTGCAAAACCAAAACTCCAACGCAAACTATACAAGGCAAGGCGCCCGAAGCGTAGCTTAGGACTCTGACCTTGTATCCGAATAGGACACAAACAACGCCTCTCAGCGCCTGGACTATAAAGGGCTGGTGAGGGTACCCATTGTAAAAGAGAGAACGCATACCCGATACTCAAAGCAATACAACGCAAATAGGCTAACGCCAAAACTGGACGTAAGGTCATTACTCGACCAAGTTGAGGGCCTGAACTAGTATAAATCGTGAGTCTTTGCGCAACCGCCGAATTCCGCTATTCGCCGAAGCCCGAACAACTGTCCCGGGTACCCCTGTGGCAGGCTATCGGTGGTAAAACATCGACAGCATCTTCTCTATGTGATTCTTGTATTCTTGAGTCCACCCGAGCCACCGAAGACCCACACTCTAACACCGACTCGAACAACTATGCTTGCCACGGTTTTGACCCCGCGACACCTTCCGTCATGGTGAGACTTGGAGAGGCCGATTGGATTAGTGGGGTCCATGTAACCGAGGCACCAGTCAACCACCTCCTCAGTAGAATAGCACTGTGCCATGCTTCCCTTAGGATGGACCCGACTCTTGGAATACCTATTCAGAGTACTCATAAATCCCTCATACGGATACATGTGGTGGAGGAACATCGGCCCAAGATGCTTGATCTCCTTAACCCAATGTACAATGAGATGGATGGATATGTCAATGAAAGTTAGTGGGAAGTAAGCCTCAAGGAGACACATCACCTCACGCATGTTCTTCTCAAGATCATCCAATGATTGTTCATCATTGACCTTCTGAGAGATTGCATTAAAGAAGAAGCAGAGGCTCATGATTAACATTCAGGATTTTTTTGGCAATATGTTATGGATACCAACTGCAAGCATCGTTGTGAGCATGACATCGCAATCATGAGCCTTCATGGGAAGCATCTTGTTTTCTCTTGCAGGCACAAGTTTTTGGATGTTGGTTGTGTATCCAGAGGGAAGTTTGACACTACGAAAGAAGTCGCACAATTCCTGCTTCTCTTCTTAGGTTAGGTTTATGGCAGATAGAGGTGGCTGGGCACTGGTACCATCATGACGGAGCTCAGGCCTTATGTCCAATTCCTCTAGGTCAGCTCTTGCTTTTGCATGGTCCTTGGTTCTTCATTTGTCATTCATGAGTGTCCCAGGCAAACTCCCACAGACATTCTTTTTCACGTGCATGAGATCAATGCTATGGCAGACCATTATGTCTTTCTAGTAAGGAAGTTCCCACAGGGTTGACATTTTCTTCCACCTCTTCTTAACGGCACTCTTTGCTTTTGCACTGCGCTTTCGCTTTCCAAGGACAGTGCTCCCCGGGTCAACTTTAGGCGTTGTATCCACTACCACCTAGTCATAGACCTATTGCCCGCTGAAATGCCTTGGTGTAGATCATGTCTCCCTTATGCCAACAAACTGTCGTTTCATCACCCGGTATGGATGAGACTTAGGAAGGAAACGTCGGTGCCTTACATAGACCCTCTTCTTTAAGTTATTCAGCCAAACAGTCTCCATGTCATCTAAGCACTGAAAGTAGTATTTTTCTCCTTCGCTCTACCTAGAAACGCTATGATGTCCTGGAATATCAGTGATAGTGGTGAAGAGCATGGCACGTAGGTTGAAATGTTCTTTCCTGAACCCATCATACACCCTGATACCATCTTCTTTCTAGAGTTCCTTGAAATCATCAATAAGCGGCCTCAGATACACATCGATGTTAACACAAGGTTGACATGGACCAGATATCAGAACTGACATCATCATATACCTCCTCTTGTTACACAGCCATGGGGGAAGATTGTAGATAGTTAACAGCATGGGCCAGACACTATGTGAGCTACTCATGTTACCAAATGGGTTCATGCCATCCGTGCTGAGTGCAAACCGAAGATTCCTTGGCTCATCAGCAAAACTTTTATTCTTGAAATCAATGACCCACCACTGAATAGCATCTACTGGGTGCCGTATATAGTCATCAACCATCCACCCATCTGAGTGTCAGCTCAGCTATCGTGCATCCTTGGAGGTTGCAAACAAACGTTTCAGGTGAGGAATTATAGGAAAGTACCAACCAACCTTCCTAGGAACTCTATGGCGCGTCTCCTCGTTGTCATCACCCTCATCAGTTCTTCGCTTGTAACGAGAGGTCCCACACTTGGGGCATTCAGTGAGGGTTGCATTGTCACCACAGAACAGGATGCAGTCATTCTTGCAAGCATGAATTTTCTCAAACTTCAATCCCATCGGACAAACAATCTTCTTGGCCTCATATGTAGTCCTGGTTATCAGATTCCCCTCAGGAAGCATATCTCCGAACACTTCTAGCAATTCTCTGAACCCCGTGTTAGTCCAGTTGATGTGCCGCCTTCAGTTGGAGAAGCTTTAGTGAAGCGGACAACTTCATATACCTCTCATTGCAACTCAGATAGGGTTGTGTCTTCATATCTTCCAACAGCTGTTTCAGCTTCTTGAACTCCGAACCAGTGTACTCATCAAAGCCAAAGGCATCATGCACCATCTCATCCAGATACAAAACTATAGGGACAGGGCTAGCAGCAATCTCTGCTACATCATCATCACATAGTTCCTCATTGCCAAAGGGTGATTCCTCGCCACCGGCACAAGTTTCATGAAGTCCTTCCTCACCATCGTGCTGACCAACGGCCTGCGCCTCGATGCTCCATAGTCTACAAAAGAAGATTGAAAATAGAAGAATATAAGCAAATTCATCAATGCTTTAGTAATAAAAATCATATTTTTCAGTAGACTTAGGTCACATTGCAAGTTTCACACAAGCAAATTCATCATAGTATCACACAAGCTCATAAAAGTTCTTGCTGAGCTCACCACTGTTCACAGAGAAGCACACGCCAGAGAATAGGAGGCCAAAGAGCAAAGCACGCTGGGGACCAGGGAGGAGAGCTGAGCACACCAGTGATCCCCTGTAGATCAAGATGGCGAAGCATGGTCAGAGCATGGCTGATCGAGTACACTACAGAGATGAACGAGTTAGAGTCAGACTCGAGCTCAACCACGGCCATGGCAGTGCGACGGAAATAGAACGGTGGTGCTCCGGCCGATACAGCACGGTATAAGTTAGTCTAAGGACTCAGGACGCATCAGCAGCTCACCGCGATGTCGATGTGCTGCTTGGTTGAACCGGCGATGAGGCGGAGCTAGATGGCCGGCGGTGATGTGGTGTGCGGCAGCGTGAATTGGTGGTGAGGTCGCTGTTCCGGCGTGACCTGCGCAGTAGAGGTAAAACAATGGAGCCCATGAGCATCACGGAGCTACAGGGGAGCTAAAACCATAAACGGGATGATGAGAGGATCTCCGAAATGAGCTGATGACGGCGAGGTGCCCATGGCGACCATGGTGGCACGGCCGCGGTGGGAACTGGCACGGAAGGCGATTGCAGTGGCGAGAGGTGGCAACACTAGTTCGAGGAGGAGCACAAGAACTAGGCGGAGCTAGGAGCATGGGCAATTGGGCGAAGATGGAACAACGGCGATGAATTTGGCCATCGAGCGGCGCGGTGGTGCTCGGGCAGAGAAGAGGGAAAGAGAGGAGCACCGGCAGCTCGAGCTTACCTACAGTTCGAGAAGGCGGAGAGCACGGCCTAGCCACCGCCGCTGGCTGCAGTAGCGCTCCCCTCGGCCTGCTGCTCGCCACAGCAGCGCGCCACTCCGGCCGCCGCCGCCGCGGTGGGAACCGGCGCCAAAGGCAATTGCAGCGGCGAGATGTGGCAACACCAGTTCGAGGAGGAGCGCAAGAACTAGGCGGAGCTGGGAGCGCGGGCAATTGGGCAAAGATGGAACAACGGTGATGAATTTGGTCGTCGAGCGGCGTGGCGGTGCTCGGGGAGAGAAGAGGGAAAGAGAGGAGCGCTGGCGGCTCGAGCTTACCTACAGTTCAAGAAGCCGGAGAGCACGGCCTAGCCACTGCCGCCGGCTGCAACAGCGCTGCCCTCGGCCTGCCGCTCGCCACAGAAGCGCGCCCCCTCGGCCGCCGCCCGCCTGCGCGCGCGGCGCGCAACTCCGATCGCCGCCTGCCGCCTGCCAACTCTGCCCGCGCGCGACAACAGCCGGCGCCGCCCGCGTTAGAGCAGTGCAAGAGCCCACTGCCGGCACGCGACAACGGCCACTGCCCGCTGTGTTCCGTACGTGCCAAGTCCCGTTCTCTGCCCATTAGCACATGCCAATGGCTAAGTACGCAGGCCAAGTACTATAGACGCACGTACAGAACACATGTCTGCCACAAAGTACAAACACGTATAGAGCAGGACGTGTCTGCTACAAGTAGGAATACTCGAGACGCATGATGGAAACACGCGTCTGCAACAACTTACGCATCTGCAATAAGAGATCTTACTACATACGCGTGTCCCGTACACGCGTCCGTAGAGTTTGATCCCGTTATCCGAGACTCGGAAATCACAACACGCGTATGTAATAATTGATGCAGATACAGACGTATTTTATAAACGCACCTCAGTAGATTTAGCATAGACGCGTTTTACCAACACACGTCTGCAATAAAGCGCTTATTACAAACACGTGTTGACCTCGCCGGACCGGCGACCCATGCCGGCGACTTACTACAGACGTGCGTCAGGAAGGCAGATGCGCTTTAGTGCTGGCGTCTACGGTGAGGTGGTGGATATGTGGCTTTTTTACGTAGTAAAGTGCACTCTAAAAAATACATCACCTTCTAGTACCGTTACAAAGGCAAAACCAGGCTATCATCATAAATATAGTATCTACGTACGGTAATGTCAGGCAAAATCTCGGGATAATAAAGGATCAAAATATTGTTGCAACTATATAGCAAACAAAATATATTTGCACATGGCCAGCACAATCACGCTGTAGGTTATAGTCGTCCATGTGGGAGCAGAGGGCTCCAAGGATCCTTTTGGTGGTATCCTTGGGGAGATAAATAAGGATGGCTCCTGCATCGTACGCAGGGGGAGGACGATCAAGTATCGTTTGTCGGAGTCGTGGGAGAACTTGAACACTGGTTCCCCGGCGGAGTCGTCATCGGCGTCGCAGCATTTGGTGCAAACTTTCGCTTCGGAGGAGCAGGAGAGCAGCAAGCATATGGTCATGAGTAGGAGGGTGATCCGGATACAATATGGGGCCGGCGGTAGTGGAAGAAGCTTATGAACCTGGAAGCACGCCATCTCTGGATAAGCTTGCCAATTCTTGGTGATGCGTTTTAGTTGCCTCCCATGGCAATGGAACGTCGCCCCTTTATATGCTGGGCCAGTGCGGTACGCAGTACGCGTTTTTCCTCAATGCATGCACGGCAGTCCTTCCGGGAAATTGGTAGGGATTGAACATGCTGCAGTCCTGCAGATATCTAGACGTGTGCAACGGGAGTATTAATATTTGTATGACACCCATGTATTTGTGTGTTGTTCTACGGTTCTACTACTACCGCGTCCGACCCTTCATAATTCCACAAAAAGTTCTACTGAGTGCGTCGTGCATAGACCGACGAATAACCCTACGTAGATTGTTGGAGTAGTGGAGTGCTGGTCCGTGTTTGTGTCTTCAAATAATTGACTAACGTAAGTGGGCTGGATGTTGAATTGCCTTTCAAGTTGCATATTGAAGTGTCTTCCTATAGGAATATTTTTTAGCAATGTCTTCTTTTTTAATAGAGGCAGCTCAATTAAAATCCACATCTAAAGATACCCTCTATTTTTAGAGGTCGCTAGTAATATCTGGCGAAACCTCGGGATAATGAAGGATCAAAAAAATAATGTTACAACTATATAGCAAACAAAATATATTTGCACATGGCCAGCACAATCACGTTGTAGGTTATAGTCGTCCATGTTGGACCAGAGGGCTCCAAGGATCCTTTCGGTGGTATCCTTGGGGAGATAGATAAGGATGGTTCCTGCATGGTGTGCAGAGGGATGACGACGCGCCCTGTTCACTTTAACTTATCAGCCTGGCTTATTAGCCATGGTATAGTGTTTTTATCTCATAACAAATCAGCTTCATCAGCCTGCTTATCAGCCCTAGAAATCATCAGCCGAACAACTTGAACACTGTGGGCGGAGTCGCCGTCGCCATCTTAGCATTTGGAGCAAGGTTTCGCGTGGGAGCAGCAGGATAGCAGCAAGCATATGATCATGAGTAGGAGGGTGGTCCGGAAACATGGAACTGGCCGTAGTGGAAGGAGCTTATGAACCTGGAAGCATGCCATCCTTAGTAGCTACTCAGCGATCTAGATAAGCTTATGAACTCAACTAATTCTTAGGGATTGAACATGCTGCAGATATCTAGACGTGTACAACGGGAGCATTATTGTTATTTTTCAAAATTCCACAAAAAGCTCTACTGAGTGCGTCGTGCGTAGACCGATCAATGAATAATTGACTACGTAGATTGTTGGAGTAGTAGTGGAGTGCTGATCCGTATCCGTGTCTTCAAATAATTGACTAACGTAAGTGGGCCGGATGTTGAATTATCTTTCAAGTTAATAGACTAAAGCTTGTCAGACACGGCTGCTGCCCCCTTTGTGCTCCTCGCTCGCCGCCGCGGCTGCCATCGCTGCCAGCTACTCTCCTGCGAATCTACCAGTGGCAATACAGAGAAGGGACCCATCATCTATCTTTTACATCAGTTTTTTATTATTATTTGCTTAGGATTTCTCCTAAATAAATCTACCAACAAAACTAGTTGAGTTCCGATCAGGATCTTGTTACATGCGACTACTATAGGTATATTTTTTAGCAACGTCTTCTTTTTTAATAGAGGCAGCTCAAATAACATCCACATCTAAAGATACCCTCTATTTTTAGAGGTGGCCAGTAATATAAGCCGAACTGCCTCTATAAATTGCATTTTGAGAGGTAGTTCGGCTTGCTATGTATTTCTAGAGGTGCCTGGATTTCCAAGCCGCCTTTTGAACTCAAATTTTAGAGGTGGTTGGCAAATTTTCTTCGCCTTTTAAAATAGTGCAACACAACAAAATTTTAACCTTTTCAGCCAAAGCTGGATGAAGATAAATTTTATATCAAAGATGTATATATTGAAGGGATCTACAACTTTGTAGTTGACGACGTTTTCATTTAAAATCATTTAGATCCCGCAAATGCTATTTGAAGTTCTCGCATTTTGATTTTATTTTTTTTCAAACCACCTTGGATGATGGAGAAATGACTAAAATCAAAGTTATAGATCCTAACAAGATCTAAAACATTGCAGCCGATAACTTTTCAATTTAAAATAATCTATGATCCAAAATTTAGTTTGAGGTCCTCGCATTTTGAAATTTCAAAAAATTTAACGATTTTGAATGATAAAACGACAAAAACTAAAGTTGTAGATCTCAAAGAGGTATCAACTTTGTAGTTGACAATGATTTCAATTGAAATCATTTATCCAAGGGAATTTTTTATTTTTTTATTTTAAATTTTAAATTTTAAAATTATATCAGATGGAGAAACGCCCAAAATCAAAACATTAGTAGTCAACAATATGTACATCTTTCCTGTTAAAATACTTTTCATTTGAGGTCCAAATTGTTCATTTCAAATATATATAGTAAAGTGAATATCAAAGGATGTATCTATGCCTTAGTAATAAGTGACTTTTGAGATAAAGTGGCTAGTGGAGGTATGTCTCGACTTGTTACGTGTGGTTGCCTCTGGTTGGGGTTTCTCAGATTAAAATAAATCTCTTTTCCTGATTTATGATTTCTGAAAATCGATTTCTAGAAGAGGCTTGACACCCGCCTCTACAAATCGTTGATTTGTATAGACGGATAAGTCCGGCGGCTTCTACAAGTCTTGGCACTAATAATGTTCGATGATTGTTACAATGATATCATCTTTGCAAGCGTCGATTTTATCGGCATGAGGCCAATTTGTGGCCATTATTCTCCACGAGGGTAGCCACTTCAGCTCATCGATCTCATCATCGATAGTCGTGGAGAGAAATCAGGCATATGTGACGAATCATGGATTGAGGTGTCGAATCTGCAACCTATGTTGTATCTGACGATGCAACTATTGATGTTCTTTCACCATTTTGAGATGCATTGGAGTGGCTGCTTTCAGAAAGATGGATGTTGTCATAGCCTTTCTACGAAAGTGAACCAATCTAGTCATTGAGGACTTCGTGTCTTGAACTTTGGCATCAACAGTGGCAATGCCCAATATTTTGGATTTGATCATTAGATTCAACATGTGAACAACAATTTTGTTTCCATGTTCAATAAGGCTCCGTTCTGCATAGAGAAAAGCAACTAGAGAAAAAGATGATGACGCAAGAATCTACTCACGCTTGTCCATAACACCTGACACGTCCGTTACGTTGACATACTAGTCGCACGACCTGGAGGACGATGAAAACCCAATCAAATAGCGCGTATATACTGCTGAGTTCTGAAAAGCATGGGATATTTTTGGAATGTCCAACACGCGCCGTGGCGCATTAATTCAACCCTTACTTACAGTTGAACGAGCAACCTCCATTACTTACAGTTGAACGAGCAGAGACGCTGACAAATGTCCTTCACATAAGGTACGAGCGTCTGCGAGCTTGTGAAAATTAATTCAACCCGCCCCCTTGGTGTACGTTCGACGTCAGTGGTCTATATGTCTCTGATCGAACCTGTATATAAATAGAGTTCGTTTTCTACCTATTATGTTCAGAGGAAGTAAAGCATAGAAACAGGGGGTCTAAATCAGGACATTGGAAAAAAAAAAACAAGAAAGGAAAAGTTGTCGGGGCTCAGCACTACCACGAACGAAATTCTAGTTTCAGGTCACACGAAAGCAACACTTAAGTGCTTGACCTTATCAGTACACCTGAAGCAGGCTACCTGCTAGTAAATGAAAAATTGTACCAAATCCTTTATCCAGTAAAAAAAAATATATATGTTTTCAAAGGTATGATCTGGGCTGCCAGGGCAGCAAAGATGGGTTACAGATGGCATATTGGCAATGGTAAGAAAGTGAGATTTTGGGAGGACAACTGGTTAGGATCATCTAGTTTAGCTATTCAGTTTTGGGACATCTATGTGTTAGTCAATGAAAAAGCTCAGACAGTTTTCGACTTATGGGATGGAGTGGATCTGAAATGTACTTTTATAAGTGGAGTGGATGAGAGACTTATGATTAGATGGCAAGAAATCATCCAGCTAGCCTCTACTATTGTGTTTTCAGATGAGGAAGATTCCTTGATCTGGAGTTTTAATTCTAGTGGGGTGTACTCTTCCCAATCTCTTTACAAAGTCATAAATTTTAGAGGAGTAAAGTCTGTCCAAGTTCCTGCTGTATGGAATCTCAAAGTTCCACCTAGGGTACATTTCTTCCTCTGGCTTTTTTCTAAGAATAAGGTGTTAACCAGAGATAATTTAGATCTTAGAAGGAAAGTAAATGATCCTTCTTGCCTTTTCTGTAGTGAAAAAGAATCAGTGAACCATTTATTTTTCGATTGTGCAGTTGCTAAACAGCTGTGGTGTTATTTGTCTGACATTTTGGGAAGGAATGTAGGGATGGACTTCTTATCAATAGGTCAAATGTGGATTAACAATAGTAGATGCTTAGTTGATAATATGTTTTGTGCTGCTGCCCTGTGGGGGCTTTGGAAACTAAGAAATGACATGTGTTTTCAGGGTGTTGTATGGAGGAGTGTGCTTTCACTACTGATTGCAATTCTGAATATGCTCACAAGCTGGACCCTACTATGTCCAATGGAGAAGAGAATGGAGTTCAGTCTCAAATTGGAGAAGCTGAGAAGATTGGCAGCCAGTCTGCCAAGGTTGCTTGGCTGAACAAGGTGGAAAATGAGTGGGAGAAACTAATGTACAAGTCGGCCTTAAACTGGAAGCAGAAGACTTATCCTGAGGAAGTTCAGAAGAGGTTGGTGGATGCTTCAGTTACCTGTTGGCCATTGTTTGAGAGTCATGTTGGTTTATTTTCTGGATGATAGAACACCAGTGCTTAAACTGTTACTCTGGTCCCTGTGATAAAGCAATGACCCGGGCATTTTGCCCTGAAATTCTAAAAAAATTATATGTTTTCCTCGCAAAAAAGTAATTTTTGATATTTCCCAGTCAACAATTTCTAAATTAGCAAATTGTATAGATTAAGTAAGAAGTCAAGCAGTCCGATCGAGTCCAAATAAATATCACAAAATTGGAACTTTAGGTTCATACAGACACGATAGTCGATCAATCGTCATTTTGTACACCAACAAATGGAGGTCGAATTTCATAAACCAATGTAATCTTCAGTCTATTCGTTTCAAGGATGATCTAAGATCATCCTTCTGTGTTTGGTTAGATGCTTTCAGTTAAGCTGCATGTAAGTAAACTATGTACCCTTGTTTTAAAAATTAATTAAAAGTCCTGCACTGTGGGGATCTCCTCCACAGTATTTTCGGTCAAAAAAAACAAATGGAGATCAAGATGCTGCAACCAATTTCAGCGATTCCCTGAGACCATAGAAAATTTGGAAATTTAAAAAAGCTCCTAGATCCGACAGTGCTCATATGAAAAAACGATAAAAAGAATATTACTTAAGGTTTGCTTTGTTGCACACCAATCCACTCCAATGCACATGGTACATAGGAAGGTATTGGGGAAATAGTACCCAATGTGTGAGTCTACTCAATTTTGCTTAGCATTTAAGAAAGCCATCTCATGTTGATGCGTGTCAACTCAGGCTTTGGCTGCTCAGATGAAAGTGTCGACGCCCATCATGTACCGCGTGTCCACATATGAAAGACCGTACATCCACCCTCAATTCATCTGCACAGAAATATTTAGACTTCTTGCCATCAAGGAAGTGTACCACCCAGAGTGGTTGGCCAATCTCGTTCTTGTACGAAAGAAAAGTGGGAAATGAAGGATGTGTGTTGACTACACGGGTCTCAACAAGGCGTGCCTAAAGAATCCGTTTCCTTTGCCGCACATAGACCAAATAGTCGACTCTACCTCAGGGTGCGAAACTCTCTGCTTCCTTGATGCGTACTCCGGGTACCATCAAATCGCGATGAAAGACTCCGACCAGCTCGTGACATCTTTCATCACCCCCTTCGGATTGTTTTGCTACGTTACAATATTGTTCGGTCTGAAGAATGCTGGGGCTACATACCAGCGTTGTATGCTCAAGTGTTTCGGGGACCTCATCGGGCGGACCGTTGAGGCCTATATTGACGACATCATGGTCAAGTCCAAATGGGCTGACCACCTCGTAGCTGATCTTGAGCAGACATTTGCAAAACTCTGAGCAAACGGCATCAAACTCAATCCCAAGAAGTGAGTTTTCGGGGTCTCGAGGGGCATGCTGCTTGGTTTCATCGTCTCTGAGCGTGGCATCGAAGCCAACCCAGAGAAGATCTCAGACATTACAAGGATGGGCCCAATTCAGAATATGAAGGAGGTACAGCGAGTTACAGGGTGCATCGCCGCACTTAGCTGCTTCATCTCGTGCCTCGGTGAACGAGGTCTCCTCCTTTATAGACTTCTGAAGAAGGCCGACCACTTCACATGGATGTCCGAGGCCTAGGAGGCACTTGACACAATCAAGTGCTTCTGACGAAGGCTCCAATCCTGATCCTCCTACCTATGGAGAACTCCTTCTGCTCTACGTCGTGGCCACCACACAGGTGGTCAGCGCCGCCCTAGTAGTGGAGCGAGAGGAAGAGGGGCACGCCCTCAAAGTACAGCGCCCTGTGTACTTTATTAGCGAGGTCTTATCCGACTCTAAGACCTGATATCCCCAAATCCATAAACTCCTATACGCTTTCCTCATCACCAAGAGAAAGCTACGCCACTACTTCGAGTCACATCCGGTGACAGTCGTGACGTCCTTCCCCCTCGGCGAGGTCGTCCATAACCAGGATGCTACGGGAAGAATCGCAAAGTGGGCACTCGAGTTGATGGGTCAGGGCAATACATATGCCTCCCGAACGGCCATCAAATCCTAGGTGTTGGCCGATTCCGTCGCGGAATGGACCGAGGTCCAAATGCCACCAGCGGTCGTCGAACAAGAGTACTGGACGATGTACTTCGATGGATCACTAATGAAGAAGGGCGCTGGTGTGGGGCTAGTCTTCGCATGGACTAGGGTTTGATGGATACAAAGGAAACACAGCAAGACTTGCAGGTGTTCACGAATTATGATGAAAAACAAAGGAAAAGACACAAACTGGACTAAAAACGATCTAAAACCAGCAACCAGAACTTGTCCTAGGACACAAACTCAACAACGCAAAACAGAAACAAAATTGCACGGCACAACGAGGCTATAGGATAGGGAATATGAGGCGGTGTGTATTTTTTTTGGCTTTTTGTGAACTATAGGTAATACAAAAACAGTAACAATCTAAAAGGAAAAATAAAAGTATACCTAACGGGCAACAAGGTCTCTGATACCACTTGATGTAGACAAGGCTCAATCTTTCAATAGGTATGATAGCGTCGATTGGTGGAGACTCGATGTTCATGATCTAGACTTTGAACCAAGACCGATTCAGACCCTCGCAACCGTTACACCACTTCTCCGTTGGTTATCAACCATGCGAACACGATTGACCTCACCGAGAAGGCTTTCCTGCAAGCGAATCGAGAACACAAGCAAGAACGGGATGAACGCAATCTGAAATTGCAAACAAATATGAGGCTTATAATAATGAGGAGTTCAAGTCTTTATTCGAAAGGACTAATCGCCACAGGCGAACAAGATCAAGAACTGGGGCCCTGGCTCACAGCAAGCGGCCTTGGCGGCACAGTTGCAGCAAAACGACGTCTGTTTCACGAGGAAACCAAGAACTAAACAAAACCCAAACCCTAAGGAGAGCAACGACTACTAATTATAGAGCCCCGGATGTCACCCCCCTGGACGCGCCCCTAATGGTCCCAAACACGATACACGGTCCAACGGACTAAAAGACGGTGTCGCAGCACCCTGGCAGATTCTAGACACTGACTTGTTTCAACGATTCCCATTGATTCCGAAGGGCTTTTGATGTGATACCACTTGCATTGGCTTCCTTATCTAATTATCTTTCCATCCATACATGGATTGTGGAAAACAGAGCGCGGACGCGCCTATGTGACCAGTTTTATGACAGACTGGTCTTGGAACGCGAGATGGGCTCGAACTTGATTTGGGCCTCCACCTTGGTGACTCGAACTGGATGAGCTTCGGCCCTCCTTCTAGGTTAGGACACCCTCGCTGATCTCCTCATCCTCTCTCTCCAAGCATGGTCATATGCATGGAGCTCATGTCCTTATCACAATTGCTGCATCACAATGCTTCACGTCATGTCATGAAGCGGTAGTCGTCTCATTCGATATGAGTGGCGACCGACCGAGGTTCGAAGGCCGGCCCATTAAGGGCTCGAGGCAACCTCGCGTCAAACAAAGCCAAGGGAGAAAAACCGAGATGAGCCCTAGTAGCCTTGCTCGACCTCGCTCAGAAGCAAACAGGGACATATCAACCTTTCTTATTCGATTCTAACCTTGAGCCAAGCCCACAGAATGTCCATCGAGGAGAGGCCAACGGGCCACCCGAGCCTATCAAACGGCTCGGGCATCTGCCAAGAGATGGGTTAAGAAGTAGTGGAATGCCACATGAGGGCTCTGCCGACCCCGTCAGTGGATGATAAACTCGAATTCCACTCGAACATGCCCGTTAGCGAGCTCACCAAGCGCGACACTCGAGCCATCGAGGCAAGTGTCATTAGCTCAGCCCCTCTAGTTGCGAAAACCAAGGATGGGGTGATGCATGGAACTTGGCCGACCCCTGCCGAGACCAACTGGGCCCGGGGGCTCGACCACCTGACCCTAAATCAGGAGACCAGGGTTTAAAGGCTGGCCCGCGAAGGGCTCGATGCTGCCTCGCGTCAAACAGAGCTAGGGGAGAAAAACCGAGATGAGCCCCAGTGGCCTTGCTCGACCCCGCTCAGAAGCGAACAGGGACATCTCGACCTTTCTCATTCAATTCAAACCTCGATCCAAGCCCACAGAATCTCCATCGAGGAGAGGCCAATGGGCCACCTGAGCCTATCGAATGGCTCGGGCATCTGCCGAGAGGTGGGTTAAGAAGTAGTGGAATGCCACATGAGGGCTCTACCAACCCCGTCAGCGGATGACGAACCCGAATTCCACTCGAACATGCCCGTTAGCGAGCTCATCGAGCGCCACACTAGAGCCACTGAGGCAAGTGTCGTTAGCTCAGCGAGTTGCGGAAACCGAGGATGGGGTGACGCATGGAACATGGCCGACCCCTGTCGAGACCCACTGGGCTTGGGGGCTCGAGCCACCCGACCCTAAATCGGGAGACCAGGGTTCAAAGGCTAGCCACCGAAGGGCCTGAGGCCACCTTGCGCCGAACAAGAGCCAAGGGAGAAAATGCAAATGAGCCCCTATGGCCTCATCTCGACTTTCTCGTTCGATCCTAGCCTCTAGCCGAGCCCATAGAATCCCCATTGAGGGGGAATCTGTTGGAAGGCGGGTTAAGGAGCAATGGAATGCCAAGCGAGGGCTTTGCCGACCCCTTCACGAATGACGGCACCAGATTCTGATCGAACATGCCCGTTAGCGAGCTCACTGAGCGCATCACTCAAGCCGTCAAGGCAAGTGACGTCAACTCAACCCTTTTGGTTGTGGAAACCACGGACGGGGCAACAATCACAAAAACGAGCCGACCCTCAACCAAACCCCTGCTATACAAGGAGACCGAATGCGTGGTCGCAAGACAAATAGCTTAGATCCTAGGGAGGGGGTACGCGTGAATACAAGACATGCTTTCTCCTACTAGTTTCGCTATCCTCTCCTTGACCTTCAGCGACATTCGACCCCAGCAATGGCAAGGGGTCGGATCTCACTCGGGGGCTGATAAGGGTATAAATACACCCTTTTTTGAAACAGTCGCCACGCCAGACCTCTTCCTCATGTTAAGTTTAGTAGCAAGGTTTGGGGAAACAAATAATTGAGCATGCCTAGTTGGACTGCATAAAACCTACGCCTCAGCGGCTATGGTGTCTTTGCTCACCAGCATGATCAAAGTTTCCCTCTTACACCTCAGGCCCTACGGTCTTAATGAATGAAATGGTCAGAATACGTGAGCCCCTTTTTTTGCATACAAAAAGGGAAGAAAACAAGTTCAATCAAACAAAACGAAGCCGAGGCTCATCGTCTCCATTTGTTTTTATGATACATAAGGGTCGGCACTTGTCCTTTGATTACAATAAATGATCATTCGACCTATTCGACTAACTACCCCCTCTGGGGGAGAACTATGTCTTCACTTCTATTCGCTAGGTCCTACGAGAGAGGAGCCACCACCATCTCTATCTCATCCAGCTCATGGGCTTCGTAGCCAGGAGTGAAGCTGAGGCTCATCGTCTCCAAGTCAATGCTGTCCGCATAATGAGAGCGGGCAATTGCAAAGGCTTGGTTGATCCAGGCGTGAAGGGCATTCCTTTCAAGTTGGCGCACCCACGCTGTGATCTCGACGGCACGGGCTGCGAGCGAACTGGTCCCCTCTGACCACACCACCTCCAGGTCATCGCAGACCACTCCAAGGGCGGTGCTCAGGATACTGAGCTCATCGCTCTCCGCCTAAAGGTTCCTCCTCGCCTCGGTGAGCTCCATAGCCAGCCCGGTAGAGACACCCTTGGCCTCCAGCCTCCGGGTTGTAGCGGTTCCGAGCTCGACCTAGAGGGAGCCGATCCTCTGCTGCGCTTCGTCACGCACTCGGATGGCCTTGTCATGCTCCTCGTGGGCCATGCCACTCTCTGAGCAGAGCCTCCCCGTGGTTTGGAGTAGCTTGTCTCGCTCCTTGTGCAGCTGGGTGACCGCCTCAACATCCTGACTCACCCTCCGCTCCAGGGCTACGAGCTTCTCCTTATCTACTAGCTTCAGCTCCCGCTCCTTCTCAGCCTCGGCCAGGAGGTCGAGGATCCGCTGGCGGGTCTCAGCGTCCCTCTAGAGCAGCTCGTCCCGCTCCCTCCTAACTCTAGCGGCCTCCTCCTCATCTTGCCGCACCCTCGCCGATTGGGCCTCGAACACCCTCTCGGTCTCCTCCTCATGTCGATGGGCCTCGGCCTCCCACAGTTGGAGACTGTGCGCCTCCTCGGCAAGCGGAGTCATCTTGGCCACCCTCTGTTGGGTGGTAACAAGCTGGGCGGTCACATTCTCGTGCAGCTACGTCTCTTTGGTGAGGCGGTCCTAGTTCTCCTTCTGCTCGTGAAGGAACCAGGATTTCTCCCGGCTGCCAGCGATAAGGGACTGAAAAAAGATAAATGTCAGAACACAAAAATACATGAAGAAAGAAGAAGGTGAGATGCAAGATAAAGTGAATACCCAGCCCATGGGAATGACGACTTCACGCAAGGCGCCCTTGGCATGGTCCAAGGCCTTTAGCATGGCCGTAATCCCCTCATCGAGACTCTCCCGCTCCATGCTCTCAGTGGCATCATCGAGGGCGAAGAGTGTCAAAGTCGGGTCTTGCAGATTCGTCCACCAGACCAGGGGCTTCTCCCTTGCGAGCGAATGGCTGCCCCCCAAGGTCAGGGCCAAGGATGATTCCCCGCCATTCCTCTCCACCACTGTCACAACATCCGGGGACCCCTCGGCCGCGTCCCCCTCCATCCGGCCCACGTCGGACGCCGTCACTTGGGCCGCCGGTGGTGCCTATCGCGCCGCTTCCTCGGGCACCACCATGGTTACATCTGGCTACGCCTGGCCTGTCACAATCGCTGCCACCTCCGCCTACATCGGCGGGGCCTTGACCGGCGGCGTCGCACCCGCCGCGGTCGGTGCCACAAGCACGGTCGGCAGCTCCGTCCGCCCCATCGTCGACAGTGGAATCACCTCCATCGCCAGCTCCTTGGTGACCTCCGACGACGTTCCTTCAGCCCCGGCGCTCGCTTGTCCCGCCGAGGGCATGGGTGCCACCGTGAGCGGCGCCTCACCGGCCAGCGACGTAGTCGCACCGGTGCCATTCCCGCCCAAAATGGGTGCGACATCAGCCGATGGCTGCCGGCTCACTTGAAGGGCGATGCTCTTTTTTGGCACTACTGCCAAAAGATTGCGCCGCCTCTAGATGCTGTGAGAAAGAAAGGCGTGAGCCATGGTGAAAACAGAGAAAAACATGGGAATTGGTGACTTACATCGGCGCTGTTGGGCGGCGGAGATGTTTGGTGGGCGAACCCCTAGATCCCTGCATCGCCTCATTAGGGCGGGACCGTTTTGAGCCCACTCCCTGCTCTCGGGCAGAGGGGCTCGCTTCCCTTGCATCCGAGGGTGCGGCGGCGGAGCCACCCTCCTCCGTTGGCACCTCAGGTGCAGCGGCAGATCCGCCTGCCCTGGCTGGCTCTTGGGGCGTGGCAGTGGAGCCACCCTCCTCTGCTGGCACCTCGGGCATAGCAGCAGATCCACCCGCCCCTGCTAGCTCTTGGGGCGGGCCGATGGTTCGGCCCATCTCCGCCGGCCACACGGATGCGTCTTCCCCTCCATGAAATCGGAAGGGTCCCGACCCTTGCAAGGATGAGTGGGTACCTATCAGCATATCCTCGCTCTCCAGGTCATCATGCTCGGTGTCATCAACTACCTCATCGTCATCTTCCTCATCGTTGTTGTCACTGTCAGTGTCCTCCCCTCGATCCCGCGCCAGCAGTTTCTGCTGCCTCTTCTTCCTCTCATCCTCCTTCGCCTTCCTCTGCCGCTCGGCCTCGGCACGGTTTGCCACCCTCACGGATGGATCCCTCAGCAACAAAGCCAGGTGATCCCTGAGGATGAGGTCCCTCGGCTGGTCCCCCAATCTCAATGTCAGTATCAAGGGGTCGGGAGTTCAATTAAAGAGAAGGTATGAGGAAGGGAAAACTTACAAGGATGATGTATCCTGATTCTGGTCGCATTGAGGGATGCCACAGAACTGGGTACACAAAATCATCAAGGGGGGTGCCCGCGCTATCCTGAGAAGACTCCATTGCCTCCTTGATGCGCTGCACGACTTCGAAGGGGGAGAGCGCCCTCAACAAGCACCGTCCCATCGAATGATGCCCTAGGCGCCCTCATGTACAGGGGAAGCGCGCGCCTCATCAGTGGCGCCACCCTCCTCGTGTGGTAGGCGCCGATGATGCCCGACCCCTTCAAGCCCCTCTCCTTCAGGATTCAGATGGCGATGAGGTGGTCTCAGATCTTCTTCTTGTCCTTCTTCGGTACACCCCACTTCCTCCATGAGTCCGGGACCTCTTCGACTAGGCGCCCAGGGAACTCTGGTAGGAGGGCGGCTGCATCATTCTTGAGATAGAACCAATGTGAATGCCACCCCTTGTTGGAGGTTGGCAAACACATTGGCAGGTATTCGCTGACCCAGTTGTTCCAGAGTTGGATGCCGGCGCATCCCATCGGCGTGTTGAGCTCCTGCTTCTCCCACTTCTTCTGAAGGGTGACGGCGAAGATGTACCGCCATAGATCAAAGTGGGGGACTAATCCCTAGGAATCCCTCATATAGGGCGACGAACGCCGCCATGTGCTGGTTTTCATTGGGATTGAGGTGCTACAACTCGATTTGGTAGTAATGTAGCAACCCTCGGAGAAATTTGTGAGCAGGGGTAGCAAACCCCCACTCATGCAAGTGCAAGAATGAGACGACGTAGCCATCGGGTGGCGACGGCACGTCCTCCTCGCAGGGCAGCTGCCACTCCTCGACGGTGGTCCGCACGCAGATTAGACCGCGGCGGACAAGGCCCTCCATGACCTAGAGGGTGATATCAGAGCGGCACCATGGCTCCATTGGAAGATGGGGGTGGGTGGATGCGAACTCGACGGAGGCTAAGATGCGGATGCAGGGAGCTTAGGTGATTGGCGGTGGAGGCTATAGATGTGAAGGCAAGGAGGCAAAGTATGAAACCCTGGAGGCAAACCCTTTGGTTTTATAGGGGCAACGGGTGTGAGGAAACCAACTGTCCACCTAGATCTCCGTGCCTACTATGATCCACCACAACATCATGCCATGGGATAGGCACACGCAATCCATATCCTTTCCTTTGAGAAACTCGCCGGACATTTCACCTCCTAGGGCGAACTGGGACTCATTACGAGTAAGAGGAATACGGATCAAAAATCGCATCTATGGCCCGTCTAGGCCTAGGGGTTCGACGGTTGGCCCATCAACGGGTCCAACAGCCGCTCCAAGCACCCCTACAATAAGAGATGGAAAGAGCTGGGCCCCGCAAGCGGCCCACACCCGGGCGCACGAGCGCCACGGATATCTCAGCCCACGATTGAGTCTTAGCCACGCTTACCCTGACCGGATCCCCACGAACGGGATACTGAGACCCTAATCAAACTATCCAGCTAAACAACCACCAAATCTCACGACCATACCTGTGAAGGGTCCGACCTCGGCAAAAAGGAATCATCGTCTTCAGGACATGCTGTGGGAAACAATAGAAGGCCAGGGCCCTCAGAGTCCCCTCTTTCGAAAAACCCTCCGAAGGAGTATTCTACTCCTCCGCAGGCTCGGGGGCTACACCCACCAGGTGCACTCGTGCGCATCCTCTGGCAAGTCAGAAAATCCCCCAAGCGATTCTACTCGAATCGTCCAAGGGCTCGGGGGCTATTGTCGGGGACCAATACTAGGGTACCCGAAGAGGAGGAGTTAATGGCCATCAATGTTGATTCGTCCCCGCAATCAAGAGTGCGACTACACCTCTTGACGGGTCCCGCATCATCCAGCCACCGAGGCAGAGGGCCCTGCCTCGTCTGACCCCCGAGGGTTGGCTCCGCCTCGGTGGGCACTGCGGTCGCGAGCCCCGTCTCACCTAACCCCCAAGGGTTGGCTCTGCCTCGGCTGACTCCCGAGGGATGCCTTCGTCTCGCCCGACCCTCAAGGGTTGGCTCTGCCTTGGCTGACTCCCGAGGGATGGCTCTGTCTCGTTCAACCCCCGAGGGTTGGCTCTGCCTCGGCTAACTCCCGAGGGATGGCTCCATCTTGCCTGACCCCCGAGGGCTGGCTTCGCCTCGCCCGACGTTCAAGGGCAGGCTCCGCCTCGCTTGATGTCTGAGGGCTGGCTCTGCCTCGCCCGACGTCTAAGGGCTGGCTCCGCCTCGCCCGACCCTCGAGGGCTGGCTCAGCCTCGCCCAACGTCTGAGGGTTGGCTCTGCCTCGCCCCACGTCTGAGGGTTGGCTCTGCCTCACTCGAGGTCTGAGGGCCGGGTCCGCCTCGCCCGATGTCTGAGGGCTGTCTCCGCCTCGTCCGACGTCTACGGGCGACTCCTTTATAACGACGCGCGCAGATTAGGCAGGGCACTCAAGTCAACCGCAATATCGAGGACCGTACCCTGCACGCCTGTAGGAAAGTACCGTCAGGCCATGCCAGAAGGGTGTTTCGCGACCTTCTAGGCATGTAAGAGCCCAAACAATGTTGTAGACGTCGATATTTGCCTTACAGTGTTGTGGGCGTCGTCATTTGGCCTCGGGCGCGGATCCTTACACAAGCTCACGATAATCACTACTTTCCAGAAGGAAACTCGCATCATCTACAGTAATGGACGTGCGGTCACTGTGCTGCCTGCTCCCTGTATGGCCGTTGATCAGCACCCTGGTCCGCCGCGCCGCCCGCCGGGATGGGATGGGACGTGACAACTCGCTGACAATGCTAGGACATGGCATCGTCAGCGAACAGACACCCAACGCAGCCCTGTTAGGATCAACGGACATGCGCCCAGCGTGGAGCTATCCCTGTCACCGCCTGTCATGTCAGTGGGACCCGCACAGAGGAAAAGGAAGACCTGGCATCCTTGAAGAACTTCCTTTGCCTCTGGTTTTCCTCTTTTCTCCCATCTGTAATCCCTGCTCTACCTTAGCCTGTAAAAGAGAAAGCAGGGCACCCCACTAAGGGGATCGATTTATCACATCACGCATCACATCACACCTAGTTGAGCAGCAACCAAGCTCTCAGCACCCATTCAACCTTTCCATCAGAGACTTGGGACATGTCCCTCTCTCGCTCATTTGTAACCCCTACTATGAACTTTTCAGTGCTAATAACACGAGCAGCAGCCACGAACTGGACGTAGGGACATTCTGCCCGAACCAGTATAAATCTTGTGTTTTTTTAGTACACCATCCACCACTCGGGCCAGACGCGCAATAACACAACTTTACTCGTTGGTGTTTACTCGAAACACCAACCCTTGGATTTCACTAAATCTTCCTTTTAATGAACCTTGGATGTCCCCACGCTCCGTGGCTCTGGAAGGTGTGTATTTCTTCTGACGCCAACGACAGAGCTTCCTCCCCCACCCCACGTCGTCGATGAACCAGAACCTGTACTGGGCTTTCAGTGGGTCGGTGACACTCCTTCAGAAAAAGGAAAAGTGATATGTAAGCGGTGAACTCTGAGTCATGTCCATTGGGATGGTAGCGGATGTACCAGCTGTGATCGCCAACTGTGAAAGTGTGGGACTAGATGGATTCTCCAGTTGGCGTCGCCTTTGTGCTGGAGTAGCCATCGATCTTGACTTCTTGAGAATGTGGTAGCCTCTTGAGGCGGATGCAATGATGGCAGAGGCGGACCCTGATAGCTTGCTGCTGCTGGCAGCGGTGGACGACGGCATGGCTCTCTCTCGGTCGCACGCGTTGAGATGGAAATCAGAAAAACGACTGGGAAGGAGACGAAGATGAGCCAGGCAGCAGCGGAAGTGCGGAGCACGAGGGGAGCTAAGAGAGACAGCACGCAACGCGACCACTCTGCTCTCTGTCTGCCACAACACTAGACATTGTGGCGCGTAACTCGAGGCGGAGCGGTCGGAGTCTCAGCAGGTCCTTCCTTCGCACCTTCGGCAGATTTCTGCATGGCCCTGTTCATTTCGTTGAAATTTGGCTTATATGCTGATTGGTTGTGAGAGGAAAATACTGTTTGTTCGCTGAAAAGTACTGCTGAAGTAGTGCTGCAGAACAGGGTGACGTGAAACACAATAGCAATGCCATGACCATTTCGATGGGCTGGTTCAGCATTAGGTTGGAACAGGTGGCCCAAGTAACGCACCGCATGCTCGAAACCGCGAACGTGGGGGCCGGAGCCAGATCACCGAGAAGGGTGGCGCCCAAACCACGAAGGACGTGTGCGTGTCATATACACATTCAGTACTCTCTCCGTTCACACAAGAATACAATTATGAGATTGTATCGGTCAAACTATTTTAATTTTAATTAAATTTATAGTAATTATTATTATTATTTATGTCTTCAAATGAATTTATTATGAAAATAATACTTATTTTGTATCATGAATGTTAGTACTTTTTTATGTAACTTTAATTAGTCAAAGTTCAAATCAATTGAATTCTTGAATAGTGATAATTGCATTCTTTTATGGATGTCAATAGTATATTCTATCTAAAAAATCAAAATACCAATCACATATAACACAGGCATGAACAACTAGATAGATATGCACGCTTCGCTGAGCTGGATTTTAGTATTGCACGTGTTCTTGTTGTTGTTGAAAAAATAGACTGGGAAAGCATGGTGACTCCTATGATCCGTAACCATTGCAGAGATAGCTGTTAGAGCAGCTCCAGCGTGTGACATAAGGAGGTGCAAAGAAGAGAGAGGGAGAATAAAGTAGAATAGGTGCAATACTTTGAACGAAGGGTGCTAACTTAGCATTTGTAAGGACTTGTAGATTATTTGAGCACCCGATGCATATAATAAAAAAGAAAAAACGCAAGATGTTCACTTGGCTCGTAGATGTTGTCCTGCGTAGTACTACTCCCTTTATCCCAAAAGAAAGTCGCCTAGGGTTTTGGATAGGTCAAATTTTCTTAAGTTGAACTAAGTTTTAACAATATTTATGTCTCCAAATAAGCTTATTATGAAAATATATTCAACTATTAATCTAATAATAGTTATTATACACAATAAATATTAAGTCTCTTGTATGTATTTGGCTAAAGTTTAAAACGCCTGATTTTCAGAAAGTGAGAATAAGATTTTTATGGGACAGAAGGAGTACTAAGTAATAGAAACAGTATTTTTACTTGCTGTGGTCCCTTGGTTAGAAATTTAGGTAGCTAAAAGGCTGGGGCCGTTTCAGCTAAAAAAATAACTTATGATATGGCTAGTTTCGTACAATAAAGTTGTCCTTAGCGAGACCGTAGGAGCAGCCAGAGGCTTTTGCTTCTCTGCTAGCACAAAGCGAGTTGAAGAAGTCGTTCTAGGGCAGATACGCTAGGAGGCCACCGATTCTCCCATGTTTATAAATCTTAATAACTAAGTAGTCCATATACATAACTCCCAACTCCCATATAGTAGTCTATTTGTTGCAATTTACACACAATGTTAAGGTCATATGTGGTTTTTAGGATGGGTCCCACGCATATACCTAGCCCTCCCTAGCTCTTGAGATAAGCGAACTAGAAATCTGCAGCACGATAGCGGTGATAGGGTCTTACGATGGCCCCAGTGTGTTTTCATTATTGGCTGTGACCGATCCAATCTGTGGGAATAGATGGATGATGCAAGGGGTAATTTTGTCCTTTCAGGTCTGAAAAAATAAAAGAGAAGAAAAAAATACAAAATTTGAAAAAAGTGAGAAAAACTTCTGAATTGAAAAGTTCATGCAGAGGGTCTCAAATTTTGAAAGGATTGCGAATTGGGTGTTAAAAGAACTGAGACGCGTGGGTTCGGTGTCAAATACCAAAATTTTTCTGTAACACTCAGATCGGAAGAGCTGTAGCCATGGTGAGTGTCACTGTAGCCATGGCAGTTGCTAGTTCCAAGCTTGAAGAGGAGGAGGTGTTTCCACCGGATGGAGGGCTGGTGATATACTTAGCTCTCCTGTCACACCCCAAAATTTTCGATTTTGGGTTGTGAATGCAAAACCCTAAATAAAATAAATGGTTTAAATATTTATATAAACTTGACAAGATCAATTTAAGTTTTTGCCAATTTAGATACAGAAAAGTGTGATTTTCTAAATTAATTTGATGGACTTTTGCTTGATGTGATGTTTGTTTAATGTTTGACCTTGTGTTGCAAGTGCATAAAGTTCATCTTTCTTCGGTTTACCTCTGTATTTTTCTATAATCAAATCGTTGCTTTCTCGATCTTAATCTTTTCATTTAGAGCTTCTGAAGATCCTTTTCTTGTGCTCAAAATCACTCCTTTGAGTTCATCGTCCATCAACCTATCTGTAAAAATTTCTTAGGAATTTTTATGATTTTTTCTGGATTTTTTTTACATAAAATCATTTCGGAAATAATTAATTCTGATCCTAAACTATCTGATCTCAAAATCCTTTGGAACTTCCTCAAATCGGTCTCCTGCTGATACTGGACCTATCTGTTTTTCTTTATGTTGTTCCTCGCACATTTTGCTTTGACGTGATGAAGACATAATCTGAAGAAGCAAGCAAGTAGGCCATATCCTTTACGCGTATAGCTGGACGTCAGCCTGTTGCTAGCTTTGGTTCTCTTGCCATCAAAGAATATATTTCCTCCTATAAACTATACGCTAGGCACGCGCAAGTACACCATGACTCTTTTAGTACGATGTTTAGTCTCGTGTGGTGTATTGTATTTACTTGCTTTTACTTGTTGCTGGTATGTTTGTCTATGCATGATGCTTGCTACAAGTAGAGAATCATTTGTGATGGCCAGAAGTAAAAGTATGAGGTAGTTTGAGCAAGTATATAAGGCAAGTATAGCATGAGATTATCCTTATTGTCCTACTCATATTAATCACATTTTAATCATATGCATGTCTCTATCTTTGATTACCACTAAGGATTTCCTAGCATTTGTACTTATACCTTGTCACCTATGGGTTTATGCGTTGGGTAGTATGATGCTAGCGCTCAATTAAAGACCATGATCTTGTAACTTGACTAATGGTATATGCAATAAACATTAAAAGATGCTTTTTAGCAACAAGGAACAAGGGGGCTAGAGCATAGTTTTTGTGATGCTCTAGATTCCTCTCCTTAAGGACTTATCTGTAAGCGATCATCCGGGACTTACAGTACAACCATGAGTGCTATATGGCTCTAGCTTTAGTCAAGTATGAGGACATTTTCTAACTTGTTAGTTACCCAAAAGGGCGCAAAAGGGGCTTGACGACCTAGGTATAGTGCGGCCTCTGTTCCTAAGAGTACTTCTGCGTGAGTGTGCCTTTCGAAATGGGGCTCTATATCTCCTTGCTGATTGGAAACTTAGCGGCCCTAACTTGTTAGATGAACGTTTGAAAGACTTTATAGTGAACCCTGCCAACCTTCCTTGGAAGTGGGTCAAGAGATTAGCTACCTTGGGCGAAAGGGTAAATCACAACTCACGGTGAAAGTGCACAATCTCTGTAGAGTGTAAAACTGGTATATTAGCCGTGCTCACGGTCACGAGCGGCCTTGGACCCTTATGGAATAGATGATCACTAATGATTACTTGTTTATGCTATTCATTATTCATGTTTACCTGATCATGTTTTTTATGGGTTTGTGTTGAACTTGTCGCTACTCAATTGCTTAAAATTGACTCATTAAAAGTTAACCGCAGTTAAACCAATGTCTATTTCTTGAGCCTCATGAACCCAATGTTATAATTATTGAGTACGACATGTACTTACGCTTGCCTTTACATTTTCCTTGAACAAAAATCCTGGATGGGTACTAGTGAGTTTTTCGAGAAGTGCTAGGCGTATGTACCCCTAGTCAACCATCCCAGTGGTGTTTGGAGGCTTCGCTTGAAGATTAGAATTTATGATTCCGCTACTTTGATGCAAGCTTTGTCCCTATGTAAGTGATAAAAATATATTATTATTTGTTAAGTAATAAAGCATTGTCTTTTGATACATGTAATTTATCGTCATATGTGTGATTTGACTTCCTAGGCACATATATGATGTACATCTGGTTTTATTCTTAAAACCGGGTGTGACACCTCCACTAGCTCTTGTCATAAGCGCACCAAAAATATGTGGCGCAACCGCGCAATTGGGTCTTATGATGCGCCAGTGTGTTTTCATTCTTGGCTGTGGGCAAGGGGTAATTTTGTCCTTGCAGGTCTGAAAAAATAAAATAAAAGAAAGAAAATAGAAAATTTGAGAAAAGTGAGAAAAACTTCTAAATTGAAAGGGCTCATGCAGTGAGTCTCAAATTTTGAAAGGATTATGAATTGTGTGTTAAATGAAGTGAGACGCACGGATTCGGTGTCGGATACCAAAATTTCTCTGTAACACTAAATTCGGAAGAGTTGTAGCCATGGTGGGTGTCACATATCACAATTTCTCCATAACACTCAGATTGTTGTACCCATGGCAGTAATTAGTTCCAAGCTTGAAGAGGAGGGGGCGTTTTCCACCGAATGGAGGGATGTTGATATACTTAGGGGCTGTTTGGTTTATGGCCACGCCTGCCACAACAGTTGTGGCGTCGCCAAGGGCAAGGCGAAGAAAATGTCTGCCACAGCTGTGGGAGAATCAACACTGAAAAAATTTGTGGCTGCCACCAGTCTGCATACAAACCAAACACCAGCCAACTTCCTGTGGTAGACGCATGTGTGGCATGGAACGAAACAGCCCCTTAGCCCTCCGCTTGCTCTTGTCACCAGAAATCTAGGCGCAACTGCGGTGATAGGCTCTTATGATGCTCCCAATGTGTTTTCATTCTTGGCTGCTGACTGATCCAATCGGTGGGTATAGACGAATGAAGCAAGGGGTAATTTTGTCCTTCCAAGTATGAAAAAATAAAAGAGAAGAAAGAAAATATAAAATTTGATAAAAGTGAGAAAAACTTCTGAATTGAAAAAACTCATGCAGTGAGTCTCAAATTTTGAAAGGATTGTGATTTAGGTGTTAAAAGAAGTGAGACGCGCCGATTCGGTGTTGGATACCAAAATTTCTATGTAACACTCAAACAGGAAGAGCTGCAGCAGAGCTGCGCGTGTATAGCAATAGCAGCTGCACCTAGCTCTCGGCACGGCATACCGGAGTAATGGCAAAGCGGCGATATGACAGGGGCTGCCGGTGTAGTGCTTCGCGTGCGTGCCATGTGCCTTGCTTTTGTGAGCATGTTGTGTGAGCGCACACAGGAGAGTAGGAAGCGAACACAGATAGGTGACGCAGTTAGGCTGGTTTGGCTCCAATTGGATTTGGGCTGATCTGGAGGGAGTTATAAATAAAATGGCTACAATTTTCGGGTGGACGCCATGGTTGGAAAAATTGATAGCCTGAGAAAGAAGGTGGACGCCATGGCTGGGCAGATACATGACTGAAAGTGCAATCAAGTTCTAATTATAGATTTTTGGTGATAATGACTACGCAATTAGAGAACTAATGAGATTTATCGAGATGACAAACAGGAAATTTATATTCGAGGATTCTACACGAAACAGAGGAGCCCCTAGGTACAAATGTTGATGGCTTCAAACTCAAAGGAGGTTTAAATTCTTTTATATTTTGAATTTGAGTACAGGAAAAGTCATACTATAAAGGGGACATAATGTTTAAACTAACATGTGCTAACAAGTGCTCAAACATACACATGCATCCTCAGATTCACAACCAAGACAGCCTAAACTTCACTGATCTTACCCTTGCTGTCTTGACAGGTGCGGCACTGCCGCGACTTAAGTGACCGTTGGGGCTGAGGGGGTATTTATACCCATCCTCTTCCTCCCCAACGGCTATCTTCTTCCTTCTGCTCATTCCCGCTCGTCCAAAACAGAAAAGGAGCTCTCTCTCTCTCTCTTCCTCCATTAGTGACCTCGAACCCTCAAGCAAATCCATTGATTTCTCCATCAATCCTTGAGAGAAAATGGTCTAAAACTCGATTAGAGAGCAGCTCCATTGATTCCTCAACTCAAAAGAGCACTTGGTTCACGTTTTGATCGGCGGTTGTGTTTGTTACTCTTGGAGCTCCTAGCCGGCTAGAGCGTCGCTCGTGGAGCTTGCCAACTTATGTGGCAGTCCTGGGAGGTTTGTAACCATCTCTTAAAGCTAGTATACTCACCCCTCATCTCAAGAGTTAAGTCTCTTGATTGGAGAACGAGTAAGGATTGGAAAACCCTAATTCTTAGTGGCTAACCTCAACAACGTGGAGGTAGGCAAGCCTTGTTGGTGAGCCGATCCACGGGATAAATCATTATGTCATTTGTGCTTGATTTAGATTACTTGCATTTCATATTGTTGGTTGAGGTGATTTCTAAGGTTTCTAGTGGATCTACTTGTGTGTGGTGTTCCTACAACTTCTAGCACTTGATCTGTAATTATCATACCTGCAGCAGGCTAAGAAATTTCTCCGATCTAAGTTTCCGTTCACCAATTTTGAAATGTGACTCAAAGTTGTCTGCAGGTACGGCAGTGCCACTGTTCTGGTCCTGCAGTGCCGCAGTCCGGCAGTGCCGCCCTCCAAAGCAACAGTACTGCAGGGTGAATTTGATAAAAGTTTAAGTGTTTGTTTTGACAGGTCTATTCACCCCTCTCTAGGCCAACCAAAGATCCTACAATGACCTGACAAAGAAGGTGGACGCCGAGGCTAAGAAGCTTAACAATAAGTGATTATTTAGGGAGTAGTGATGACTTTTGGGTAGCTAGCACAATTAACTATATTATGATATGTAGATGATGCCGTGATATGTATGGACACCTATAAGTTTTTTTGGCTGGAAATGCATATATCTATATATCTACTGTTTCTTGGTTCAGTTACTTGGTACAGAAAGAGGATCTTTGTTTGACAGAATGACAGTACACCTGTATATTTACTATGTGCTGAAAACATGTTTCTATAACTGAATGCTATTAAATAGCAACTGATAGAGAGCATAGAAAAATGACGGAACTTGTGTTTTCAGATTTACGGAAGATTTGAAAACAACATACATTCCAGAACTCATTGCAGGAACACAAATTTCAGCAATTTGAATAACAATTTTACACCAGAAAGAAACCAACTAAATTGCGAGAGTTAAACATTTCCATCTTCTAGCTCCTTTGTCTTTCAGAACTAACATTTTAGAGCTGGCTCATCTCTGAGAACTCCAGCTGCTGGTATAGCCTGTGCAACTCTAGCCGTTTGTGAATGCATATCCTCAAATCAGAATGCAGCATTTTGGGTACTATCAGTTAATGAGCTCACTAGTGCAGGACTGAGTTGCAGTTCCGGTTGGGAAACCTCCTTTAGTCCTAGTTTCCCAACCCGGGACTAAAGTCCCACCCTTTAGTCCTGGGTCGACGAACCAGGATTGAATGGGGTCTTTTAGTCCCGGTTACTTATACCACCCGGGACTAAAGGCGCTCTAGGCCGAGCCCACGGGCGACCAACTCCAGTCCCGGTTGGTATCACTTTTTTTGTTTTCTTTTTCTTTTCTTTTTTACAGTTTCTTTCCATTCAATTTGTTTTTGTTTCAAATAGTTTTCGTACATGTATTATATGTTGTACTATTGTACGTCATCCATAAATAAGAATGAAACTAATTAAGAGCTTATATATTACAATGATCATCCCCATTCATCAAGTTTATACAAACCATAATAATTTAAAACAAGTCATTACAAACTAGATGTGTCCAAGTACACCCCAAAGTTAAATTACACACTAAGTTCATTCAAGCGCAAGTAGATCACCACCAAGTTTGACTACGTCGTATTATGTACTCGGCGAAATGTAGGTTACCGATCTTGTATCCACAAATATCTTTGACGTAGAGCAACGCATTAAGTAGTGCACTCTCCCTTGCTTCAAAAGTACGAGCACATGGTCTACTAACTACGGAAAGCGATGGTCGAGAAGTCGGTGGGTCAGATGATCCCCTCCTAGTCATAATCAACTTTTCCTAAAATCCTTCCGTAGTGAGTGTTGGCCATCCATAGGCATATTTTCAATCAAAACCCAATGCATACATTGTCTAGTTTAGAATGGCTTTAAAGCTACAACCTGCATAGGTTAAGTCATAGTCCTCAACCTGTAAGTGTTGACAGAAAAAATGGATATGAGAACAAAGCTTTCCAATAACAACAAATCTGAATATAAGTTATGAGTTTGACTTCGACTTTACCACATCATTTCGGTTGGTTTGAGCAATCCTTGCATAAAAGCCCGCAACGTCATGATACCAGCCCACATCTATTACTTGTATCATCAAGGAGGATAGTGTAGGAAGGGTATACCCAATATTCGCAAGCTTATTCAAATATGCAATGACATCATATTTAATTGCAATTTTCTTCTGAGGTGCCTTTACTCCCACCTCTGAGATTTGTACAACACCTGTACCCCTCTTATCGGCGATGGAAAAGCCAATTTGACATTGAACCGATCGACCATTATCTACATCAAAGGTCTCAACATCTACTCTCTCAACCCCAAAATTTGAGAGTGTCTCTTCAAACCAAACGATTAAGTCAATTACCTACGCTACATTTAAGAAACACACATATATATATATACATATCAAAAAATATAATGTGTACAAGCGTATTTAAAATATATTAATTTATTAAAACATATATCGTTGCTTACTATGCTAGGATGATTGAATGTACAGCTGGCAACCTAGCTTTGTTCGAATCCCCAAGTAATACAATAGCCCCAATTCAGGACAATTGGTTTAGGGAGACGTCTAGCCATCTCTTCTCACTAAAGTTAATATATAAAAATTCATATAATTGGAGTCAATGAATTCATACTCCAAAATTTATATATTCATATATATATATATTCATATATTTCATATATGTACACACAGAATATCAAAATTCATGTATATCACTGAAGTCAATAATTTTTGTATATCAAAATACATATATATCACTAAAGTGTATATATGAAAATTCACATATAAACCCTATTTATCAAATTTCATATAACTTGACCCTATATATATACCAAATGCATATATATACAATATATCACACTAAAGTGAATATATCAAAATTTATATCACCTTTCCATATATATATATATATATATATATCAAAATATATATCACTAAAGCAAATACAAGTTAGATCGAAAACAAATAGCTAGCCAATTAGCTTAAGTTAGGGTTGAGTGCTCGGTTTCACACAACAGGAAGGGAGGGGTTTGGCACGACGACGCACCTGGTGGGCGAGGCTGGAGACGAAGAGGTCGAGGCGGCCGAAGACGAAGGCACTGGTGGAGATGATTTCGAGGCCGGAGAGACGAAGGCTGGAGCTGGTGGAGACAAGGGCGATGGAGCCACCACGAGCGCCAGAGACGAGGATGAGGGCGCCGCCGCCGAGCGCTGGAGCCGATCGAGGATGAGGGCGAGGCCGCGCGCCAGAGCCGATCGAGAATGAGGGCGAGGCCACAATAATGGAGTCGGTCGACGATGAGGGCATGGCCGGCTGCCAGAGACGAGGCCGACGAGGGCGCTGCCACGCTTGCCGGTGAGAGAGGACGGCGATGCCGGCTGAATCGAGACTAGGGAGAGTGCGAGGCCACGCGCACCGGAGCCGAGGACAAGGGCCAGGTTGGCCACCGAAGACGAGGATGAGGGCGCCGCCACGTGTGCTAGGGAGAGAGGACGAGAGCAAGGCCGGCCGAATCAAGACGATTGCAAGGGAGAGGCCACGCGCGCCGGATCCGAGGATGAGGGGAGGCCGGCCATCGGAGATGAGGACAAGGGCGCCACCGTGCGTGCCGGGGAGAGGACGAGGGCAAGGCCGGCCAGATCGAGACGAGGGCGAGGGCAAGGCCGCGCGCGCCGGAGTCGAGGATGAGGGGAGCGGCGGGACAGTGGAGAGCTCTCTAAGTGGCGGTGGAGGAAGAAGAAGAGGTGACGAGTATATGTAGGGCTGGACCTTTTAGTCCCGGGTTGGGCCTCCAACCGGGATGAAAAGGCCTCTAGTCTCGGTTGGTGGCCCAAACCGGGATCAAAGGTTTTGAGCTTTAGTTCGGGTTTGGGCCACCAATCATGACTAGAGGAATTTTAGTCTCGGTTTGTGGCTGAAGCCGATACTAAAGCTACATTTTGGCGCACGGCAAACCTGCATCCTACTCGATAGTTTCGTTTTCCACCAATGCAACAATTTTTAACTCTTCCTTTAACATAAATAGGCTGCTGAAATATCCTAATATGGCTAGATGGGGTGAATAGCCTATTTAAAAATCTACAAACCAACTAGAGCAATTTGATTAGTATGATAAATAGCGAAAAACAAACTTGCTCTAGCTCTACAAGGGTTGCAAGCCACCTATCCAACAATTCTAGTTACTATGATCACTAGACACACAATTTACTAAGTCACTACTCACTAAGAGCACTCACACTTGTTACACTAAAGAGCTCCACTAAATGAACTTAAGCTACAAAGCAAGCTCTCAATTCTAGCTACACTAAAGAGCTTACTACAACTAGTTTGCGGGTATGTTAATGAGTAAGTAAGGTGATTATACTGCCACGTAGAGGAGTGAACCAATCACAAGATGAATACTAACTCAATCATCGGAAGAATACCAAAGGGCAAGAGACAACCAATTTTCTCCCGAGGTACACGTGCTTGCCAACACGCTACATCCCCATTGTGTCGACCAACACTTGGTGGTTCAGCGGCTAAGAGGTGTTGCACAAACCTCATCCACACAATTGGACACCCTCAAGAACTTAACCACAAGTGAGGTAACTCAATGACATGAGCAATCCACTAGGGTTACCTTTTGGCGCGCCACCAGGGAAGGCACAAGTCCCCTCACAATCACTGGGAGATGGCCACGAACAATCACCAACTCATGCCAATCCTCCTCTATTGCACCAAGCCATCTAGGTGGTGGCAACCACCAAGAGCAACAAGTGAATCCCGCAGCGAAACATGAATACCAAGTGCCTCTAGATGCAATCACTCAAGCAATGCACTTGGATTCTCTCCCAATCTCACAAAGATGATGAATCAATGATGGAGATGAGTAGGAAGACTTTGGCTAAACTCATAAGGTTGCTATGTCAATGCAAATGGCCAAGAGAGTGAGCCTGAGCCGGCCATGGGACTTCAATAGAAGCCCCCATGAAATAGAACCATTGGCTCTCTGTTCTCTAAAAATTGGGGGCGACCGGACACGCCGGTTAGATTGACCAGACGCAAGACCCCCAGCGTCCGATCGCGTGATGCACGCCACGTGGCCCCTGTTTCAAATGATAATCGCCCGATCTCAACGGTCATCAGTGCATTTAAGTTGTGACCGGACATGCTGCTCAAAGTGACCTGACGTAGGACCCCAGCGTCTGGTCATTTCCAGTAAGGTTCCACTCACGATCGGACATGTCCGGTCATGCCTGACCGGACTCACCCAGCGTCCGGTCACTCACTGTCTACTCTGTGTGCTACCATATCAGCACGACCAGACGCTGAACATTGTTCAACCTACATCCGGTCGCCTACATTCGGTCAAGAGACCGAGGGTGGCCTTCACTACGGCACTGATCGGACGTAGGACCCTAGCGTCCGGTCACTGCGTGACCAGCGTTCGGTCACTCTATGAAACCCTATCTTTTCTGTACAGGGCGCCAGTGGCACCATCGAACTGTCTGCACTCTACGGGTAGACACTCCGCTGGTGAAGTTTCGAACTCTTGCTCCCAAGTGCTAAACACAATGTGTATCACCTTTGTGGTTGTGTGTTAGCTTATTTTTCACAAACATTTTCAAGGGTGTTAGCACTCCACTAGATTCTAAATGCATATGCAATGAGTTAGAGCATCTAGTGGCACTTTGATAACCGTATTTCGATATGTGTTTCACCCCTCTTAATAGTATGGCTATTGATCCTAAATGTGATTATACTCTCCAAGTGTCTCGATCACTAAACCAAAAAACTCCTATCAATTTCACATTTGTCTTGAGCCTTTTGTTTTTCTTTCTCCTTTTCCAAGTCCAATCATTTGATCATCATCATGACATCACCATCATCATGTCATGATCTTTATATGCTTAATCACTTGGAGTAGTGCTACCTATCTCATAATTACTTTGATAAACTAGGTTAGCACTTAGGGTTTCATCAATTCACCAAAACCAAACTAGAGCTTTCAGCTGCAAATTGAAAATTATGTAGTAAAAAAAATAAAGCTCAAAAATTGCAATACAAATTTGCTTTCATATACAATTTATGAATGTTTTTTTCATGATTTAAATGTTTAATAACATAACCTATAAATTATAATTACATTTAAATATTCAAATTACAAATTTGAGAAATTCAAACATAGTTTTCTTTCAAAAGATTATTTCAAATGAAAAAGTTGTCAACTACAAATGTGCATAACTTTTTGAGATCTACAACTTTCGTTTTGGTTGTTTCTCGATTTGAGGACATTTTAAAAATTCAAATTTCAAATTTGAGAAATTCAAACATAGTTTTCCTTAACAAAATGAATTCAAATGAAAAAGTTGTCAACTACAAAGTTGTATAACTTTTTGAAATCTACAACTTTCATTTTGGTCATTTCTCCATCCAAGGTTATTTGAAATTTTTTGAATACGAGACGCATGAGACATCGAAAACAAAAATAATTAAAGATCTTAGAGAACCTTAGAATAAATATTTGGTTACATAAAAATTACATATATGATAACAAAGACTTAACAATAAAATTACATATACAATAACAAAGACCTTTCTCTGAGTAGGTCAATGTTACAATCAAAGTGTACAAACACATTATAAAATAACCACATCAAAAACATTCTTCTAGCACCAATATAGGGTCAAATAGGTGCCAGAGGATGCCAGAGGTGGATGGCGAACTACGCCTATTTGGAGACGAAGAGGGCGGTTGCGCGAGCTCCGATGAACTCATGCCTCTCGGAAGATAGTACATTCATGCCTTAAATGGACAGACACCCGGTTTGGATGGATCCATCAACCTGCGGACAGTCTATTCATGCATTGCATGGACAGACAGTCTTTAGACAGTCCAGAGCACACCGCAGAGGATGGATCCATCAACGTACCAGATAGCCCATGCAACAATTACGTTGCACGGGCGTCACACCCAGCTTCTCCAGGCTTCGGCGTTGCTCTATCTTCAAAAACATTCTTCTAGTATCTCTTGAGTGCATCTTTGCTGTATGTGGAGGACTTTCTCCCACAGAGTGGCCATATATGTGGATAGGAAATTAGGAGAACAACAACGGATGGATTGGGATCGAATTTGGCAGAACAAACATGTCGTCATGGGAGATGAATGGCGCCCGTGGTGGCTGGTTTTATAAGCGTGAGTAGCGGTGGTAGGTGGGACGAGTGGTGATCGCGTGCGGTGGTAATTGGGAGCAGTGGTCGGCGTGGTGGGTGGGGGACCCTTTAATCCTGGTTTTTGTTACAAACCGGGACTAAAAGATACCCTTTAATCCCGGTTGGTAGTCCAAACTGGGACTAAAGGTCCTTTTTTTGTTTGTGTTTCTTATTCCGACAAAAATTCTTTGTGTTTATGTTTCACTCATTTTTTTATTTGCATATGCATTTCAATCCGATACGAGTTAAATTTCAATCCATACAACCATAATTAAAATATCCATACAAATAAACCTAATTAAACATGCATAACCATTTGAATAAACCTAATTAAACATAACAATAGGAATAAACCTAATTAACACATGAACCCTACAAACCAGCCGCAGCTCTAGCCTATCTCCACTGCCAGTAGTGTACGTCTCGGATACAATAACCATGGTCATTATCTATGTAATGCAAGGCCCGCACTAAAACACTCTCCCTTGCCTCACAATGCCGAAGACATGGTACCCCATAGATGTAGCCTACTATCGAACTATTCATAGCGGGTTCTGCCTAAATGTCACACAATACTGGATACCAGCTGTCGTCCTCTGACCTAGGTCCTCCACGTACTCCTAGGCATACCCCAGTCGCTCAATAGCTTTCGTGAGAATGGGCTGCATGCCACTTGCAGCATAGGTGAAATCATAGAGCAAATTCTGCAAGCGGACAAAAAAAATATCAGGAAGCGCTCATATAATAATAAGAATAAATAAACATTACTCTGATATCATACACGACGTACCACATCCATTTGGTTGAATGTCACATGCCTTTCGCTTACTCGCGGGACGTCCAGATTATGCTCACATAAAGCTTCTATCTTCCACGACCAGAAATCAGGCATACGGTAGCCAATTCGCTCAATTGCTTGTAAACAAAGCAGCATGGCATCGATCTAGGCGCTTGTCTTGGTCGGCATCTGTCATCCAGTCTGCACGATGTCTTGGCGCATATCATCATTGTGCCTAATGGGGATATCGAAGGCGAGATTACACGTCCATAACTCACCACCTTCATCATTGACGACCTCACTTGTTATCGTCTCGAAGATGTCCCACAACCCAAGCAGCCATAGTGCTGATTCCAGCTACTTGATTGGTTTTATAGTCTGTGACATATGCAACAATCATATTATGAATAAATGTATATATGTAAAAATTATATTAGCACGTAAAACTTAAAATATTCCATACTATTGATGGGTCTGGGTAACGCGGAACGACCCTATCTGACGATGGCGCGAATGGAAGATCGCCATGGTGGAAACCTGGTTCCTGTGGCGGGGGAAGTCCGCCGCCATTCATCATAACTAAAAAAACTGAGAAAACATCCCAATAAATATAGAACCCCCATATAAATATGCCAACCAACAATATATATTAGAGAAACATATAAAAAATAAATCATCAATATATATATATATGCCAAGTAAACTTAAACATTTTGCAACCATTTTGCACCCTACTTGTTGGCACATATTTTTTTTAACGATTATTAACTCTTATCAAGAACTAATGTTGCTAAGAAAGATATAGAAAACTATAAATGTTTAAGGTTATGTAGAAATGATGTATAAGTAAAAATAAAATCCACCATTATTATTCCTAATTAAAAAACCACATATTTCGGTGTTTATTATTAAACCATGAAATGATTACATTATTAGCAATGAAAGATTAGAAGATGAAGTTGCTAAACTTTAGAAGATTGAAGATGAATGTGAAGCCGACTGCCGAGAGCAAGAACTGTTTGCTCCCCCAAGCAAGAACACGGATGAACACGCGCGCACAAGCAATGACCAATAATTGAACTGATGTCTCGGGCTGGGAGACCGTGTGGACATATGTATAGTGGGGACATTTAGTCCCGGTTGATGGAGCCTACTGGCACTAAAGGGTCAATATTTAGTCCTGGTTGGAGCCACCACCCGGAATAAAATACCACTCGGAATAAAAGGCCATCGGGACCTTTGGTGCTGGTTGGTGGCTCCAACCGGGATTGAAAGACCACCTTTAGTCCCGGTTGGAGCCACAGACTAGGACTAAATGTCCCTCCTAGAAAAACCTGTTGCACTAGCCGTTGGGCAGGGGATTCTAGTCCCGATGGGTGGCTCAAACCAGGACTAAATCACCTATTTGTCTCGGGCCCAATTCCGACAGGGAATAAAGTCAAAAACCAAAAGTCTGTTCTCTACCGGTGGCTGCTATCCTGCGTAAGTAAATAAACAGCAAGTTCAACAGCTTGCTACGCAAAGGTAGCAGCTTGGTATTCAATGGGGCATCAAACCAACAATCTTGCAAAACTAATGAGTTCTCATAGCAGATCAATGAAGTCTTGGAATCAGTCATATCAGAATATGTGAAGTAGCCATCAGGTCTTATGAAATATATTTGAAGCATCACATTGTAAGTAAGAGCTCGTGCTTGGCAGCTCTAGTTTTTTTAAGTCCAGCGTCAGGGCCGTCTTCTGCGGTGGCTCCACCTCCATTCCCATGGCCTCCGCGTCAAGCCAGCTAGCAGAGCTACTCCTGCGACCTGCCCTGTGAACGTGGCCACTTCGCCGGATCTACGAGGTCCCTCGCCCTCGCACACTACCATCCTCCCCCTCGCCCTACCCGCCATGCGAAGAACCGCCGCAGCCACTTCGCTGGAGCTACATGGTCCGTCGCACTGGCCCTCACCCTCTGCAACCGCCATCGCCCTGCCCTAGCCCTCGCCGTCACCCTCGCCATGAGCGGGCAGGCCTGGAATGAATTATGAAAAGAAAAAGTGGACCGGGGTGAGTGTGGGCGGAGCTGCCTCCACGAGAGTCAAGTGCTGGAGCTCGAGTAAACAGGTGTGGTTAGAAGAAGAAGATATTCATCTAACTATAGTACTTTAATCATCCACCCCAACTATACTACTCAAAACATTATTCTTCTATTATAAATTTACTATTTTACCCTTGATTACTTAAAATATTTTGGAAAAAGAAACCATCACACCATTTTTTTTGTGCTGATCCCACCAATTTAGTCGGCATATGGTGCCTATGGTCCCACCATTTAGTAGATATCTCTGTCTCCAGGTGCCTCCCAAATCAGTGCCTCTTGTTGCATTTGTCTTTCTAGCCTTCTCATGAGCCGTCCATTTTTCCACGACCATAGTAAAGAAATTCATTTCATAGCATTTTAACACCTTTAAATTAATAACTCAAGACTAGAAAAATCTACATTTGTTTTTTTGGGAATAAATCTAGATCTCATTGAGACCTATATTTTTCATATAAAAATCGTTTTCATCTCACCTTCTGCGAAAAAAACTTCTTTTCTTAAAGGTGAGCCTTGTAGCCATAGCATTTCTCTATAGCTGCATTTTTATTGAACGTGCCGATCCAAATGGCCATGGCATTGCTGTGTTTGGTGCTCGCCAATGCAAAAATCTGCCGAAGTATACACTGACCCGATGAGACTCTGGTCATCGCGTCGCGTGCTGTCTGCCGTCGCGTCCCGTGCTATCTCTTCCGTTGCTGCCTTCCAGCCCGCCTTTGCAAGCGCTGCATCATCAGGTTCCTTAAGTTGTTTTGCAAAAAAAGTCCTCCATTTTGTTTAAATAAATCTGCAGTCCAATACACCCAGGCCCATAGTTTTTTTTAAAACAAAGGCAGGAGCTCTACCGCTCAACTAAGATGAAAGAATATTACATACAATCAGGTTAGCCATATGAGATGCCAAAAAGGCACTCGAGGGACTAACCACCCCACGCGACGCGGCTGAGCACATACACGACACGCTGCCATGGGTCATCATTGCTGAGCAGGGAAGCCAAGCAGCCAGTAGTTCCGACTTCCCATGGCAAGCCACCCACTTATCATCCTAACAGGCCTGAAGCTAACGACCGTCACAAGTCATCGTTGCCAAGCTCGAATACTGAAGAGCAGCTCCGACTTCCAAACACGAACCCTTGCCCTGCATCGAAACCTCATCCACATGCGATGAGCCAGCAGCCCCGACTTCCCATGACAAGCCACCCACTGATCATCCTGACGGGTCTGAAGCTAACGGCCACCACAGGTGGAAGCGACTCCCAACGGCGTCACCATCGCCAAGGCTTTCACCCAAGAACCCTCAAGCACGATCGCCGGGTCACGAAGGCGGACCCCCCCTGCCTTCCTTCACCGCCATCGCCGTTGTCCTGCTACCCCGTGGAGACCCGTTTCGAGGGGCATCGACGGGCCGGCTGCACGCAGCAGCCAAACAGCTGTGTCGGCCGCTAGCCCCTCTGACAGGGATACACAAAGCCGGACCTGACTCCGCCGCACGCGTCACACAGCCGCACGCCGAGGCCGCATGTGACCAAAGTCGTCGGCGCTGGCACTCGCCGATGTAGCTACCGACATCATCACCAGTAGCCACGGTGTGTGCCCCCACCATCTTGGGCGCCGCCCCCTGCCTTGGGGCAGCCAAATCTGCACGCCAAGCCCATAACCCGACGCCCCCCGCTGACGCCGCCGCCTCCGTCTTGACCACAACCACAGGCACCGCTCTGGGTTGAACGTCACCTAGGCCATCGCGGGCTGGCTAGCGGACAAAGGTTGCCGCCCTGGCCCCAGCTAGCCCCTGGGAAGGCCCTGCCGCCGTCGCAGCAGCCAAGGCCATGAGGGGAGGGGTGATAGAGAAGAGACCGCTGTACCCAGCGCCTCCACAAGCCCCTGCCGTTGTCGCAACCACTGGTGACCGTGACCGCGCCCGCCGTTGGCCGGCACGGCAGATCCGGCCGCCTGGGGTCTAGATTTGGCCTCCCAAGCACCGGATCTAGCTGCCCGAGCCCCAGACCGGCGACCCAGCTAGTGCCGCCACCGCCGTCAAGAGTAGAGGAGGGAACGCGCGGAGAAGAAGAGGACCCCACCTCCATCCCCTTCGCCAGCGCGGGCACTAGCCGGCGACGGCGCAGCCACAGCAGCTATCCACGTTGGGCTCCACGCCAGTCGCTCGAGGGATGGACCACCGGCCGGCTGCCGTGCATGCCGCCAAGACGAGGGAGGGAGAGCCCCGCCGCCACCATCCCGCCCGGCCGGACAGCTGGCTCCGGCGGCGGCGCGGCGGGAGAGAGGAGGAGAGGGGAGGGGAGCGGCGGCGAGCCTGGGAGCCGCCCGAGTCGTGCCGCATGGGGGAGCGATGTGGTGGAAGGGGGGTCAACCAGTTATTACGTTCGTAAATCTTTCGTGGAGACACGTAACATAAAATTTATTTCAACATCAGAAGAGAAAATTTGTGAACATCATAGGTTTTACATAAAACCACTCGCCCAACATTTTGCATGTTCCCCTTCACCTTGCCCAGAGGGGTCTCGCCCCAATTCTGAACCCTAGCTCCCATTCTTCTCTGTCCTTTCTCTCTCTTCTCGTGGGCAGCGGGATCCCAGCCACTGGTCCTCGCTGCTAGCCACATCACACATCCCAGCACGCCATCTCCAGCCATTACGAGGGGTGAGGCGGTGCTTGCTCCTGAGGGCACCGCCGCCGCTCAGATACATCCGAATTTGCCGTGGCGGCGCTCGGCGTGCAGCTGCAATTGGTGGAAGCAGAATCACCAGGCTAGCACACAGGCTGCGCAGCTACGGTGCTGGGTCTACTTGGCGCGACTCAGGCTGGCCGACAGCCAAACGTGGGCAAGGTCATGGCTATCGGAGCAAGGAGATGACGATCTGTTCATGTGATGCAACGACGTTTCCCCGTCGGTGGCGCTGGATTAGGACCTTGACTAGCTCTCCACTTTCTCCATGGCGAGGTGAGCTCCCTGTTCACTTGTTACCATCCATGTGACCACGTTCGGTTCTTCCCCACTCTCTCTGTCTCCAATGCCACATATTCACCATAGATTTTAAGTAATAACCCACTACAAAAGAAAGATTTCGCTGAAGCTAGAAGAGAAAACAAAGTTAGGTACTCACATATTTGGAATTTGGAATGTCTCCAGATTTAAATATGACTCCTCTGGTGTGTTTGATGTACTACTTTTACTTTGAATTAACATTACTTCAATTTACTAGGTGGTTTAGTAATAATCTAGGGTCAGGGATTTGTTTCTCCCCAATGCACACA
Source organism: Miscanthus lutarioriparius (assembly GCA_904845875.1). Taxonomy (NCBI): domain Eukaryota; kingdom Viridiplantae; phylum Streptophyta; class Magnoliopsida; order Poales; family Poaceae; genus Miscanthus; species Miscanthus lutarioriparius. The sequence goes on from CAJGYO010000011.1 coordinate 73,183,964, forward strand.
TACATGGATATTATGCCTTGACCTATATACAGATCAAACAAACAAACAAAAAGAAGCAATCACTCCATAACTTTCTTATATCATTATTACTTTGTCTATCCAACAAACATTACTTTCAATGGAGTCCTTATATAGGTGAAACTAACAAAACCTGAGTGACCTGATCACAGATGAGGTGGTTGGGTTCCTTGTGGTGGAACCTGCCCACCCGGGTTTAAGTCCTCCACTTGGCACGGGTGCTCGTATTTTTCTTGCATTTATTTTAGGATTTAACGGCGCTATACTTTCAGTGGTAGATGACGTCCCCGTCGACAATGAGGCGCCTGTGGCGACTTCGTGAATCTCAAGATATGCCGGCTCAGTCATTCGAAGGTGCTAATAGGGGTAGGATTTGCGTACGTGTGTTCATAGGGTTGAGTGTGCGTGCGTGTTATGAACGTCTACGTTGTACTGTGATGGCTTATGGGTGTGACTTTGACATGTTCGTTTTCATGAACATTGAGAAATATATGCTCCTGTCTAATTCTTGAAGGCAGTATCAATGTTTATACTGATCGCTACAAGATAAATCCTGCAAGCGTAGCACCTGTTCCCCCTCCATCGAATGTAGGAACAGTAGGTGGTTTATACTGATCCATTTCTTCTCTCCTGACTTTTTGCTTAGTGATTAGAACGGTTGTAGCATCTGGTTTTAAGAACAAAACTAGATACACATCATATGTGAGCCCAGGAAGTCAAATCTCACATATAGCTACAGATGAAAGTAATATCAATAGACAATGCTCAATATATAACATACTTAGTATAAAGAATATAACCTTAGATAGCAAACAGCGGAAAGACAACTCCGATCTCCAGGTGTAGACTCCAATTTCACAGGGACAACTGACTGGTTGATCACAAGCCTAATTTCTCCAAACTCTAGCAATCTGATACCCATCCGGGATTTTTATCTGAATAATTGAAAAATAAAGCAAGCGTAAGTACATGTCGTACTCAACAAATATAACATGGGTTCATGAGGCTCAAAAGGCTAAAACTGGTTCAACTACGATTAGCTTTTAATGAGTCATGATTTTAGTAATAGGGTGGCAATAAGTTTATTCCCAAGACCATATAAACACATGATCAGGTAAACATGAATAATGAATAACATAAACAATAATCATTAGTGTGCATCTTTATCATCAGTGTTCATTATCTATTCCGTAAGGGTTCCAAGGCCGCTTGTGACCGTGAGCACGACTGATATACCAGTTTTACACTCTGCAGAGGTTGTACACTTTCACTGTGAGTTGTGATTTACCCTTTCGTCCGAGGTAGCTAATCTCTTGACCCACTTCTAATGAAGGTCGACAGGTTTCACTATGAAGCCTTTCAAAGGTCCGTCTAACAAGTTAGGGCTATTAGATTCACTCGGCAAACAGATATAGGAACCCCTTGTCGAATGACACAATTCCATTACGGCTATACACATAAGAGTAGAGGCTGTCCTATACCCGATTCGTCAAGCCATTTTTACACCATAAAGGTAACCACTAACAAGCTAGAAAAGGTCCTCATACTGAGCTAAAGCCAGAGCCATGTAGCCCTCACAACTATACTGTAAGTCCTGAATGTTCGCTTATAGATAAGTTCTTAGGGAGAGGAATCTAGAGCACCATAAAAATAGCCCAATGCTCTAGCCCCCTGATTCCATGTTGCTAAAAAAACATCTTTTAGTGTTTATTGCATATACCATTTGTCAAGTTATAAGATCATGGTTGTAGTTGAGCACTAGCATCATACTACCCAATGCAATATCCCATTGGTATCAAGGTACGAGCTAACAAAGTACTAGGAAATCTTTAGTGGTAATCAAGGTAGACACATGCAACATGAATTAAATGATTAAAGGTGTATAGGATAACAAGGAAGACCCCATGCTATACTTGCCTTAAACTTAGATCCTTCTTCTATTGATTTGTAGCCTCCAAAGAACTGCTTCTTGATCACCACGTAAAACTCACCGACTAGACAAGATCATTAAGCACCACACAAGCATCCGAACAAACATGCATAGCATTCAAACATAACTATATTAGAACAATACACCAATTAGTGAAAAAGAATTTGAAATCAAATCTACGCGTTGCTACGATCACACAGACGCGAAAACCACGCTAATCGGAGCTACAGTGAAAAAGATACATCTATCGACACTACACCACAACACTGCATGACCGTCAGACATCTGACGCTAAAAATTATATTTATCGATGGATGATCTGTCGCTAAAGATAACTCACATACCATCTGTCGCTAATTCCTCATTCAACGATTTATTGTTTGTAGCTATAGATATTGATATTTAACATTGAACTGTCTGTCGCTAAAAACAAGTATATCGTCACTCTGTGCATTGCCAAAAATAAGTGGGCCCCACCGCATGGCTTACATTGAGCTCCTACGCCCACCTTACATTGAGCTTGTGGACAAATTTGGGCCGGGCCCACGTTTACAAAGAAAACCCTAGACCCTTCTCTTCCCTAAATCCCAAATCCAGCACTGCCAGAATTCTGAATTACATACATAGAAAAATATATATTTCTTGAGAGTTGAAGTCAGCCGCTAAGGAATATGGGTGTTTCCTTAGCGGGTTCTAAGCACATATGAGACCTACAACTTTATAATCCTATAGTTAATTAAAAAACGTAATCCTACCATTGAAATATTTTGTAATTCAAATATTTTTGAACTATTCAAATGAACTTGGATGGAGAAATGACCAAAACAAAAGTTGTAGACTGTGATGAGACCTACAACTTTGTAGTTGACAACCTTCCCATTTGAGATCATTTTGATACCCAAAATTTGATATAATTTTAAAATTTAGGGACTTATAAATATAGATCTGAGGACTATATCAATTTTCACATACCGTAACAATATCAAATGAAAAAGTCATAAACTACAAAGATCTCTTTTTTCTACACAATTTGTATATAAACATGAGTTCATAATTTTTTTAGAAGAAAAAAAAGGAAAAAGGGACATATATGTAGTCTATTTTATTTAAAAATATTTCGGGTACATGAATATAATTGGATTAGATGCACATAGTTCCAATTGTAAGTAGTTTAAAAAATCACAAATAAACTCATTTATACCATAAAAATATTTTTTTGCTCATATTTTTGTATGTGTGAACCTGGGCCTGGTCTCTCATTGCAGCAGCGTTTGGCTCCAACTCCCTTAAGCCCATATGATTTATGAGACGATCTGGACCATCCATTTTGATTGAACGGCGCATGATGCTCCTGGCAAACAAAATAGTCGTGGTCGTTTGCTCCCTCCTTCAACCCTAACTCACTCTCCCTCATCCTCCGCCAGCACACCACACAACCGCTGCCACTCTCTCTCTCGCCCTTGCTAGGCCGAGCCCTCTTCCGAGATCCCACGAGGAGCTCCACCAACAGCTACACCTTCTCCTAGATACCATCGCGGCCTCTCTCTGGCCCTTCATCTCCCCCGGTCGGATCAACATCGAGGCTGTCAGATCGATGCCGTCGCAGCCGAATCGACGCCGTGGCCGCTCTCCAGTCGATGCGCCACCTTGCTCGCGTATGTGTTCGTCTCCTGGCTCCATCTCTCCCTTCCCCTCTCTCTATTTCACTTTCTCCATTTGGCGCGGCAGCAGCGAGACCCCGAGAGGCTGAGACCGGAGCCACCCTTCTCTCTTGCTGAGTGTCTTGGTGTCTCGTGCGTGAGTCCTGATTTTGGATGGCGTTGCTACTGATGGCTGCTAGGTTTAGATTAGGGATCTGCCGATCCTGGTCCTTATGAGATTACTGAAACTGAAAACATGTGTTCTAGTTGAGCTATGCATATTCTATAGATTAAATCACAATTTGCATATCATAGTTTATTAGTAGGCACTTGTAAGATGTTGACCAAACAAATGAATATGCTCATGAGGAGGATCGATGGCATGTGGATAACTGGCTCATCAGTATGCAGAGACATGGATAATTGGCTTCAATGTTTTACATTTCAGCTAGAATCTCTCTATTGCATTTTAACTATGTTTTATTAGGACTGGATAGCATGAATTAGTTTAGATCTAAAGATCTGCTGCTAGAAATATTAAAAATGTGAATAAGCTAGAAATATGTTTGCATGCAGTCATGTATTTATGTTTGAATCAAATTCATGTCTATGTCATTGACACAACTGCTCTCAACATGTGTTGGGTTCGGTTTCGATTTAGAAGTACTAAAGATATGTGCTGCCATCCTCAAGAAGCAATCACTACCAGTCACATGCCAATTTACTTGCTCTTCCAATTGTTATTGTGTCCAGGAAGGAAAACAATAAAATGATGATGAGCATTGTCGCTGAGAGGGTTGTTGTGACCACCAAGCACAATGATGATGAGCAGTACGTGTGGGAGGCTCAGGCCGGTTGAGAATTGAGATTAGGTGATTGACTATGCAGTAGTCTGTAACTGTATATATCTTGAAGGCTTGAATTGCTTTGCCCAGCATTATTGGTTGACACCTCTGAATTTCTGATTGCAGTGGTCACTGAATTACTCTTGCAATGCAGTTGTCTCTAAATTTCTTGAACTGTGCGGTAGTCTCTTGCAATTCTCTGAATTTCTAAATGTAATTCACTGAATTTATGAATGCATGATAGGTTGTAGGATGTCAACTTCTGAGATGCAGCACGACAGCCTTTTACTTTTCATTTACTTGTCTCAAACTGAATGCACTTTGTCAAAGAAGCTCCAGCGCCCTCCGGCATCGATGCCGCAGCCAAAACCGACCTACCTTGTAACTACATGATGCCTCCCTCCTTTACGGTCCCAAATTTGCCATCTTCGTGGAGTTGCTTTGAACTGAACCAATGGCATCCATCGAGCTCAGCCCCTCCAACCTGCAAGTACACCCATTATTTGAGGGTATACGCATGTGTTGACTTGGTTCTTATTGATATGCACATGGATTGCTCCTAGTACAAGTGTTCAAGAACTCTAGTTCATGTCTTCTAGGCTCTAAAGTTTCTATTATTCTAGACTGTGGATCTAACAGATGCTAGGTGAATGGAGGATTTAGCGGCAGAGGGAGCTATTGACGAAAAAGGCAGTTTGATACTTAGAAAAGAACGAGTCTTTAATTCATATGTCCAGGAAATTTCACCTCTTTGTTCCTGGGAATGACCTTACTAATGGTTCTGTTTGAAGTTGTAGATGGTAATCCTCACACTAGGCCTCCACATTTATCCTTGTATGTGTACTGCTGCTTTTTACTTGTGTTGCTTGCTCGGCCTCAAACTCAAAATAATGGCAGAACTTCTAGCATGATAGTATCCTAAGTTTGTTTCCTTTGCACCCTGAAGCATGAGTTTTTTTGTGATATGGTCACATACTCAAAGATATGCCATTTGTTTTTATAAAAATACGTAGAGGTGTTGTGGCCAAGTGGCAATGCAAATGCTAGTTGTCAGTTGTTTATCTAATTTGTAGTTGCTCTCTATTACGAAATTTTGTAGTGTGAACAAATATAATGTCAAAGCCGCTACCCACAAAGACTCATGGATAAAACATTGAAATTGTTTGTATAGTAGTTGATGATATGAGAGTCCTTTGGTAATGAGTTCAAACTGTTATGAGTTGCCTGACATATGATTTTTCGGTAATGGGAGTCCATCATTTTGAACACTTGACATTTTAGGATGCTTACAAACTACAACCAGTAGCACAATACATGATTCTACAACTTAGATTTTTGTTTATCTGAATAAGAACAGAGCTGCACTGCCCTTTTTCTCTGAGCTAAAATTACTATTAGGCACAAACTAGATATATAAGCAGACATAAAACAAAATGCTAAAATCTGACCTACAGTTTTTAGAAAAATAGATTAGACTAGCCAAATGAGCATTACCTTGTTCTAACTTACATAACTTGTCTACAATTGCTGATTACATGGTGGTTATATTTTTTAGGAAGTGTTGGGCACTAGCCTTTGGCTTGAGTTTCTGGAAAATGATTCTCCACATAACCTGATGTGTGTGCTCTAGTTTTGGCAAGTCGTTCCTTTTGGTTTTTGAGTTCCTAGAAATGATTGTGCACAGACCTTAGTATATGAAACATAGAGTACTAGTATTGCTTGCTGAGATGTGCATTCATGTAATTCTTTTGGTGGCTTGACTTTGCTGGATGTACAAGACAAATTGGATGATATATGTATTGATCTGCATGTGATATATGAGTTTGTGTATCTTCATGTGACATATGGACACTATATTAAAGATTGAATATCGGTTTGATATGTGCTAAAAATCAAATTTATTTTTTTGGAATATTTATATTGTCCTGTTGAATGGTCTGTCGCTATAAATACATGGAGGAATGGATGATCTATCGGTAAATGCTTGGTAATTGATTATCTGTCGCTAAAGATTAGCAGCGGGCTGTCTGTCGCTAAAAAAATTTGGGGCAACAGATGATATGTCGGTAAAAGTGTTGTCTGTCGCTAAAAAATTTTAGCGACAGCACTTACACCGTCTACAGAAGTCTGTTGCTATAAATTTTTAGTGACAGATCGTCTATCGCTTAGCATCAGATCGTCCATTGTCAATCTTGGTGTTGTGGTGTAGTGCGATAGATTTGCTATCGAAAAGATACTATAGGCTTTATTTATTTTAGCTATATAAAACATGTATAAGGTACTTCAGAGGAATACCTTAATTGAGTTAAGTCAAATTATACTTGATTTAGAAAAACAAGGTAAAACTAATCATATAATTGACCAAGGTGAAATGCCTAAGTTACTTTTAATTAGAAAAATCCAATTGCATAATTATTATTCAAGTTAGGTGTTAAACCATAAAATTCTAGAGCTCTTGACTTGGAAAACATTGATACTAATGCGTAGATTATGTCGTTACGAATCTAACGCAACTTGAACGGGTCAAATCAGAGTTAAAACGGAGAAGATATGGCCTAATGAAAATAGTGGCAATTTTGTAAATAAACAGAACTCAATTGTGATTTAAAATAAATAAAATCAGATTTTGAATTCGGGCCAGGGACTGCAGATACTATTTAAAGAAAAGGCAGAGGCTCTTTAGAATAAGTGCAAGGACGGCGGGTTCTACATTAAAAATCCGAGGGGGTTTTTGGGTAAAAGGCAAAGGCGAAGGGGTATGGGCGATCTTGGACCGTTGGATTGAATCTAGACCACCTAGATTAGATAGGAGGGGGAGAGTGAGATGCCAATGGCTGGAACAGGGAACTAGCATAGTAGAGGACTTGGCCGGTGGCCAGCGCTTCGCTGGAGATCGTGAAAATGGCCCTAGAGGCCATGGGAGAGGAAACCAGAAGCACGGGGAGGAAGAGAGGGAGATGCCAAACTCGACTAGGCATCTTACCGAGGCGCGGTGCTCGGCGGGCAACAACGAACGGCGGCGCTAGGGCTATGCGGCGGCGCTGCAGCTCTAGTCATAAGGCAGTGTGAGCTAGGGTTATGCGGGTGTGGCGTGGCTCAGGAGCTCCTGTTTAAGAGGGCAGTTGGCGTGGAGCGCACGACAAGGCGCGGAGGCGTGGTGGTGGTGGACACCGATGCAACGATGGAGTCTGGTGCGGTTACAAGAGGAAGGTGGAAGACAACACTGACATGCAGGGCCCATCGGTCAGCAAGACACGTGGAACAGAGGTGGGGAACATGGCTGCTGGGCCGGTGCGCGTGGTGTGGGCTAGCAGTGAGAGAGTGCAGCGCGGGCCTCGGCTAGGCCGGCCCAAGGAGGGAGCGCGGTGTGGCAGAACCGCCCAAAATAACGCACTTACGGAGGCGCTTGTCTTCCACTAACACTAAGCACCTCGAACGCAAGCTACATCAGGCGGGTTCCATCGGGCACACCCCACAGGAGAGCCTAAAATGTCCACATTTTTCCCCAAGGATCCAATAATGAGAACGAGTTACAATACTTAATCCACTTCATACATCCAGAGTTCTTAGAAATATATTATTATAGTACCGAATTCAGAGTGCGGAATATTAAATAGCGAAATGAAAATACACATCTATCGATAACGATCAAGAATCGTCTGTGCCCACCAAATGAATCCTTCACACAACGGCTACTCCTCAAGCATTACCTGCAATAGGGGCAAATAAACCCTGAGTACACAATGTACTCGCAAGACTTATCCGACTAGTGGGAATATTTTCCTGAGTCCAAGGTATATGATAAGCTATATGGTTTGCTGGGTTTCTTTTTGCAGAAAGCAATGCTAATAGTGGATCCTTATTTATGTTATTATTAGCGGCATGATTAGTTTATTATCTAGCAATTCTATGTAAGCACCTGTTCTATTTTCAAGCAAGGCTTGAGCAAATAGTTCCATTTCATCACCTTTAATCCTTCAGTTCTTACTATGATGGTAGAGTTTAGACAAGCCATACCGGATTGCTCGGCGATTCGCGAATCAATGTGCCCAGCTGGGTACCCCAAAAACACACGCACTGCTTGTACCCCAGGCACATGCAGGACCAACCCATCACTCTCCAGTCATGGGGTCCAGGTCCCTATCCAAACTTGGACTCCAAGCCCCCGCTCCTGAGTCCCAGACTCAGTGCGGTGCTTAGACCTCCACCATCCCTGCCTCTAATTAGTTGGTCCAAAAAGAGCCAGAACCCATGACAAGAGAGCAACAAGTCTTCCCTGCGCCCATACCCAAGTATGTGCTCTGGATAATAAGTCTGTGACTTGCCTAGCGTCCATTGCAATGGCCGGTCCTTAATTGACACAGACAGGGAAAAAGTGTAACCATGCTATGCCCTGTTGGCCGCAGGACACAACCTCTTACACCCACCAATACCCAAACCATATCCCTGCCCGGTCACCATTTTCCTTTCCACCATTTTATCATGAGTGATCATAATTATCACCTATTGTGAGTAACGACAGGTTACTCACGCTACCAAAATCCTGAGCATAGCAGCTACTCGACCTATACTGGTAGGATTCATAGGTAGATATATCTATGCATGTAGTTTCCATAAAATTCCTGTACGTAAATGCACATCATATATATATATATTCAGTGATCTTTCAAAATAAGGGTTATGCACCGAAGCTTGCCTTGGGCAGGCGGTGTGTCAACAAAGTTAGCAACGAACGGCTCTGGGGCTCCCTCCTGTATGAGAACCTCCTCCTGGTACTGCTCAATAATCTCCTCATAGTCCTGTTTGTCCATAGGCACGAACTCTACCAACTCGTGATCTACATGCATGAAATGATGATGCAGCACTTAGTAATACGTCAACAACAACTCTTAAAATAAACATACATCTGTCAAGTTACTAAACTAGCTCTACCGACTAAGATGTTACATTACTTATCATTTCCACTAAACAGGTATGAGACATTTCATACATTAACTTAGCAACTAAAGGCATTCTTATTCTTAACATTGATTTACTCTATATACGATAAGACAAGGAGTACTAGCTACTCTATTTATCCTCCTATTCTAATGCTACAAAAATTACAGAGAGTACATAATAACCTAATGTACCTACTATAAAAAATTTATGGCTAAATCTATCATCAATTTGCCACCAAAAATTCCTACAAATACTAAGCTAAATAATACTAAGCTTTCATAAATGAATTAATAAGTCTATCATTAGCACAGATAATTGTAAACTAACTACACTAACAGATAGATTGCATTTTTGTGAACCTAACAAATTTTGTTTCACTATTTTTGGATACCTACATATTTTACTACAATTTTACAAAGATTAGCACAAAACTAAATTAAATAAACATTTATTAATTCACTAGAAAAAGGGAAAACCGAATCCACCCGCGTGGCCCACTGCGTGAGCGGCTCGGCCCACTCCGGCGCCTCGCGTGTGCGCACGCACAGCACTCTAGCGCGGCCCACGCGCGATAGTGGCCCACAGAGGGGAGACCCGTGCGCGCCGATGATTATATAAAAGAGACCCTGGCTTTCAAACAAATAGACCCACAGTCCTTTCTACTATTTCTGTCTCTCTCTGACGCTCTCACTAACCCCCCCCCCCGACTTACTTTGAATTCCTGTTCCCAAGTCCCTGGCCGGAACTTATTAGAGGCCGCGGCATCTCCGGCCAAACATTGGCGAGCACAGGCCTCCTCGGCAGCAAACATCACCACCATGACACTACTCATCACAAGCGCAGTCGATAGAGGTATAAAACACCACGATTGGTGCCGCACAGAGGCGTCGCCACGCACCATGACGGGGTTTGGCCGCGATGACATTGACGCTGGTGAAAACGTCTAGCCTAGTGCTACCATCACTACCTAGCCTCCATGCCTAGAGTACTGATAACATTCAAGAGGTCGTAGACATACCCATTCTACTCCCAAATGAGCCAACCACAGACACAACATCTACCCCACATCCGCCGGAGGCGGCCACGCGCTCCGGCGAGCCTCGGCCCTAACCAACTCAACCATCTACCCTAGGAGCAGGAGGGCCTCACTAGAGACATGTAGGACGGCCTGGATGAAGTCACGAGGTTTGGCAAGGTGGTTGGCCATGAGCGCGGGGTTGCTCTAGTTTACGGCAAGCGAGGCAACAACGTCCCCGGTGACCTGCTGCTCCATCGAAGAAATAGCTACACGGGCGAGGCAACCAAGTCAAGGAGACGCAAAAGCACTGCTTAATTGAGACAATGGAGCATGGAGCGACGCCCTAGCCGAGCACACGCCTCGACGGCCATGGCGGACCGTCGTGAGGAAAATGCCCCACATTACCTCACTGGAGGATGAAAGCTCATCGGGTCGACTCCAATCACGAGCTAACTACCAGAGCTAGTTGGGTGCACGGTTAATTGGACGGAGCTGGACGGAGCAAGGCCAATTGGGTGGACGACGCTGTTTGGTCTTATGGGGGGTCGACGGCAGGCAAAAACTCAAAATGAAGACATACACCGAATGGTAGTAGTAGTGGCAGGCTTGGCGTGAAGCTAGGCGTGCACAATTACACGGATGGGGACACGCTATGCGGGTTGGCCTTGGCGCGGCTCGGCCGGCCAACGCGACGCCATTCAAGGCGACTACAATAGGAGCATGGCATGGCGCATCCACTAATTGGAAGAGGACAACATCACGACAGATGACAGCTCCATGTGCACGTAGGGGACTGGCACTACAACATGCAACCGCAGCGCCTTGATTCACAAGACGACGGTGGCCAGGCCACGTGACGGCACAGCGGGCGCGCGTAGCAGCTGCAGCAACAACGCGACACAAGTGATGCGAGCGCACATGAGGTGACAACGCGATGTAGAGGCACGCGCGCATGCCGACAACGATGGCAGCGGACTGGCCAGGGCATTGGGCCCGCGACGATAGCAGCGGTGGTAGAGAGGCTCAGCTGGACGCGACGGTGAAGCGGGCAGCAGCAACACGGTGATGGGACGGCGGCGCAGCGATGCAGGCGGACATGACGATGGCAGTGAGAGCGCACGCGGGTGACCCAGCGCTCACGACCGAGGCTAGCAGCCGCGCGAGGACCCAGCGAGGCAGACGGCCATGGCAGAGTAGAGCGGCTAGGCCCATCGGCCCCAGCGTCCCGAGTGCACGTGAGTGCGTGCTTGGCACGGCATCAGGTGGCAGTGGCTAGCAGCGCAGAGCTAGCGGTAGACCCGGCCACCGTGGTGGCACACGTGTGGGCGTGTGTGCGCGTGCACGTCGGGCGGCCGACGCAGCGACGCCGAGTGCCGGGCACGGTGACCGTGCCCACGCAAAGAACTTGGCCCAAACGTGCCCTGCACGCTTTTTAAAGCGTCCCAGAAATCCAACTCAGTGATCCAGTTGCTAAACCACCTATTTTACACTCGAGATGGCATGTCAAGCTACTAAAACAAACCCTAAGACCATACCACTACTTAGCTCGATTCTTCTACAAAAATTGCCGAACTTAGCGTTGTCAAAGCGTTTTCTGACTTAGGAAATTTGACTAAGTCTCGATCGGTTTCACGTCGAATGCGATTTCCAAGCTATTCGACACGCTAGCTAATGAATTCCTTTCGCGACCTTAAGTATTTCACCGCCACCTACGAAGTTTGTACTACAAACTTTATTAAAGTGTCGTATATGCATTCTATAATATTTTCGTTCAATAAAAATTCATTTAAAACCCTAAGTGATAAAACGTGGCATGGAATGTAACTTTCGTTTCACGTTTCCGATGATCGTTTCAAGTTACGTACATTACGTTACACCCTATATTACACACATTTACACATAAATATGATGCTCATGCAGTGTGTTAGCAAAAGACTGTACATTGTAACACCGAAGGTGTTACACGCGGGGGGGGGTAAAGGGAGGGAAGGAGGAGAGAGTAGGCCGCGGGAGAGAAAGATGAGCAGGCCTTTGGGCCAGAAATGAGAGAAGGAGAAGGAATTTTTTTCTTTTCTCAAAGTTTTTCCATTTTCCTTTTTTAATCCAAATTCAAATATGATCGAAATCAAATTCAAATATAGTTTCAAATATACTTTTCAAGACTAGAACTTTTGGGAGGTTTCTAAAACTAAACTTTTGCAAACTTTTGAAAACTCTTTTATTTTCCAATTCTCTTTTTCTTTTCCTTTCTTTTTCCAGAAATGATTTTCCAAATCCATTTCAAATAAGTTTTGAATTCATTTGAACTTTGAACCAAAACCAAACATCACCAAGAATAAATATGCATCAGTATGAGTGCCACAACACGTTGCTAAACCTTACGATGAATTTTAATTTAATGAAAAATATTCTTTTTCCTATATTTCATGAGCACATAAAATACCAAAATAAATCATTTCAAACCTATTTTCAAAATTGAAATTTTTAGGGTGTGACAACTGTCCTGGAATAATTTCACTAGCCATCAAGGATGTTCTCAACATATCCAAGATGTATGGCAGAAACACTTTAGTTACATTCATAATACAAAGCACTCAAGGGGTGGATTTGGGCCCCGGGCTGCAGCCCGGGGCAAGGCCCAATAACAGTGAGAACATGTTTCATAAAAATGACGACGGCCAGGGACTGCAGCCAGCCCCCCACGGCCCCACCCCACTCAGCCAGCCGCCCACCCAGGGACTGCAGGCAGAGGCAGGTGAGCACTCAGACTCAGCACTGTGCACTGGATTTGAGGATTTTTTATGTTTTGAATCTTACATTGAAATTGCAACATTTCATGTCAGTTAGAACACTAGAATGGAAAGATACTATGCTAAGAAAGATGCATCAAAGAGTAATGCCGGAACTAAAGAGAGCCAGGTTGAGTAAAAAAGACCACGGATTGAACTTGATGAGGGATATAGTTAATGATCCAGGGGATAGGAAGCCAATTGATGAGTTTCATCGTGACATTAGAGATGAGGCTAGAAGAGCATATCTACAAAGAGGTCCATATAGACCAGCTGGTCATAAGTTTCCAAAAACCAAAAAAAAGATGGTAAAGGTCAATCAAGAGGATTTGTTGCTACATGGTTTGATCAATTTTATTGGTTAGAGTACACTGGAACCAAAGATGCAGCTTATTGCTTTTATTGCTATCTCAATGTTCTATGTATAGTTTGAGCTATTTGAATCAATATTGTTATTTGTTTTCTTTGAAACTATGTTATATCTAGTAGTATAAGCTATACGGCTACTAAGATTTCTAGCCATATATTAGTTAGCCCGGGGCGCACCCCGTTTCTTTATTGGCCACATAAGTCATGGGTAGTGTATTTTATTTAAAATGAATATATTTCTTGCATGTTTAAATGGAGGAACACTTACTTTAGCTTCTTTGTAATAAGAGTACCTCCGAACTCTGCACTTGTGTCTTCAATATTTGTTGCGATCCTGGGTGTATAACAATAATACTGAATGACATTGTTTATAAATTAGAACACTGCAAGTTGTGTTTATGCAACTCAGCACTGTGTTAATTTTGTTGGTCAAGAAGCTGTCTTGGTCTGTTTTGTTGTGTGCTGCTCTTTTTTCAAATAGTTGCACGGGCATATATTGGTAAAACTTCTGGATCCTATGGTGCTTCTTGCATATTAAAACATATGTATTTTTGTAAGCATTTTCTTATCAATGTGCATTTTAATGTCTCAAAAAAGTAATATTAGCAGTAGGATTTAAGATACACCTTGCTTAGCTTCTATTTTGCAGTTCCAGTTACAATTGGATTACCTGGTAGGCTGAAAGTGAATTTGTTTTGATGGGGGTATTAATCACAAACGTGACTTACATTGTAGATCCTCCCGAGTAAATTCATTCACATGCTGTGAAATGTTACCTCTTCTTATGTGTTACCTCTTCTGGCCGGTTTAGTATGTCAGTGTGCTAGTATTCGTTAGAGCCACGTTTTCTTTTTCTGAAACCTTGCGGATCTCACTCAAGATCCCAATCCCTGGTTTCTTCTGTAATGGCAAACTTTCTGAACAATCACATATTATATTGCTAGAACATTCATGCTAATATAATTTGTTTTTTTGCTGGCATTTGAGAGATTGATTGACTTGGGAACCCTTGAAGCAGTGGCAACTATATTTAGTAAAGGAAAAGAGCTTGAGAACATCACTACCATCACAATTTCTGAATGATTCTGTTGTCACTGCTGTCCTTCATTTGGGAAGTTCCTCCATGATTCCTAATTTAAACTGGTGCTTCACAATCTTCCGGGTAGGGCGCCGCGAAGCACACAAAATTTTCTAGTTGATTTCACTTGCACCGATCCCTCTCTTTCTCTCTCTCAGGAGGCCGCTAGGTGCAAGCATTACAAAGGAAGCCAGCCAACCAGACGGAAACAGAGCCACATCTTCAATTCTTCATCTCAAACCCTGATTTCCAGTCTCTTCTCCCAAATCCCGCAAGAGTAGTAGAGCCATGTCATCGTCCACCGCTGCAAGCGAACGCCGCAAGCTAGCACGGTCCGCCTCTACCATCATCGCATCTGCCTCCAGAGGCTACCACAATCTCAAGATTGATGGGCTAAAGCGACCGGAAAATCCATCAAGTCCAACACTTCACAGTGGGCGATCACAACTGGTACATCCGCTACTATCCCAATGGACATGACTCGGAGTCCACCGCTTACATATCAGTATATCACTGTATCTTTTCCTGAATGAGATTGCCGCCAAACCACTGAAAGTGTAATATCACTACGTCAGAATAGCACTTCACTGCCGGTTCAAAACACCCATTCACTGCCGAATTTTGAACCGGCACAACCATATCGGCAGTGATGAGGGTCAGCTATCACTGTCGGTTCCTACCAACCGGCAGTGTTCTTCAACTTCACTGCCGGTTCTTTACACAACCGGCAGAGTTCAGTTCCACCAACACTGTCGGTTCATTAGACCACCCAACAGAGTTCAGTTCCACCAACACTGTCGATTTGTGTCAAGAACCGGCAGTGATTGCTAAGATAACTCTGTCGGTTTGTGGCTCAAGCTGACAGTGCCATCTTGGACATCACTGCCGGTTTGTTGCTAACCGGCAGTGATGGTTACGACAACACTGTCGGTTTGTTGCTAACCGGCAGTGATGGTTACGACAACACTGGAGGTTTGTTTCTAACAGGCAGTGATGGTTACGACAACACTACCGGTTTGTTGCTAACTGGCAGTCATGGCCCGTTCACATTTTATTGTTTTATAATTTATTTTAATTAATATTTTTTCATGCAATCAGGTTTCACTTTATATACGCTACGTAGACGACATGTCTATCAATATTAAACATTATAAATGTTACGGTTACAGTTCAAATATCAATATCTTGATCCCTCAAAATAAAAAAGAAATTATTCGATAAGATGAAGCATGCTTCTTGGACTTCTTACAATAATCTAGCGAACCGATAGTAAAGGTACATCACTGTCGGTTGTCACAAATCCGGCAGTGATGAGGTCGGCAGTGTTGTCCAAATCTAGGGTAGTGTATGATTTTCGTTTCATCGACGAGGTGGAGGAGGAAGCTCCTCCGTCGTCATTAGCGTCAGCAAAAATAGTCACCTTCGAGAGCCGCACCGAATGCTCGGGCTTCCCAAGGTTCATCAAGAGGGAAGATTTGGAGAGATCCAAGCATCTCAAGGATGAATCCTTCATCGTCCGCTGCGACATCGCCGTCATTAACAAGGTCCGCGTGGAGGAGCTGGCCAATGCCCCGACCACGACCTTCGTCTCCCCGGAAATCTTCCAGACCGGAAGAGTGCGCCGATGGCTTCCCGCGCGACGATTCCTGCGCCAGCGCTTCACCTACACTTCGCTTTTTCCCGCGCGATGAATGAACGGACGAGAGCCGCTGCAGCCCACTTGCGCGATGCTTTCGATTTCCCAGCGTAGGATGTACGTATGTTTTCTTTTTCTTTTTCTTTTCTTTTTCTTTTCTCGTTTTCTTTTCTTTTACTTTTCCTTTTATTCTTTGTAGATGGCGTCTTTTTTTTATTATTTTTTAACTCTTGGCGGTTAGATTCTTTTTTTATTTCTTATATTTCATTTTCCTTTTTTATTTTTCTTTTCTTTTTTCTTTTTTTCTTTTTTTCTTTTTTTCTTTTCCTTATTATTTTTTTGATGTTCGCATGCTGTACATGTGATGTTCCATTTTTATATTTTCTTTTCTTTTTTATTACTTTTCTTTTCTTTTTTTCTTTTGATTTCTTTTTGATTTATTTTCTTTGTTTCTTTTCTAATTATGTTTTCTTTAATTCATGTTTTTATTTTTTCTTTTACTTTTCATTTTTCTTATCGTGCATCATTCTTTTTTTATTTTTTTCTGTTTCATGTCTTTATTATTGTTTTCATTTCTAAATATTTTTTAATATTTTTTTAATTTTCTTTTATTTCTTTTTCTTTTCTTTTCTTTTCTTATTATTCTTTATGATGTTCTATGTTGTTTTTTATGTTCATGTAGTATACAAGTAATCTTCTATGTTTTTTTATGTTCACGTGTTATACATGGTATATTCTATGATTTTTTTTATGTTTTTGTGGTATACATGTGATGTTCTACGGTGTTTTTTGCGATGTACGTGTAATATACGTGTGATGTTTTATGATGTATTTAGTGATGTTCACGTAATATATATGCGATGTTCTATAATGTATTTAGTGATGCTCTGTGGTGCATTTAAAGATGTTCGATGGTGCATTTAGTGATGTTCACTTAATGTACATGTGATTTTCTATGATGTATTTAGTGATATTCACGTAATATATATGTGATGTTATATAATGTATTTAGTGATGTTCTATGTTGTATTTAGTGATGTTCACTTAGTATACGTGGTGTTCTATGATGTATTTAGTGATGTTCACGTAATATATATGCGATGTTCTATAATGTATTTAGTGATGTTTTATGGTGTATTTAGTTATGTTCACTTAGTGTATATGTGATGGTCTAAGTATATTTAGGATGTTTAAAAAGTATCACTGTGATGTTCTTTGAAATTTTGCTCTATCACGTGTTTTTATTTTTTTTCCTTATGCTTTGCTCCAGATTATTTATTTATGTTATGTATTTATTTTACATATATTATAATAACAATTTCATGAACATAAAACTAGAACTCAATATTTTTATTGTGAAGGCCTAACATTGTTTTTTAAACTAGAACATCACCTATGTTCAATAATAAAAAAATGTTCTATCTTTATAGAATAAATGTTTATTAATAAATATTTATTTAAATATATTCATGTGGGGTCTTGTTTTGAAGGATTTATTGTAAGAAATATAATGGTACAATCGAAATTCAATTTGGATACTTGGTTTAGTAGTTACGACTTTTTTTAGTGCGTAGAAAACGACATGCAGGCAAGTCGATCAATAGAATAAAAAAAATAATAAACAGACTCACCTCCTTGCTGTGCGCGCAGACTCCCCGCGTGGGCTTGGGCGGGTGGCCCGGGAATTCATCGGACGGAGTTTTCGTTCCTAACGGGCGGACTGTAGCACCCCCCTCGTCTCCCTGCGAGCGCCATCAGACCTGCATCGACACCTTGGCGATCTCTTCCAGACTGAGAAGAAGGGCGCCGATGTGGTGTTCCAGGTCGGCGGCGCGACGTTCAAGGTGCACAGGTGCGTGCTCGTGGCCACGCAGGGCTCTTTGGCCAGATGAAGGAGAGCGCAGGCGTCGTCGTCCACAGAGACGACATGGAGGCGCACGTCTTCTAGGCGTTGCTCTTCATTTACACCGACTCGTTGCCAGAGATGAGCAAGGAAGATCAAACCGCCATGTCCCAACATCTGCTTGTGGCTGCAGACAGTTATGGCTTGGAGGGGCTGAACTGATCTGCGAGCACAAACTCTGTAGTTGCATAGAGGAGAGCACTTCGGCTACTATCTTGGCGTTAGCAGAGCAGCACCACTGCCACGGGCTCAAGAAGGCGTGCTTCAGATTCCTCAGCACTCCGGCAAATCTGACGGCTGTCCTTGCAAGCGACGGCTTCGAGTATCTGAATACAAGCTGCCCTTTTGTTATCAACGAGTTGATTGCCAAGCTTGGTACGTGAATTCATCTGTTGGTACTTAATGATTCAGAAATCGTCGTATGCACTCACTGTATTCTTCAAGGCTTCTGTTATCGATCAGGTTTAGTTTAGTTTTGCAGGCCCGTTCTCTGTTGTTGTGGTTGCAAGACTCCTCAGCGAGCACTGTAGCAGCAGCCATAGATGACTGCTGCAGCGACTGTTTGATATTCATGTTACTTTTCTAACACGTTCTTCGTAATCCCCCACGTTGAGGGGTAGGCGTCAGATGGTGACAGCCCTGTCCGTCCTTCGTAATCCCCCACATTCGGATACATCGTAGAGCCGTAGGCCGGTATCGCCTGGCAAACTAAGCGTAAGCCGGTGCCCGAAGCAAGTCTACAGTGGTAAAGCTATTTTAACTTAGGATCTATATACCTAGAAAACCTCACTACCCGAGCTATCTTTCTTCTTATTATCTTAGGTGAACTAGTTAAGAGACTTCTACGCTACCGTTCCCTGTGGAAATATGATACCTGAATACTTTCGGATGAAATGCTACAACGGTAATTCCGTGCGCTTGCGGATTATTTTTGTATGCATTAAGAAATACCAACATTCCCCATGACAACCGAGATGGGTGTCCTTGTTCCCATTGATTGGGTGGTTTTTGTGAAGCCCAACCCCATTAGTTGCTTGTCTCGACTTCCTCGCTCTTCTCTGCAATGGTACTACACATTTTTTCATACATTTAGATTGTTAGAAAAGTAACATGGATACCACATTTTGCCTCGCCGCTTCTGCTCGTGCTGCTCTTTCCCGTCGGCAACGTATGCCTTGCCCATGACAGCTGCTCCATCCTATCGCTTGCCCCGCCCATCTCGTGCCTAGTCCACGTAGATTTGACCTCCACATCGTGCGGCCCTGTCGCCGCGGCCATCCCTCGCCACGCCCTCATCCCGCGCGCTGCCTCTGCTCTCCCCATCTCTCGCTCTCTATCTCAGGTCTGCTGAGAGCAAAGTGCCTCCCCGCCCTCTTCCCCAACCCCCATCGCTGTCGAGATGCCTCGCCGTCGCTGCCCTCATGTTGATGGCTGCCGGGTCATCCCTGGCCGAGCCTAGCGCACCCACGAGCGCGGCCAGATGTTGGTGGTGGTTGTGCGCCACCGCTCGCCATCGGCTCCCACCCTGATGGCCGATCGAGCGGCCGGCCCAGGCGTCCCCTCCCCTAGGTTGCAAATGCATGTTTCAAGTCTTTCAAACATTTCAGAGGTATGTTGCAAGTGTTTCATAAGGATGTTGCAAAAGTAGATTTGGGATGTTTGCACATGTTGCATATGTGGCAAGTGTTTCAAAGGTATGTTGCAAGCATTTGTTCAAAATGTTTCATCTATTTCAGACATTTGTTGGAAGCGTTCTAATCTGAATGTTGCATATATTTCACACATATGCTACAACAGTATATGTTCCAAATGTTTGAGCTGTTTCAGTCTTACATTGCAGTAAGTGTTTTCATATTGCAAGGTGCAAGTGTTTAATCTGGATTTTGCATATGTTTCATACATATGTTGCATGTGTATGTTCCAAATGTTTTATCTCCTTCAGATGTATGTTGCATTCAAGTGTTTTCATGTCGCAAGTATTTCATGTTTCAGAGATACGTTCAGAGAGTCATGGGGGCATAGTCCGTGTGCTAGGGGATGGGGCACGGCGAGGTGAGGGCTTGTAGAAGGGGCGCACAGCGCACCGGGGGCTACGGGAAGGCTGAGGCGAGTTGCTCATATCGGGCGGCTCCTGTGGATCGTATTGTATGGGTGGGGAGCTGCATCTAGACGCGCTGCTAGGGCCGGACGTCTGGGCACTAGTGTCTCCCTTTCTTTTAGAAAAAGTAAACAAAACAAACTGAAAACTAAAAAAAAGAGGAAAGGAGGGAAGGGATGGACTTTGGTTCACGAATAGTTTTAAAAGGCTTTATAGACATAGAATTTTCAATTGTAACCCTTTATTTAAAATTCTAAGCTCTTTGGAAATTTTCTCTTACTTGATATTTTGATAACTTTGGAACATTAGGAAAACTTTTGAAGGATTTTGTCAAATTTGGCAGCTATTTAAACAAACCTAGCTAGTTTAGATCTCAATAGTTTTTAAAGGCTTTAGATTTCAAACCTAGCTAGTTTTAAACATTTTAAATTTATTTTATGTGTGTTTTGAAATTTTTTGTTATCAATCAAAAACAGACATACAATTAAAGTTCTGACTAATTTACAAAGCATATTTCCTAATCATCTTACATTTTTAATTTTATAGAAACATATATATTATTATTTTAATTTAACTTCAGCTTCGAAAACTCTGAAAATAAATTATAGGAATGTTTTTTTTATTGCTTAACATCTGTAGAAAATGAAAATTTTAGGAAAACTTTAACACTTCTCCTATATTTCATATGTTTGAATTTTAAGATGACTTTACGCAACACTCTTGTACTACCAACTAGTACTACTTTTGTGATCTGTCCGTTGTCTTTGTGTCAAAACATATCAATTTTGTGTCCTTGTCTGACTATAGAAATAATTTGTAAATTATTAAATTACCTTTGTGCCAATATAGATAAGTGTCAGGTTTGTGGTTTTGTTTAACGATTTTTTATTCTTAGAACCGAAAATTGTAGAATATGCTATAGAAATTGCAACAAAGTAAAGCTGTAATTTCAATATAAAATATATGCAATAACAATCGTCTCAAAGGGAACTAAAATTCAGGCACCTAAATTTTAGCAAAATCTCGTATTTTTGCATTTGGCAGCTTCGACTTGTATACATTGTGACCTGATACGTAGTCGATGAAAATACATCCGAGTCACATGTTAGCACATCAGATCATAGAATAATGAAAACATCATATATTTCAGACCAAATCAAAATACTTATTATTCACTCCAAAATATCCAGGCATATGCAAAAGAAAAAATATGACAATGTACCATGTCATGAAGCATTCGTCACAAATGAAGAGAGGCCGTAGGTTCAAGGCCACTGCAATTTGCGCTTTGCGCAAAGGCACTGGCAGGGAATGACCGGATGATGGAATTCTCTAGGTGAAAGTTGAGTAGGTTACCAGCGCGGTTGACCTGGTTGAACCCACGCAACGCAAACTCCACTAGAATCTTCGCACCGGACAAGCGGCTGAGGGATCCAGATTTGATGGTGCCGCTGACGCTGCTATCAAACCGAAATTTGATTGGCTTTTCAGCGACCGTGACAAAGAAGTTGCACTCGCCGGGGAGGGTCACCTCGAAAGCTCCACCAGCGTTGAGCTCGTAGGACTGTATGCCGAGCGGAAAAAGCCCCCGTGGCAAATTGTTCTGCGCGAGGACATCATAAGCCGTCGTGACTGCATATCCGGGCAACTTGGCCGTGGTGATTGCTGTCGAGGAGACGCCTTGGAGGATGGAAGCAGCCATGAGGGCAATGGCAACGAGGACATGCTGCTGCCCGTGGCACATGACTGCTATGTTTTTTGTGTCTTAGCCTTGCGGACATGGTCGCTCCCTCCGATTTATATAGTTTCTCCACCCCATGCCATAAGAATCAAGTTTTAATTGCATTTATTTTAGCATAACGGGCAGCCAATAAAACGATCATCAAATTAAAACGGAATTAATCCAAATGTTCTGTCTTCCATTAATTTCTTCCCAAGCAATCCAATTAAATAAAAATCAAATTGAATTGGAAAATGAATCCAGGAATTTAGTCTACCATTTTTATACTGATAATGGACCCAGACCAACCATTTAAATATTAATTAATTAGCATTGATTTTTGAACTAACTTTTCCATGGAAACATCCATTAAAAATTGATAGAGCAATACTTCGGCACTGCATTCGTGTTGGCTCGATTGATCCGACCTCCCGATCTCCAGCTCTCAATTCTCTGTCCTGTCCCTGCCCTTCTGCCTCCTTCCACCACCACCACCGGCGCCGGCTGCCTTCACCAGCCTGGTGGTGGCGTAGAGCTCCAACACCAGCCGGTAGCGCTTCCTTGCCCTCCGGTCTAGGAGCCCCCGGCCCGCAGCGTCCTCCTCGTCCTCGTCCTCGTCCTCGGCGGTTTTCACTGAGCGGGCCAACAACAAATAGGACTGGTCCTCCTCGTCCCTGCCGTCACCGCCGCTGACGCTGAGCTGCACTAGCTGGTCCGCCGCCGCGAGGTCGTCCGCTGAGATTTCCCCACCACCAGCTGTTGCCGGTCCGGAGGCCGACGCCAAAAACGACAGCATGAACAGTGTGGAAGCTGGCGGCGACGGCCTGGTGATCTCTTCCTCCACTGCTGCCGTTTGTTTCTTCCGACACCTCGTACCCCTGGATCCGCTCTCGCCGGATCCGCCGCTCGCGGGTGAGAGAGGGAGGCGCGTCACGTCAGGGAAAGAGAGGGACGCCGCGCGGGGAGAGAGGGGCGCCGCACCAGGGAGGGGCAGGTGCAACGTGCCAGGAAGGGGCAGGGCAACGCGCTGGGGAGGAGAGAGAGGTGCCGCTCTAGGAGAGATACAGGGGCGCCACGCCAGGGAGGGATGGAAGGGGCGCCACGCTAGGGAGGAAGAGGGGCGCCGCGCCGCGGAGGAGAGAGGGGCGCCGCGGCAAGGAGGGAGAGGAGTGCCGCGCCACGGAGAGAGAGCTGAGAGGGAGAGAGAGAGAGAGAGAGAGAGAGAGTGCAGGAGACAAACCCTAAGTGCTTTCTTTATATGAGCCTGGTAGAAGTCCAATGTGGGCTTTGTGTGGGCCTCGGCCACTATTAACAGAGAAAGGCCACATAAGAGGTCCGCCTACGAAAATTGCCGTAAATCGATGTTAGGAGGTGGCCATTTTGCGACCACCTCCGTAAATCGATTTTGCGAGATGGGCAGTCATGACCACCTTCGTAAATAAAATGTCTACCTCCGGAAATGCATTTTGCGAGACGGTTATTTGTGACCGCCTCCGTAAATGAAAATGTCCGCCTCCGAAAATCCCCAGGTGTTTTACGAAATGGTTGGATTTTGTGACCGCCTCCGTTAATGTTTAGGCGGTGCCTTGCAAAAAATCATTTTTGTAATACTGATTGCTCCCTAAAATCCTCAGGTGTTTTATGAGGTACTGATTGATTGTACAGTATGTGACTGATCCACTATTTCAAGAAATTAATAACCCATTTCCACCTGAAACCATTACCTTTTGTACAATGTTTTAATGGAGTTGGTCCCTTTGTTGCAACTGAAATATATAAACTAATGGAAACATCAACCCAACCTACCTAAGGAAGTTCACTGTTATGTCATATTGTTCAGATTTCAGCTGATTAGCACCACTTGGAATTCAGGAACATATGTATGTGTGGCTTGAAGCTTGTAATTTCTTTGCGTCTTAATTGACAACAAATCTACAATGACATGTCCTGATATATTATTCTCGCCGTGGGGGACTGCCTAGTAGAAGGCCAGAAGGCGTCGCGTGCCTAGTTGTTCTTTGCAATGAGGAATCGTGCTCATCTGCACCAGATCTGTAAGCTACATCTTGAAATTCAGTTTGGTTTCAGTTTCTAGTTTTTGAAGTCATTTCTGAAAATTCAGGGTAATATCCCTATCACCAATACATTCGCAAACTACTCTATATATAGTTATATACCTTCACTCATTGGGACACGTTTGATTTTAAGCAGGAGCAATTGCCAATTGAGGACAGTAGGAAGGCTAGCAGTGAGGCAACATATAGTCAGTTAGATTTACACTTGCATATGTATACAGCTATGATGTGAACATGTCAGGCTTATATTTCAAAAAAAACATGTCAAGCGTTTTATCTCACTTAAAGGGAGCAATCTGGTTACAAATGTAACTATATATGTATGCAAGATTAAATGTTTGGAGTATATAGTGTTAATGTGTGCTCTTATTGGTTCATTAATTCTTGAATGGAATTTTGTATTGCTAGCCGTTCCATATGGATAGCTTGATTTTGGAGGCATTTCTAATAATGCCTCCATCAATGTTTGAAGGTGTTATACGGAACACCTCTAAATAGTATTTTAGGCAGTCAGAAAATGTCTTTAAATGTTGATATTAGAAGGCATTATGGAAAACGCCTCAAAATACCTTTTACTTCCATGTTTTAGCCGGTGTTTTAATAAATGTCTCAAAATGTCTTTGGGACATTTTGACCATTTTTGGAGGCATTTGTAAACGCCTTGTACAATGAGTCATGTTGTAGTGAACATCGAATGTTTTTCATGCACTAAAGGGACAAGCACACGTCTTATCTAAGGCCTTCTTCAGTACGACTTGCACTTCTGCAAAAACTGTGGAGCCATATTTTGGTAGCTTTGGCTTCCTGTTTTTCGGTTAGTTTTGGTTTCAAAAGCCGTTCTCTTGTTCGTACATTCGGCAGGGATGCGAATATAGTGAAGAAGTCCTAACAAAAACCCTGCCAAGAGAGCATTAGTAAACAATGATATGTCTGCAATCAAGTCCCTCACTACAACAAATCCTTGTTTTGTAGTAGTCGGAGGATGCCCCTCCTCGCGCGTGCGACTCCAGCCACCGTGATTCATGGAGCTCCACGCTCAGAGCTAATGAACCATGGACCGTTTGGTTGTTCACATGTAAAAGTTGCTCCTGGAACCCTACCAAAATTAACCCATAAAGGTTGGAGATTTGATGCAAATTATATATCATAGGGAACAATTTTTGGATGTGATCGATTACAACCCAGAAACATTTGACGATACAATTGACGGATGAGATGGGAATGGAGTCCTCAATCAAGCAAACCATTTTTATAGAGCCACTACTACACAAAACTTAACCTAGGTCCAAATCTGTTTCTGGAGGCGGGCATTGTGTCTGCCTCAGATCGGGGGTCTGTGTTAATCGATGTTTGAGCAGGCGGACACCGCGCCCATCTGCGAAAATGAACGTTTTCATAGGTGGACACAAGGCCATCTGTGAAAATTAATACAAAAAACAAGAAAAAAGAAAAACCCATGGACAATCCTGCCAACACTACTACACAAAATCTTTTGCGCAGCGTTTCCAAAATGGCCTCGGAGGCGAGCGGCCTGGTTGCCCGCCTTGGTTATTCGAGGCAGGGCAGCCGGGCTAGCAACCACCTCGGTTAATACTTAACCGAGATGGGCACTGTAACATAACCGCATTGGTTAATGCTCATTAACCGAGGCGGTCTTTCTAACGCAACCGCTTCGGTTAATCGATTATCCGAGGCGGTCACCTAGAAACAACCGCCTCGATTAATCGATATTAACCGAGGCGGGTGTTTTACATTGTCCTCCTCCGTTAATCCATTTACGGAGGCGGGAACTCTACAAGCCCAACCCACACTAACCCACACCAGCCCACTACTACCTCCAGCATATAAAAGCAAACACAAACCCTAAACACACTCAACTCTCTCCCTCAGCGCCGTGGCTGAGCATGCCCCCTCTCCGAGCGCTGCGGCTCCGAGCGCGCCCCATCTCTGAGCGACGCCACCCTTTCCTCCCTCTCTCTCACTCACACACACCGGCCCCTCCTCCCTCTCCCTCCAACCACGGTGGCATGGCTCCACCACGGCGGCATGGATCCACCATGACGGTGAATCTGGCATGGAGAGCTCGGCGGGTGGTGGTGGATACCTCCATCTCTCCCTCCCTCTCTCCGGTGGTGGTGGTGGGTGGTGGCGTGCAGCCGAGCGGCGCGACGACATAGGGCCATGGTGTCACGCGGCAGGGCGGCGCGAGGCTAGGCGGCGCGTGGAGGTAGGTCAGCTCTCCCATCTCCCTCTCGCTTCCTCTCTTCCTCTCCTCACTCTTCCCTCTCTCTTTGTAGATCTGGAGCCGGCGAGCAGATCTGGAGCCAACGAGGAGGAGGCCGACATGGAGGCAAGCAGCGGGCAGATCCAGAGCAGGGGGTAGGGGGCCAGTGGATCCAGCGAGGAGGCAAGGAGGAGGTCAGCGTGGAGGCGATGGCAGTGTCCTGCATCGCCGAATCTGGCTAGTGGGTGCGGGAACGGTCTTGCCGGTGGGCTCGGATTTTTTTATCTATTAACCGAGGCAGGCGTTGTAAGGAGCCTATCTCGGTTAATCGATTAGTCGAGGCGGGCAGGGTAACCACCTCCATTATTCATGGATTAACCGTGACATTTCATCGGAGGTGGTTGCCTTTGCCTACCTCGAATAATGAAAAATGCCCGCCTCGGTTAAGTTTAGTGTAGTAGTGCAAGCCCATCCACACCGTCCATGCCTAGATAAGCAAGCGTTGCCCTCCTCCCCATGCCTGTCACCACTGGAGCTCAGGCACTAACCTCCCACCGTTGGTCGCGGGCCTCCCATAGGTGGGCACGCGCTCCCCACTACCGGGGCGTTGCCGCCTGCTGCCGGATCTAGAGTGGAGGAGGGTGTAGAGCACCCGATCTAGAGTGGAGGAGGGTGTAGTGCTCGAGGGAGTCGGCCGCGCTTTGTGCGTGCCACCGCTAGGGGAGCCAGCTGTAGCAGAACCATCCAATTTATAAGAGTACAAGTATAATGGTAGCCCACAAGCGGTCACACTATCATACTTGAGCCCATATAAACCTGGTAGTCCGTCGAGTACCATGAAGGGTCTCGATTAACTATCAACATACAACCAAGATCGTACATGATTCAACAAACATGTCACATGTTACATCAGTTCACAAATACAACGTCATACATCAGAGTACGATTAAGAGTTATTACAAACCATGTTCAAATAAAATAGTCATGGAAGCAATTAAGTTTGAAAACCAACACCTCACATCATTGTTCTAATACAGTGCCAGTCCATGATCACAACCACAAAAGCATGATAGAGGGAATTAACGAGAGACGCCCTACCCAAGGGCCTACTCCTCGTCTATGGCGGGACAGATGCAGTTCTTATAGTAGCTATGATAGACTGTACCATCTGCAACAAGTGAGAAATAAACCCTGAGTACGAGAAGGTACTCAGCTAGACTTACCTGTCATAAACTAAAAAGAAAGTGACTCCAAAGATCATGCAAGGCTTTATAAGTGGAGCTAGCTTGATAACATTTTGCATGAAAAGCTACTAATTCAGTTATACCTTTATAATTTGGTCATCAAGTTAATTATAGTTATTCATCTTTAGATTAGCAACTAACCTATGCCAAACATGTGGTATATCATTTAGTAGCATACAGTAGTAAGCATAGCCGGTGTAAAAGTTCCAAGTTCACCATAACCATCATTCGGTAATCCAGTTACTACGATATTGGAGCTAGCCAAGTTTCTCACTGTCCAGGAGAGACGACGATTTCAACCAGCTGGGAATTTATTCCTAACACAAACCCAGGCAGACTAGATCAACGGTCACCTTAGGTCACCTTTAGTACAACTAAGGTACACATTTCGCGGGTTCGATCAGCGTCGCACAACTAGGGACAAGCAGCTGCCAGGATGATCAGGACTACCCTGCTCTTGGGCTCACATCTGGCTCCCCGCACATCCTTACAACCATCCATAGTGCGCACTCTAACAGAATAGGGTCCGCCCTGAGTTGAGCTATTCAGCTTCATGGTCGGAATGAGTTATCCGGCAAGCTAAGTGAGAGGCATGCGTTCAATCTCAACATAAGTTCCAACAACGGTACGGTCCTTAATCGACATAGATAGAATTACATGAGCCAACCTACGCATAGACTCCGACCGACCTCTAGTTATATTACCCCATGGTTCTTTTCTATGATAGCAAATATAGCCAACCGTGCTCTGGTATCCACCTATATCTCACAGGTGACATGAAATCACCTGACTTCTATCGGTCTAAGCATGGCTAAGCATATATTCAATCCTGGACCTACATAGGGTTCAACATATATATCTAGATAAGGTAGTTCTATGCATCAAGTGTTTCCAATCAACTCTTATAACCTAACGCATCAAACATAAAGGACTCAAGTGATATTTTATAAAATATGTGAGACTTAGAATGCTCCGGGGCTTGCCTTTGAGAAAAGAAGTTGGCCGATGATCCGGGCACTCGGGTAGGTCCTCAAGAGCTTGCACCTCACCTTCTAGAGCTATGGGCTGAGGTGCCTCCTGATGTTCCTCTTCTTCTTCGTTGAATTTCAATAGAGTGATCCTCTCGGACGATTCTATATGCATGAGCATGAAATAAGATATCACGAATGCATATATACTGACATGCATGATATGATATGGTGTAACGAAGTGCATCATCGTAAGTGTTCCCAATAGCATTGCATTAAGGTGACAACAAGATAAATTTTCTTTTACTGAGTAGGTGTATATCTCTTCTCTAGTAATTAAACAAATTCTCATCTAAGCAATTTTCTGGACTGCAAGACAACAGCCACTTGTTTTGACCATAACTGGAGTTATACACATCTAAATAACATGGTTGTGGACTTTCTAGAAAGCTTATAAAATTCCTACAACTTTCTTTTAATCATCTTAAGGTGATTCAGTAGTTATTTAGGCCAAACAATTCTATGTTTTAGATCTGTCCAGAGAACAAGTATTTCTGACATCAGACTTCTAACTGCTATAATTCTCAAACCATAAGGCCTATGACTATAAAAATTTAACACAAGGTAGATAAATAAGTTATCTACAGCTTTGTTATTAACAAGTTTCACACAAAAGATCATTATCATCATGAATTTACCACCACAACAGAAACTATACATGCAGCCATCTAGTTGAATTATAAAGCAATAATTAACTAGCTGCCTATAACCAATTACTTCTAAGCCTAACTAATAGCACCAACAGATCATATGCACCATAAGAATCATAGAAAACATTATGGTTATACCTAACTAATTTATTTATATTCATTTATCAATTTTCCCATATAATAAGGTGATTTAAAGGATAAATATTTTCATTGCTCAATAAATTCTAAGAAAATTACAGTAGCCTACAAATGACCCTAGTAGTCTATTGTACAATTTTTGTGTCATTTGGATAAGCATAGCCACATCTACAAAAATGACAATCTACATGTGCTTAGTTTAGCAGAAATAGTTTAGCATAATGAAAAGTGTTAAGCAATAGATTTAATATTTTTCTTAGTGTCCTCCTAGCACAAAAATATTGTATAAAAATTTGCATGATCATATGTTATGTATTTTTACCCCATTTCATTTCACTAGAAACTAGCAATTAATTAGGATTAAATATTATGACCATATTTCAAGTTTGTCTACTATAGGTTTAGTATTTTTCCTAGCTATAGCATATTAGCACAAGACCAGCAAAATTTGAATCACAAGTTTATCATCTTGCTAGCTCAAGTTATGCATTTTACAAGATATAACCTAATTTAAAAGCACTTATCTTGCTCAATTTAATTCCCCTAGAACAATACCCTAAACAGTATATTTCAAATTTTTATCAAATATTACACTTCAATATAAATCCAACAAAATTTAGTTCACCCCATTTGGATACTCCTAGCTCTATATATGAATTTTTGAAGTTTGTATTCAAATCAGTGAAAATAATTCAAAAAACAACTAAACCCTAAATTCTATGTACACCCGGTCTATACACCCTCAGGCGCTGACATGCGGGTCCCGTAGTCAACTCAGCCCCACTCGTCAGTGGAACCAGAGTAGATCGCCAGCTTAACCAGCAGCGAACTTGCCGATGGCGAGGTCTCTGGCGGCGCGGTCGACACTAACGTGTTCCCCATCTCATTCCACATCCAGCGAGCTAGATGGTCAAACCTCTAACGATGGTTGTCTACGGTGGCGGTGCTAATGGAGGACGGTGATGCTGCGCTACGGCGGGCTCATCGTCTCCGGCGATGGCATGCCAGGGTGAGCACTACTGCGGCTTCAAGGCTACCTGGTGAGGATGTAGGGTTGGGTTAGGGCGACAGTGGAGTGATGGTAAGGTTTGGCCACGTGCATGGCATGGTGGTGGCGAGAGCACGACGGTGAGCAATCGCGTTCTGGCACCGATATGCTGGCTTTGGCTCAATGGCTAGCGGGGCGAGTTAGACGTGACCCTAGGCTAACCCTAATGAGAGAAGCGCGTGAGTGAGACTGCACGGTGGAGCATGACCATGGCGAATGCGAGCTCGGCGATGCTCCGACGATGGCCACGGCGAGGGCGACACGACCTGAGGCTATACCTAGGCTCGAAAGGTGGTAATGGTGAGTTGGTGAGGTGGAGCGAGGTACAACGAAGCTGTGGGTGCGAGGAATCGAGAAATGGCATGGCGGTGGCGGCGCGCGAGCACGGCGGAGGTCGGCGGCGATGGCGTGGCGCTCGGCTTTGCTCAGGTGTGGCGAGAGTGAGAGCGAGGCGAGGCAGAGAGAGTGAGCGCGACAGAGTGAGCGAGCACAACGCAGTGCCATTTTCTGCTCGCTCCGGCCTGACCGGTTGGTCCATCACCGGCGGACGGCCTCCACACGGCGGATACGGCCTAGCGTCGGTCAGCCACGACGGCGCGCGGCGCTCCGTTTAAATTCGGCCATCAGGCCGACTTACAGCGCGACTTCACGCACCTGTAACTCCTAATCCATGGCGAATCAGTGCAAACTTCGTTAATAGAATTTGTAGAGCTATGTGAGTACTACAACTTTGCTTTATGGAGCATGGTCTAATTCAGGCTGGTTTTCAAACTACAATGCTCCAAAGTAGGCTACTTTGAAACTGAAAACCAGTTCCACACTTAGAAAAAATTTCTAAGTTACGAACAGCATTAAGTTGAAACTTATTAGCCCTATTTGACTAAGTTAGGTACTTAGTTAGCTCATGACCCTTAAATAAAGTTTGTTGCTCATGACAAGAACTACAACTTTTATTTAGGTCACACAACCATGCAAGCTCTCTAAGCTACTGTTCAACTTTGGTCAAACTAGCATCATGAAAATGGCATTCCAATGTAACCCAACACTTAGAAGCAAAATTGGTTCATGTCATAAATACAAAAGTTGTTCCATTTACCATCCTAGATGTATTTAAGGTATTGTTGTGATCTCTCAACCAACTTTTGCATTGGTCACACATGATCACAAGCATATACATATATATAATCAACATCACATGTGATAATATATAAAGAATGAGATGAAATTTCATATGCTCATGCTCATGAGTGAATGGATGATGCTTGTGCTCATGCAATGCAAGTGCCAAATGCAATGCTTGGCACTGGGGTGTTACACCAGCCATGACCCGTGCACCAACATCAGGAGGATCGGAGAAACGGGAGAAGGGAGAAATGGGGGCGATGGGAGAAGTGAGGAGACACTCTAGCTGCTGTTATATATATAAGCCCGATAGAAGGATTTGATACTAGCTTTGCTGGGCCTCTATGTATATTACTGAAGGCGGGCCTTTTAAGAGGTCCGCCTCCAAAAATAGAGGTCATTTTTGGAGGCGTACATCATAAAAGGCCTGCCTCTGTAAATCGATTTTAGAAGGTGGGCAATTGTGAGCGCCTCCGTAAATAAAATGATCGCCACCATAAATCCATTTTAGGAGGCGGGCAATTCTGACCTCTGTAAAAAAAATGATCGCCTCCGAAATTCCTCAAGTATTTTAGCTGACGTTTGCATTCTATGACCGCCTCCGTTAATATTTTGGGCAGTGTCACATGAAATCATTTTTTAGTAGGGAACAATATAAGTTGGCTAGAATAATAATAACTTTGTGTTCCATCCCTACGTATCTTGTGGCTTTATGCCAATGGTGCCATGATTCCTGAATCCCAGCAGGGGAATTCCTCAGCAAAAGTCCCAATTTAGTCCATATGGGGATTGAAACGGAGATAAAATAGGCTTTGTTGGATTTATTGTGGATGAAGGATGGGGAACCATGTCCTATCCCCGTTCCCTGCATACCCACCCTGCGAAGCACTCTTACTCTAGTGGCTATCACTACCACAATCCCGATTTGCCTTGAGTGTCAAAAACCGTCAAGGAAACGGATAAAACCGCCAAGGAAATGATCCTTGGCCATGAACCGTCAAGCAAACACACTCAAGAATAGAAGACAAGGGAAATTAGTTACCTTGGCGGTTTTGGCACTCAAGGATGATTTCCTTGGAGGCTGGCCGTCAAGGAAACTATGACCAGACTTAATTTGCTAAAGGGCCAAGAAAATGTTCCTTGGCAGTTTGATTATGGCCCTCAAGGAAATTCCTAGCACTCAAGGTAATTCCAGTTTCCTATAGTGTATGCAATTTAGTGTGTGGATATATTATTTTAATAAATAACATCTTTGTACGGATCTATTGTTTTCATATATATATATATATATATATATATATATATATATATATATATATATATATATATATATTTGTTGTTGGTCTGTATATATTGGTTATTTTGTGAGATGTTTACACGAAGATGGGGAGTCTCTGCCGGGATTAATACCTCGGCGGGAACAGGGATGGGAAAGAAGTAATTCCTGATGGCATTCGCGGCTTTGGGGACGTAACAGGAATATATTCCCCATTAACTATCTCTAGTTTTGGATCCATCCTCTTATGTGCATTGTTACCCTATAAAAATAAACTGATGAAAATACACCCAAGCCAATTTCGGTCGGTTAAATATGAGGTACCATATGCTGGATAGCCGGTGCAAGCCAAGTTTACTTCCAAAATAGGCTTAATTAGCCAACAAATATCTGAATGGTATGTCGATTGGATGCCAAAGGACCTTAGCCGGACTGGTTAGATGGCTCCGGCGCCATTCTCAGGTCCTGAGTTCGATTCTCCACGAGGATAAATTTCTGGCTTGAGGGTAAAAAAAATGTCATACTCTGTCCCGCACCAAAGTACAGGTATATGACCATTCATTTTCTTAATACCGGTGGGGATGTCACTCCCCCTCGGCTTCAGTTTTTAGTATGTCGATCGGATGCAGAGGCTCTATACCGGTGTTCACGTGGCTCTATACCCATCCTCTGCTAAGGCTAAAATAAAGATGATATGATCTCGACACAATGTGTACCTATCTTTCTATAGATAAACAAAGGAAAACTACAGAAGCACGAAGACACCATTTAGTCTAAATCAAATTATATATTATTCACTTCAAAATACCGAGCACATGCGCAATACAAAAGTTTGACAATGTAGCGTACAATTAAGCATAATTAGAAATCAAGAGGCTGTAGGTCTATGAATAGGTCGTCGTTGCCTCAGCTGCATCGTGCGCTCTGGGCAAAGGCGCTGACAGGGAATGGCTGGGTAGACTTTTCTAGCTGAATGTTGAGCTGGTCACCAGCACGGCTGACCTGGTTGATCCCGAGCCACGCAAACTCCACCTGAATTCTCACGCCAGACACACGGCTGATGGACCCGGACTTGATGGTGCCGCTGACGGTGCTCTCAAACCGGAACTTGAATTGCTTTCCAGCGACCGTGACAAAAAAGTTGCACTCGCCGGGGAGCGTCACCTGAAAAGCGCCACCTGGGTGGAGCACGTAAGACTTCACACCAAGTGGTAGAAGACCCCTTGGCAAGTTGTTCTGCTCCAGGACATCGTATGCTGCTTTGGCCGCATCGTCCCCGGTCAAGTTGGCCGAGGCGGTTGCTGTGGAGGAGACGGCTTGCAGGATGGAAGCAGCCATGATTGCAACGACAACGAGGACAATCTGGCGGTGGCACATGACTGCTATTTTTTTTTTTTGTGTCTCAGGCTTGTGGATATGGTATAAGCACAAGTGTAATCTATATATATGGATGAAAACGGTACGGATATTTATTCGACCGAACAAATATGAACACTTATCTGGATAGTTACTCGGATATCCGGTTTTTTTTTTCGGATACGGATACTAAAACGGATATCTTAGGCGGATATCAAATACGGATGTAATATCATCGATATCCGGCGGATATCGGATAATCCGGATAAGTATCGGATATATCCGGATATTTAAAAACGGATATTATCCGGATATTTATTCAAAATTTAAAACTCACAAATTTGAACCATCCAAACTATCTCAAATGGAAAGTTGACCAAAACAACAATTGTAGATCTTGATGAGTTGAACAAACTTGGTATTCAAAACTTTTCAATTTGAAGTCATTTAGAGTTCATAATACTAGAGTCAAAGTGTTGTTTTTTCATTTGACCAAATTTGACTTGATCAAACTTGCTCAAATGAGACACTAAATGACCTCAGATGAAAAAACTCTGAATACCAAGTTTGATCATCTCAGCAAGATCTACAATTGTTACATAGCTCATTTTTCCATTTGAGAAAGTTTTATCAAACACTAGTGATAAATTCTTGAATCTCATATAGACTTTCTGAAACTGTCACACACTTGTGAAATTTGAACTATATTTTGTTCAAACTTTCTCAAATGAAAAAATGACCTATATAAGGATTGTATATCTTGATGAGATGAACAAATTTGGTATTCAAAACTTTTCAATTTGAGACAATCTAGGGTTCCGAAAACTAGTTTGTAAACGTCGAAATTTAAAAATCACAAATTTGAACCGTCCAAACTATCTCAAATGGAAAGTTGACCAAAACAAAAATTGTAGATCTTGATGAGTTGAACAAACCTGGTATTCAAAACTTTTCAATTTGAAGTCATTTAGAGTTCATAATACTAGAGTCAAAGTGTTGTTTTTTCATTTGACCAAATTTGACTTGGTCAAACTTGCTCAAATGAGACACTAAATGACCTCAGATGAAAAAACTCTGAATACCAAGTTTGATCATCTCAGCAAGATCTACAATTATTACATAGCTCATTTTCCCATTTGAGAAAGTTTTATCAAACACTAGTCACAAATTCTTGAATCTCATATAGACTTTCTGAAACTATGTCACACACTTGTGAAATTTAAACTACATTTTGTTCAAACTTTCTCAAATGAAAAAATAGCCTATATAAGGATTGTAGATCTTGATGAGCTGAACAAACTTGGTATTCAAAACTTTTCAATTTGAGACAATTTAGGGTTCCGAAAACTAGTTTGTAAACATCAAAATTTAAAAATCACAAATTTGAACTGTCCAAACTATCTCAAATAGAAAGTTGACCAAAACAAGAATTGTAGATCTTGATGAGTTGAACAAACTTGGTATTCAAAACTTTTCAATTTGAAGTCATTTAGAGTTCATAATACTAGAGTCAAAGTGTTGTTTTTTCATTTGACCAAATTTGACTTGGTCAAACTTGCTCAAATGAGACACTAAATGACCTCAGATGAAAAAACTCTGAATACCAAGTTTGATCATCTCAGCAAGATATACAATTGTTACATAGCTCATTTTCCCATTTGAGAAAGTTTTATCAAACACTAGTCACAAATTCTTGAATCTCATATAGACTTTCTGAAACTATGTCACACACTTGTGAAATTTAAACTACATTTTGTTCAAACTTTCTCAAATCAAAAAATGAGCCTATATAAGGATTGTAGATCTTGATGAGCTGAACAAACTTGGTATTCAAAACTTTTCAATTTGAGACAATCTAGGGTTCCGAAAACTAGTTTGTAAACATCAAAATTTAAAAATCACAAATTTGAACCATCCAAACTATCTCAAATGGAAAGTTGACCAAAACAAGAATTGTAGATCTTGATGAGTTGAACAAACTTGGTATTCAAAACTTTTCAATTTGAAGTCATTTAGAGTTTATAATACTAGAGTCAAAGTGTTGTTTTTTTATTTGACCAAATTTGACTTGGTCAAACTTGCTCAAATGAGACACTAAATGACCTCAGATGAAAAAACTCTGAATACCAAGTTTGATCATCTCAGCAAGATATACAATTGTTACATAACTCATTTTCCCATTTGAGAAAGTTTTATCAAACACTAGTCACAAATTCTTAAATCTCATACAGACTTTCTAAAACTATGTCACACACTTGTGAAATTTGAACTATATTTTGTTCAAACTTTCTCAAAATGAAAAAATGGCCTATATAAGGATTGTAGATCTTGAATCCATGACCATGACTCCATGAGACCCATGAAGCAATGTGCTTGGCTATTTCTACTCATGCCACGAAGATTGGTGCTTATATGATGTTTGATGTATGATGTATCTGTATCTTTATCTTATTTGTTGCTTTACTCTTTAGTCTTTCGGCTTAATCTAGATGGATTATGGACTCATAGAGTGGTGTAATGATTTGCGCACGTTTGATATATATATATATATATATATGCTGCTTTTACTCAATATCCGAATAGATATTTGTATCCGACCTTCTCCGAATCCGATTCATACCGTATTCGATACTTATTATTCGTATCCGTAACCGAGTCAATCCGTATTCGTATATGTATCCGAACGCTATCCGTGTCCGAATCCGAATCCGAACAGAAATATGAAAACAAATATAATATGAGTGATATCCGTTCGTATCCGATCCGTTTTCATCCCTATCTATATACTACGCTGGCTGGAAAAATGACTGTGGAAAGCAACTGCGTCTCCCTCCAATTTATATAGTAGCTCCACTCGATACCATTAGAATCAGGTGTTAATTACATTTATTTTAGCATTACAGGCAGCCAATAAAACGATCGTGAAATTAAAATGGAATTAGTCCAAATATTCTGTTTTCAATTAATTTCTG
The DNA here is from genome assembly GCA_904845875.1 of Miscanthus lutarioriparius. NCBI lineage: Eukaryota > Viridiplantae > Streptophyta > Magnoliopsida > Poales > Poaceae > Miscanthus > Miscanthus lutarioriparius. Next base: position 73,221,082 of record CAJGYO010000011.1, read on the forward strand.
CATGCATGGAGCAAGCAATCCAATTAAATAAAAATCAAAATGATGTGAAAAATGAATCCAGGCATTTCGTTTACATTTTTATACTAATAACGGAGCAGACCCACCCAATTAAAAAATAATTACTTGGCATTGATTTTTTAAATTAACTTTTCCATTCAAACATCGATTGAAATTTGTTAGAGAAATACTACATGTTTATAGGAGAATATTGATGCTTATGGGACTTTAGTGATTCAGAAGGGCTATGGACGGATGGCATGTCCGGACGCAGCTCCCAAGCCTCAATAAAAATGGCTTGCCCACGCATCCACACATACAGTAGAAGCAGACGTGGGGACCACAGAGCCTGCTCCGGAGTTTCAAGCGACCGCTTGCACACACAACAACAGCAGCACGGTCGGATGCATACAGCACTAGCAGGCGGCACAGTGACCCACGCAGCAGCATAGCAGCATACTTTTAAAATGGTGACCCACGCCCATGTGCACACACACAGCAGCACACGCGCCCGCCCACATGCATGCAGCACCAGGCGATGCGGCGATCCACGCAGAGCAACATACTTTTGAAACATACAGTGACCCACACACCCAGCAACTCCACATGACTGTAACATGTGCTCCCCGTGATCTACATTGAAAACATTTAAATAAAACACTTGCAACATATATATGAAATAGATGAAACTCTTGAAATATGTGCTTGAAACATGCGTGTATAGCCATAACAACATATGCAACATTCAGATCTACTTTTGTAATATTCAGATGAAACACTCACAACATAAGTCTGACACATCTAAAACACTGGAAACATATGCTGCAAACATACGTGTATAGCTATAGCAACATATGCAACATTCAAATGAAACACTTGAAACATACGTCTAAAACACCTGAAACACTTGAAACATAGGCTTATAGCATGCGTATATTGTCAACATATGCAATATCCCAAATCTACTTTTGTAACATCCTAAATCTACTTTTGTAACATCTAGATAAAACACATGAAACATAAGTCTGAAATGGCTAAAACACTTGAAACGCGACAATGGCGACGGCCACAACCTACCTGGTGAGCAACTATGGTAGCAAGCAAGTTCGGTGGCGGATGGGGCGCGGGCTTGGCCGGCTGGTGCATGGCACAACACAGGTGCCCATGCAGATGGGGTAGGGCCGGCTCAGCTGTCATGGATGTGGCCGAGCGGCCATAGGAGGTGGCTGGTTTGAATGTTGTGCGTGCAGGGGTGGCTCGGAAAGGGGCGTGTCCGCGGGATAGGGTCGTCGCACGGGCCCTAGGCGACGACGACCCTAGGAGAGGCGCCAGTCAGTTGCAGGCACGGGATGGCTTGCACAGGATGGGGTTTGCGGCGCAGCGTGGAATAAGCTGCTGGTGATGACGAGAAGGAGACGCAGGCCAGGACTTCGATAGGACAAGACGTGAGCGAATGGATAAGACTTCGTGTGGGAAGGTATGCAGTGGGTTGCTTAGTGGGATATCGGCCTGCGTTCGATGGGTCTGGACATCATGTAAGTAGCATTACCATTATTGTTTACCCAAATGCACTAAAACATATGAAAATTTCATGCCCTTGTCGATGTTTTCTTGAAACATTTGAAGCTTTTATATAGTGAAATTTTCAGCGACAACAAGCTCATTCAAATTTACCAAGGAACGACAAATATTTATATGGGGTGCTACTACCGTAATCCTTTAACAAGCAATTGAGTTATTTGATTCACTCTTAAGTTTGTCTTTATTTTGTTACAAGAAAATAAGAACTTGCGTTACAACAAACGTCCAACTTGCTACGCAGTCAACTAAGCGACTTATTATAGCTCAAAAATTTATGCAATGGTCGTGTCATTTGTTCTAATACATTTTAGAATCATACTCTGTATTGTGCCTCGATGCATGATACTCTAAATTGTATGGATACAAGAGGCCTATAGATTTATCAATAACAGTGTGTGTTCCAATTCCGTTTCGGTTTGGATTCCATATCATGTTTTAACACCCTCCTGAACTTGTTCCAGCACGGGAGAAAATCTCAGCACACGGAAACGCTCCATATTCCATTTTGGTTACGAATCAAAATCGGTCCCATGCTTTGACACACGACCTTAAATTGTATGGGGCACCAGAGAGGATTTGTTTTGTCGCTCCCGATCCTACGGGAGAGCAATAAAGGACGACGAAACCTTCTGCTCTTTAATATGAAGGGTAGATTTATGAACCAACACAAACATTGCTCCCTAAAATCTTTACCACCCACAAGAAATCTCTAAACACAGAACATAAAAATAGGTAAATAACATCAAATCTTTTTCATGCACTAAAGGGACAAGCACGTCATGTTTTGCACCTTATTTAGTACTATTTGATGTTGCACCCTCTCCACCTCTACTAGTGGTTCTCAATAATCATTAAAGCCCATTAGTAAATAAATGTGTAGGCATTTGATATTTATTGATTATTGCACATGAGCTTTAGTTGAAAAATGAGATATTTATTATTTTCGAAATTAAATAATTTCATGAAGAAATAATTTTAGAAAAGTCCAAAACTATTTTTTATGCGTGAAAAATACTCCAAAAGCTCCGAAAATTCGGTAGAAATTCTCAGAGACTTTTTGGAACAAGAGGAAGCCAAATAAAGTATTTGGAGCTAATGAAAAGATATTTTAGAGCATCTAAAAATTAGATTATGCTTGCAGAAAAGTGGGAAGAAGTTCTAGAAAAAGCAGAAAAATTCTCGAGAAGTTTTGAGAGATAGGTGATGGATGATGAACTCAAAGGAGTGATTTGGAGAAGAAGAAAAGGATCTTGGCAATCTCCAAATGAAAAGATTAAAATCGAGAGAGCAGAGAGATTGGATTATAGAAAAAGACAGAGACAAGGCAGAGAAAGATAAATGACTTACTAAACGCGTTTGAAAACTTTACACACTCGCAACACAAAGTCAAACAACAGGCAAACATCACATCAAGCAAAAGCCCTATCAAATTAATTTGTAAAAGTTTTGAAAGTTCACATCTTTTATACCTATAACTAAATTTGCACCAATCTTGGAAAGCTTTACATAAATATTATAACCATTTTATTTTATTAAGTGTTTTCTATTCAGAACCCAATATTAGAAATTTGGGGCTGTGATAGAAAATGATAGAGAAATACATGAAAGCTAACATGAAAGAACCGAGTGCATGTCCAACAGCAGGCATGATTGCTAATATTGAGTGTTGATGTGCGGAGTCTGCTCATTAGAGGTGTACAAAGATCAGATACACATGGATATCTATGTATATCAATACATGGAGCTACGTTATTGCTCGTATTAGGATGCATCAAGTTATGGATAGTTTGGATAAAATATGAATGGATATGGACATTGTATATATCCATATTTGAGTATCTTGATATGGATACAATATGTATAATAATACCTTCGGTCATACATTCAGTCATGAAGTATTCATATTATGAGGATCGCCTCCCTCTTAAGTAAATTACCTAACTAAATAGTCTTCCATTGACTACCATTAGATAATAGACTTAACTGGTCATCCCGGTACACTAGTCATATGATATACTAAACCAACTAATGAGATCCTAACATATAGGTATGTTAAGCCTCGGCTCCAATGGTTCCCGAACGAAGAAAACCCCCCGACCGGCCCCTTCACGGTCACCCTCTGGCAAAGAGATCCGACCGAGCATGACTCGACCGCAGCCTCCGCATAGGGCTCGGGTGCTTGCACGAGCCTTGGGCTCCCGATCTACAGCACGACCAAGCCCGGTCCTTGGCTCCTGCCCGGCTCACGACGCTAGCCAAGGCCCAGGCACAAGAAGACAGGCCCTGAGCTACCGATGCTCGGGGGCTCCTTGGCGCCGCTTCCCAGGTGTGGCCCTACCAACTTCTCCTCTGATAGGGTCACGTCCGGGGCGTGACATAAGAAGACAAACCTTCCCACGGCCTCTGGGGGCTCGTGGGCTTCCGAGCCCGTGCGTCAGCCCCTAGAGCCGACCTCTTCCACCACCAAGAAGACTCCATAAAGTCTCACCCGGGGGAGGCCGGTCCAAGATGACACCGCCTGACACGCAGAGTGTCACAACAGAGCAGCCAGACGACGCCCAAGGCTTCTTCGGCTCGAAGACACCGTGATAGTCCACGGCGCACCACTGCAAGACCCTCCTGGACTCCGACACACGTAGACCGTAGACTAAACCCCCAAACCGCCATGTACCTAACCTATCTCGTTATATAAGGGATAAGGTCAGATCCAGAGGGGGGAGGATCCCATTTTTGATCACCAGACACTCTATTCCATCAACAGCCTCCGCTCTGCACAGAGGGCGAGGCAATATGGAAAGGGGCACCAATAGCATATCCTCCACTGAATCCCGTCGTCTTCCTCCTCTTCGACGAGGGGAAGGCTCCGTCAGGGTCGAGGCAACCTTAGGATTAGCACCGAGCTAACCCTCCTACCAAATCTTCTTCCTTTACACTCTGTTGTAACCCCTTGATTTTGGGTGCTCTTGAGTATAAGGATCATTAGCTGCTGGACGTAGGGACTGAATTGAACCGAACCAGGATAAACCGTTGCGTCTCCTCTATGTGATTCTTGTGTTCCTGAGTCCACCCGAGCCACTGGAGACCCGTACTCTAACATCGACTCCAATACACATGCTTGTCGTGGTTTCGACCCCACGACAGCTGGCACGCCAGGTAGGGGGCAGTGTCAAGTGCGATTCTGGATCTACAGTGGCTGGAGCCACCCACCTCGTTGCAGGAGCAGGCGGCAACGCCCCAGACGATGGTGTCCGCTTCCTCGGTGAGCTCTCTGTCATGGCCAGCGACTTTGCTCTAGGCCAGGTCCTCAACTTTTGGACCCTAGCCTATGTCGCCGACTGCTACGACGAGCTTTGTCCACTCCATGGGGCTATGCGGTAGGCAACGAGTCCTCGGTGCCTGCTCCTCCGCCAGGACTCTTGGGAGCAGATCTCAAGGTTCTAGCCCACTAGATCCGATGTGGTCTTGGCCCGAACCCTATCGTGTTGGAATGTTGCCAGATGTTCTACATGCTGGCCAACGTCCACCACCAGGTCGCTACCGGTGAGGTGCTCCCGCTGCCTGACCACTTCTGGTATTACCTCTCGGACCTGCCTTTCGGGATACAGAACGTGGCGCCGGCTCCCCAGACGGAGCAGCCTGGCCCCCTAATCGACAGGCGCTCAGGTGGCACATCCCCAAAAAGACCAACCAACTCCCCGGAGTTGGGTTGGGAGCCGCTGAGTTGCAGGCCCAACGAGGGCCTTCGTCCAAGCCTCGGCGTGCTCTCATCTCCCTGACCTATGGCCACAGAGGGTCGGCCCTAGAAGGCAAGCTCGAGAAGATCAGGACTGTGATAGAATCGCCCAATTTATACAAGATCAAGTATGGCTATCCCCGTTAAACAAGTTGACATGCGCATACTTTCACTTATATAAACCTGGAAGTCCGCCGAGTGTCACGAAGGACCTCGGTAAATCAACATCACAACCAAGATCGCATGATTAAGCAAATACACATCACATACACAGAGTTGCAGCAGAAATAATATTACAAATGGGTTCACAAATAATAGTACAAGTTTGGGTTTCAAAACTGGTTAAAGAAAAACAACATAGCTTTCAAATGATTACATTAATATAAGTTCCAAATACATTGCTAGCATAAGTGACCTCCTCTGATAAAAGCATGTAGATAAGAAATAAATATAGAGTCACTGATCCCACCATCATCTGGGTCACTATTTATTAGATGACACTCGCTTGGCGAGTATCTCCCATCTCGGCACTTGCTTAGTCCTTCCATCTTCTGGATGGATTCACCAAACTCCATCTTTGGGTTCGGCTCTAACATCACGTCCTTCACATGGTGCATCTAGCGTACCTAGATGAGATGCAACAACACAAATGCATTAATGCAAAGAATGGCAATATGAGATGCCTCACATAAAAGTATTCAAGATGAGCACAAGGTTACACTGAACATATATAAGCACTCCACGCTACTTAATTAAACATCCCATGACCTATCATGCTAGGATAGCAAGGAAGGTAGCACCAAGCATAACACAAGTTTCACAAGGTTTTAGGTATATTAACTTAACACCATCAAAGGCATGAGCCACACTTAGCAACACACAAAGCAAAGCAAGGTGAAGCAAACAATTTTAGGTACAAACACAGATTCTGAACAGCAGCACCACAGTCACTTGTTTTAATCATACCTAGAGTTCTAGGCATGCAAAAAGTGTGATTCAAGACTTTCTGGAAAGATAATAAAATTGTCTAAAACTTTGTTATTAACACCAAAAGCTTATTCAACAAATAATAAGGTCAAAATATATCATGAAGCAGAGCTTATACAACTAAGGACAGAAAACTGATATTAACTTCAGAAATGCATATCTCAAGTTATATTCATCCAACAAGCATGATCTTTAACTTTATAGAAATCTTATTAAGTTATATATAACTTTATTATTATAATCTGAAGATGATACTACAGATAACAAGGTTAAACAATATCAAGAGATTTGGACAGAAACTGCCATTCCACTTTGAACAGTTATAACTGGAGTTCTAGACCACCAAAAAGGGTGTGCTCTAACATTTTGGAAATATTAAGAAAAGAACTACAACTTCTTTATTATCACCAATACATGATTCCATGTTAAAATGAGCCCAACAATACAATCATTTAGATCTGTCCAGAGGAGATGCAAAAACCTGACAACAAACTTCTAAAATCTATAACTCCTAAACCATCAGGCCTAAAATCATGAAATTTTAGGAAAAGAAAGATGAGGAAATTATATACAACTTTTGTATTCACCATATTACATAAAACATCATTTGATCCATGAAGTTATCATCACAACAGAAAATGCACATGCAGCCATTTCAGAATGTAACAATTTGAAGTTTAACTTGTTTTGCTAACAAAGAGCATGCACACATGAGCCATTCAAGAACTTTAATTACCACTAACATACTTAGCAACACTTTTTTGAACCCCAATCACCCAAAGCTTCACTGAATACAATTACAAGCATTATCTACAATTATGCTTTTATTAATCCTTTCTCCCAATAAACATATATATAATTTTAGTGATATAAGAGAACAATTAGTTTGGGGATGGGACTTTTATGAGTGTTAGATGTTATTAAAACATGGCTACTATACAAATTTCACATGCTTAGGTTTTATAGATTAATTATTCCAAAAAAGACAATTGCTAATGCAAGAAAACATATGGCCATATTATGTATCAACATGACACAATAACATCATACCAAGGTAATGGAACCACCTTTTCGATTTTTGCATCTTCATAAAAATTATAACTTATTTAATGCCATTTATCAAGCAATAGTTAAATCAATAAATCAATCATATTGTATCCAATGACCATGAAAGTTTTACCACAGCACACACATGGCATCAGTAGCCTACCATAACATTTTCACAGCAATTGGAACATCACAACTTTAGATATGAATTTATCCCTAGAAAACCCTAATTAACCTAGATAACTAAAAACAGCAAAAACCTTCTACAAACACATATCATAAGATGAGTCTACTGTGTTTGAAACAAAATGGGTCTTTAGAAACAAGCAAGATCAAGATGGGTTAGTAGTAAGGAACAAAGCAAGATTGGTAGCACAAGGATATACACAAGTTGAAGGTCTTGACTTTGGAGAAACATATGCCCCGGTTGCTAGAGTGAAAGCAATTAGAATCTTACTAGCTTATGTTTGTGCCCACAACATCAAGCTCTATCAAATGGATGTTAAGAGTGCATTTCTCAACAGTTACATCAACGAAGAAGTATATGTTGAGCAACCTCCTAGTTTTAAAGATGATGAGAAGCTCGACCATGTGTACAAGTTGAAGAAGGCATTGTATAGCTTGAAGCAAACACCTAGAGCATGGAATGAGAGATTGAGGGACTTCCTACTCTCTAAAGGGTTCATAATAGGCAAGGTTGACACCACTCTTTTCATTAAGAAGATTGAAAAAGACTTATTTGTGTTGCAAATCTATGTTGATGACATCATATTTGGATCAACCTATCAAGATTTTTGTGAAGAATTTGGAAAGATGATGGCTAATGAGTTTGAGATGTCCATGATTGAAGAGTTAAGTTACTTCCTTGGTCTTCAAATTAAGCAATTAAAGAATGGTACATTTGTGAGTTAAGGCAAGTATATCAAGGACATGATCAAGAAGTTTGGCATGAGTGATAGCAAAGCCATTAGCATACCAATGGGAACAAATGGCAACTTGGATAGTGATGCAAGTGAAAATATGGTGGATCAAAAATTGTATCGGTCTATGATTGGAAGCCTACTCTATGGGACTGCATCAAGGCCGGATGTCATGTTTAGTGTATGCATGTGTGCAAGATTTCAAGCCTCACTAAGAGAAAGTCATTTGAAGGCTACAAAGAGAATATTAAGGTATTTGAAGCATACACAAAATGTTGGTCTGTAGTATCCCAAAGGAGCAAAGTTTGAACTAGTTGGTTACTCCGACTCGGATTATGCGGGATGCAAGGTTGAAAGGAAGAGCACCTTGGGCATATGTCAATTGTTGGGAAGATCACTTGTTTTATGGTCATCAAAGAAGTAAAATAGTGTTGCATTATCAACCGCCGAAGCCAAATATATATCCGCTGGTAGTTGTTGTGCACAAATACTTTGGATGAAGGCTACTTTGAGTGACTTTGGAATCAAGTTCAAGAAAGTGACATTGCTATGTGACAATGAGAGTGCAATCAAATTGACCAACAATCCGGTTCAACATGCAAGAACAAAGCACATTGATATCTGCCACCATTTCATAAGAGATCACGAACAAAAAGGGGATATTTGCATTGAGAGTGTAGGCACCGAATATCCACTTGCTGATATATTCACCAAGCCATTGGATGAGAAAAGGTTTTGCAAGCTAAGGATGAGTTGAACATATTAGATTTCTTAAATATGTGTTGATGCACCCCCCACTCATGTGACATGCCTCTCCTTCGAGTAATTCAAGGTAAAAAGTTGATTGGCATGGCATACATCCTTGCTAAGGACATGTTTAGTGCATCTAGTCATCTCTCACATTTGATAGGCTCATTCATGAAAATCAAATGATTTTGATGATTGTATGGTACCACTATTGCTTCTATGCTTATTTTGATCTAGTGGTAGCATATGACATGTTTGTGGGCTTGTAAACCTAGTGTTTAATCTAGAAAATGAGCTATAAGTGTTTAACTCAACATGGTATAAGATAACCCTTATTTGGAGGTGTGAAGAAGCTTGTCCTTGGATCAAACCGAGTTAAATATCTTTGGCAAATGATCTAGATTGGACCAAATTTGGGAAAATGATCCTCACCCCATTAATTGACATTGATAATCTCAACCTGTCTACATTTTGAACCTTTGTGGTCATTGATGACAAAGGGGGAGAAAAACAAAGATATTAGTGTTAAGGGGAGAAATAGTGTACTAAGATAGTGAAAAGACAACAAAGGGGGAAAGAAATAAAGATATAATTGATAGGGGGAGCATTTGACATAGGGGGAGAGATATGACAAAGGAAGGAGATCAATTAAAATTTTGAGCACATAAGTAGGGGGAGCAAGCTCATGAACTTGTATGGTGCATTTGAATGAGCATTTCATATGTTTGCTTGCATGGCACAAGTTTTAAATTTCAATCCATGCTTGTGTGGTGTCTGCTAGTTGTAGGTTTGGATGATGAAATGAAAAACTAGTGTAGCACCTGGTTTTAAGAACAAAACCAGATACACACCATATGTGAGCCCAGGAAGTCAAATCTCACATATAGCTACAAATAATGATAATATCATAAGACAATGATTATTACATAGCGTATTAGTATAAAGAATACAACCTCAGAGTATAGACAGCAGAAAGACAGCTCCAATCTTAGGTGAAGACTCCAATTCCACATGACAACTGACTGATTGATCACAAGCCTAATTCTTCGAAACTCTAGCAATTTGGTACCCATCCGGGATTTTTATCCAAATATGTGAAAAATAAAGCAAGTGTAAGTACATGTCGTACTCAACAAATATAACATGGGGTTCATGAGGCTCAAAAGGCTGACATTGGTTTAACTGCGATTAGCTTTTAATGAGTCATCTTTTAGCAATTGGGTGGCAACAAGTTTATTCACAAGCCCATATAAACACATGATCAGGTAAGCATGAATAATGAATAGCATAAACAGTAATCATTAATGAGCATCTTCATCATCATTATCATCTGTGTTCATCATCATTAACCATTAGTGATCACCTATTCCGTAAGGGTTCCAAGGTCGCTCATGACCATGAGCATGGCTGATATACCAGTTTTACACTCTGCAAAGGTTGTACACTTTCACCATGAGTCATGATACCCATATGTCTAGGTTTGCAACTCCCAAAACACTTCCAAGGTGAGCAGGCAGGGTACACTATGAAGTTTTCCCTAGCCGTTCTAATAAGGAGCAGCCGCTAAGGATTCTATCTCTCAAGTGTTATGAAGTCATCTCCAAAAGTGGCACTTATACACGCAACATAGTACACACCCTAGGGATGAGGCCCATACCCAGCCTAGTATGCCCCTCTTGCCCTTTTGGTAAACTGCTATAAACTAGAAAGAGCAAGGTACTAGACTAAGACCAAAGCCATGTAGTCCTTATGGTTGTACTGTAAGTCCTAGATGATCACTTACAGATAAGTCCTTAGGGAGAGGAATCTAGAGCACCATAAAACAGTCCAATGCTCTAGCCCCCTGGTTCCATGTTGCTAAAAAGCATCTTTTAGTGTTTATTGCATAATCCATTAGTCAAGTTACAAGATCATGGCTTTAGTTGAGCACTAGCATCATACTACCCAATGCAATAACCCATAGATATCAAGGCACAAGGTACAAAGTACTAGGACATCCTTAGTGGTAATCAAGGTAGACACATGCAATATGAATTAAATGAATAAAGGTGTAAAGGACAACAAGAAAGATCCCATGCTATACTTGCCTTAAAACTCAGATCCTTCTTCTACTAAATTGTAACCTCCAAAAGACTTCTTCTGGATCACCGACTTCTTCTATTTCACCAATGTACTTCTCACCGACTAGACATGATCATAAAGCACCACACAAGCATCCATGTAATCATACACGAAGCAAACAATATAACTAAATAGAACAGTACACCAAACTTATGAAACAACAAGTAAAAAGGTTTTAAAGATATTCTACACGTCGCTACAAACACACAGACACGAAAAGCACGCTAATCGGAACTACGGTTGTAAAGAAACGACTATAGGGTTTTATATTAGAAAAGAAAAGAGAGGACTATAAGCTTGATTTATGTTAATTCGGAAAAACTATGTGAGTAGCATTAATTTATATTAAACAAATCATATTTATACTTAAAAATTGAGTTGAAGCTAATCATATTTTATTTATAAATATTTTGATATCATTTATGCCAATTGAACTTTAACTTGCAAATACAAACTGACATGTGAGAACATCTAATCAAATTTAATATGTGTGTTTAGAATAAACATATTATAATTTAGAAACATATTTATGTTAGCAACTAGTCATGTTAAAAATTATTTGCAAAAGAGCATTGTATATAATTATGTTGTTTTTATTTATAAAAACTAGTTGCATGCATATTAATCAAATTAATATTTAAGCATATATATCAAAGTCACTTGACATGAAAAATGACCACACTAGCATGTAGATTACATCGATACGAATCTAACGCAATTGGAACGACTCGAAATGGACTTAAAACGAATATGCGACGATGATATTACGAACTGGTGGTAATTTCATAATTACCTCGTCTTCATCCTTTGGCCTCCCGTACAGCCACCACACAGCCATGGCAACAGCAGCTACGCAGGTGTGGTCTCGACTTGTTGCACGAAGGAGAGGATGGCCGGGTTGGGCAGCGCGGCGGCGAGGGCGACGACGAGAGAAGGAGGAGAAAAATCTGATCTACTACACGAGAGATTTCCCAAACTATGGGCTCCCCTTACGATAGTTTTGGTGTGCTTTGCCCAAGGAGTTGGTACATATTTATTGGGAGAAAAACTCCCCATATTTACATCAACTAGCAATATGGTACTAATTGATGTTGCACTCTCCACATTTATTAATGGACCTAAATAATCATTAAAGCCCATTAGAATATAAATGCATGGGTCTTTAGGATTTATTAGGATTATTGCACATGGGCTTTGAGCATTGGGAAAAATGAGAGATTTATTATTTTCAGAATTAATTAATTTCGTGGATACAATAATTCTAGAAAAGTCTAGAATTATTATTTAAGCCGTGAAAAATACTCTGAAAGCTCTAAAAATTCGGGGAAAATTCTCAGAGACATTATGGAACATGAGGAACCCAAATAAAGTATTTGGATCCCATGATAAGATAATTTGGAGTATCTAACAATTAAATTATGCTCACAAACAAGTAGGAACAAGTTTTAGAAAAAGCTGGAAAAATTCCCGAGAAGTTTGTAGAGATTGATTGACGGACGAGGAACTGAAAGGAGTGATTTGCGTTACAAAGAAAATATTTTAGGAAGCTCCGAACGAAAACTTGAGCCGAGAAACAAAGAATTTGATTGTAGAAAAAGATAAAGGCGTGTCGGACAAGGAAAATCGACCTACTAACGCATTTTAAAGACTTTACTCACTCTCAACACACAAAGAAGCAACAAGCAAACATCATATCATCCAAACGCCTGTCAAAATTAGAAAACTTTAAAAATTCATATTTTTCCTATAACTAAATTTGCCCTAGCTCAAACTAAACTTAGTAAATTTTATCCAAATATTAAAATAATTCATTTTATTTAGTGTTTTCTATGCACAACCCAAAATCAGAAATTTTGGGGTGTGACAACTAACATGCATATGTTATCTAGTGATTTCATTTCCATGTGGTATCAAGCTAACCATGGTGCTAAGGATGGTATATTGGTGCACTCCGATTGGTATCACGCTTGAAAGGTCCATCTTTTATACCTTAGTATTATTTGGTAGACATTGTCACCTATATTTCCTATCTAAGCATATGTGCAAGCTACAATCCAAACTATTAGCACATATATAGGGGGAGCAATTGCTACCATTTAGGGTTCATAAAACTTGTCCATATCCTTTTACACATGATAAAAATGCTTGGGCAAGCAACATGAATTCAATTGAATTTCAATTCATATCTTTGTGTAAGGGTTGTCATCAATTACCAAAAAGGGGAAATTGAAAGCTCTAGTTTGGTTTTGGTGAATTAATGAAACCCTAAGTGCTAACCTAGTTTATCAAAGTGATTATGAGATAGGTAGCAATACTCCAAGTGATGAAGCAATGGTGAAGATCATGATGATGGTGATGGCATGATGATGATCAAATGCTTGAACTTGGAAAAGAAGAAAGAGGTATCGAAATGCAGTTATCAAAGTGCCACTAGATGCTCTAACTCATTGCATATGCATTTAGGATCTAGTAGAGTGCTAACACCCTTGAAAACATTTGTGAAAATATGCTAACACATGTGCACAAGGTGATACACTTGGTGGTTGGCACATTTGAGCAAGGGTTAGAAACTTCACTGGCGGACAGTCCAACAGTGCCACCGGCGCCCTGTACAGAAAAGACAGGGTTTCACAGAGTGCATCGGATGCTGGTCTCAACTGAACCGGAGTGTCCGATTAGTGGAAGTAGTGAAGATGCTGGCCACCTAGACGGCTTGGAGCACCGAGGATTCTTGAGCGGAGGTTAGTGATTGTCTCCGGCTCCGATCATGGTGATTGTGAGGGGTTCTTATCCTTTCCCCGGCGGAGCGCCAAAAGGTACTCTAGTGAATTGCTCATGGCTTGTGTGATCCTCATCTTGTGTTGGTTGTGTGGCACCCTATTGAGGGTTTGGCGTGTGATACCAATTTGCGCGTGAACCTCCAAGTGAGTGAATTGCCACAACGAGGACTAGCTTGCCGGCAAGCAAGTGAACCTCGGTAAAAAATCATTGTGTCATCATTTGATTCCGAGGTGATTGGTCTTCATTGATATTGATTCTTGTGATTGATTGGATCATTCCTCGACTCAGTGGTATAACCATCTTGCTCTCTCTCTTTACATTACCGCAAACTAGTTATCAAGCTCTTTAGTGTAGCTAGTTGTGAGAGCTTGTTAGTTTGGTTAGTGTGGCTCTTTAGTTAGCCTTTGAGAGCACACTAACTTAGTGTAGTGACATAGCCATTGTGTGGTTAGAAACTATAGCAACTAGAATTGTGGTAGGTGGCTTGCATTTTTAGTAGGCTAGCGCAACACGTGCTTCGCCTCATAATTGTCTAATCGGTTTGTTAAGTATTGTTGTAGAAATTTTTAATAGGCTATTCACACCCCTCTAGCCATTAGGACCTTATAGAGTGGCACGAGTTGAGGAGGAGCAGTGGGTGGCGAGCTAGTGTGGAGGGGGATGGGGAAGGGAACGGCGGCGGTGGAGCGAGCTCGTCTGCCATGGCGTGAAGTAGCGAGACTTGAGAGAGCGAGCAGAGAATGAGCGAGCATGACAAAAGGGAGGATGCTTGGTTCTCCAAATAGGTGAGTAGGGTCAAGCTAGCGAGCATGCGAGGCAATCTGGTTAGTGGCCCATGCACGGGAGGCCACGTGGCGTGCGACACCTGAAATCGGCTGGCCACAACGAACTTCAGCTGTGTTCAGCGATATTCAAAACCGATTAAAACTGCTATCTTCCTCCTCCTCTAACTCCCAAACCGGTTGATGATTTATTCAACCACTTGCACCATTGTGTAAAGCTACAAGAGTACTACAACATTGCTTATAGGTGCTTGATCAAATTCCAACTGGTTTGCGAGATATAAATTCCCAAAGAGCAGTACATGAAACTGAAAACTTGATTCAGATATTCAGTCCAAGGTCCACAAATTCAGTGAAACTAGTAGTTTTGGGAATTGAATTTGGCGGTCCAAACATGCTCCAAAAGTGATGAGACTTGTTTTGTTGTTTTCTTCACAAAGTGTACTTCAACTCATTTTAAGGAATCCATTTGAGTTACCAAATGAATTTGGAAGATAAAAATGTCACAAAAACTTGAGACTACTGTTTGTGCCACTTAGGCGTTGAATTAGGTCTTGGTCCAAAAATAAAGTTTGTTGTACTCCACTCAAACTTCAACTTTTATTTAAGGTCCAACTCAATGCAAGCACTCTAGACAGTAGGTCAACACAGGTCAAAACCATATCATGAAAAGGACAATTTTAGCTATTCCCACACTTAGAAGCATTTTCTTGACATTTGCTCAATATGAACCCTTCATAACTTTGTTCATGAGTTTAAGTAGAGTTGTTTGAGCAAGCTAGCAAGGTTTGGTTGACACCACATGTTCTCATTCACATTATAGTGCACTTCAAGCAAGATTATAACTAATCATTACATGTGACTTCTTGGCTCCAAACTTCATGAAACTTTTCCACTAGTCAAGGTGGATGCATGTTGATGTAATGTACATGAAACAAGCATGTTTAACATTGCTTATGCCTAACCTTAACCAGGGTCCACATGTAAGCAAAGGGGTGTTATCCAAGTTCAGGTTGGGACTCAATTTCATAGATTGGAACTCAACACCTTCATCATCACTTCAAAATTATGAACTAAAAATCATAATCATTTCTTGACATATCCTACTTAAGTCCAATTTCGCTGCTTAACTCATGACTAACACCCGGGGTGTTACAGCCCTCCCCCTTATGGAATCTCGCCCTGAGATTCGGTGCGAAAGACTTTTAAGGGAAGAGAAGCATGTCATCCATTTTCCAATATCAGCAATAGCTTTAGGCTACTTAGCTTCGAGCATCAGAGATGCTAATTTGGTCAAGACATTTTTTGATACTTGCTCTTCGTAGTAAGTTTTGTCTAAAGAATTTCCTTCATTGACTTTCATGAAGCATTGTTACTTTGGGAGGAATCCACGACAACACAGTACTTCGTTCTCGAGATAAGGAGAGTACTACAGAGCATAAACTAACTACCCATAATATCTATTTTCCTAGTGAATATAGCATGGACCATGTGAACTTTGCACTAGACTGCAAGCTTCTGAAAGCTACTCATTATAATGGTTCCATGTTCATTCACAAAATTTGAAAAGCAGTCCTCTACCAAGGTAGCTTGAATACAACTTTCCATAAGGGATGAGATCATAGATGGGTATGCATCCTCTGAGACTGTGAGAAACCGAGTAACCAATAGACAATGTCTATGCCGGTCGTAACTGTTCAATCACTCAGATACCAACCGATGGAAAACTACATAATGTTCCATGTGTGTAGTTCTCTTTCTCTAATGATAACACTGTATTAGCTGAGTCCGTTGAGTGAGTGGTGAATGTGATAGCAAACTATATTGACTCAACATTTTCGACGATCATTATTTGAGAGAATCCTTGTATCCAAGTGGCAACAGTTATCTGGGTTGAATCTAATGCAACGTCTTGGGTAAAAACACATGGAAGGTACCAAAGGACAAGTCTACCTTGGAAATCCTTGCTGAAGAAGGAGGATAGCGAGGTCTGGAGGACAACAAAAGTTGCAAGTGTACACCAATTGGAAAAACAGTACTCTACCAAGCAGGTTGAGCACAATTTGCCTTTATGGTGCAGTGGCACAGTAAGTTAGGCTGACTTGCACTGTAGCAAAACTAGCTTTGTTGGACTACATTTGACATTGAAGCTTCTGTCTAATGTCAATCAACAACTCATACATAATCTGAAATCTATTGTTTGGCACTTTTCAAATTGTTTTCGACTTGCAAAGGCACAAATTAACTTGTAGAACACCTTGACTGCTCAAGCATTGTTGATATGAGAGGGCAAAAGCGAGGCACAAAGGGGTGAAAGGAGTCTTCTCTAGGGCATCTAAAGTATTATCTAATGGCAAAACATTGACCATGTTGCTAATCTTGGCATCAATTACAAACACAATGTTTCTAATGTGGGGGATGATAGCAGTCAACAGAGAAATCACAGATTCTGTACACCTTGGTTTTCAGTTCATATCTCACAAACTACTACTCCATTGTGCACCAATTTTGGTAGGCATTTAGATTTAAGAGCCCTCTAACTACTGACCAAAAATCTAGCTCAAATGGACACTATTTGACTATCGAAATGAATCATATACCAAAACTGCTCTGTTCTGAAATTTTAATGACCCGAACTATCAAAACATCTCTCAAATCCGATGCTTTACTTATCCAATACTGAAACCAACTTAAGACATTGAGGTATCCTAAGCGAGGGATGAACTTGTCAGGTTTTGGGACAATCCAACCATGTTTGATCCTCTAATCACCGGCTTAAAGATAACCTGTTGAGTGCCATGAAACCTAGATAGATTTCCCGCTCTTCTTTTCTTTTGCTTCACACATCGGGGAGTGTGTTCTGCACTCTTTAACTCTCCTTATAGAAGCAGCAGTAGCTTTCTCACTGAGGATGGAGGCTAGGGTTTTCCTCACATGCTTCTTAGGGAACAACTCCAACCATTGATTTAGACACCAACTCGACGATGCACAAGTATTGGACTAGTGGGCTATTTTTGCAGGGCACAATACATACTCCATGTGGAGCGACAGTCCTATAAAGATAAGGGACCATTTCTAACTACCCTTCTATGCTTCATCCAATAGTGTCCTGAACAAATCCTTTGATAGCACCATATACATAACGATGCTGACCAAAACTAGGGACGTGCTTTCTCTAGCTCTTTACTTAGCTGATACATCATCTTGCACTACCCATGTGATTATCCAAGATGGAATTGACTTGACAACACAAGGCTTGGAGAAGAAAGTGGTACTAGCATCGCTGACCAGCTTTGTTGTTTCTTTGCTTAACATTGTTCTGTGAGACCTAGCCTTCATAGTTACCAAAGAGTCCTTACCTAGCTAGAGATTAACCTTCCTACTAGTAACTAATTAGTTGTCTCTCAACACTTAAAAAGCTTCAAAACGTCTTTTTGATGGCAACAATTGTAGTTGATGTGCAAACAGACAGTCATCATGGAAGTCAGCAAAAAAGGGGTGACACCGAAGGTTAGTTTTTGTTTTCATGATCCTTATGCAGCTAAAGATTGAGAACTTGGATAGGAAGCTCACGAGTACCAGGTAACCTATTACAGCACATAATATCCTGGTCCATTTATCATCCGACTGATAACTTGTTGAAACTTAAGTGTGGTGCACCTTTCTGATCCAACGGGGATGACATAAGTTGTTCACTAGATGACCGATGTCATTACAGGGACAGTCCAGTAGAGTCACTTGTCTACCACCTCTGGATGACTTCAGAAGGAAGTCCTACTGCATCTGGTTCGGTATAGGAATCTTCTGATAGGATCCGGAAAGATAACCGAGGAAGAGCTCACGTGAAAATAACACATTGGTGTAATTCTGCAATGGATCATGACTAGAAACCTCGATACCAGTGTGTGCCGAGCAGCACAACCTTGTGGCCGCAGTCCACAGGATGCCCTCGGTTTTGTCGCGGCACTGTAGTTGCTACTCATAACACCATTACCGATCACACAACCAAGGTGAAATTTCAAGTGGCACAGATTGGGTTGTATGAACAAGCACTATGGAAAGGAGGCATAGCAAGCAAAGGTAGTCACATGGTTAGGAGCCAACGAGGGGTGGTCCAAGGTAAAGATATGGCACAAGAGAAACATAGATTAACTAATGTAGGCAACTGAGCATGAGACTCTTGCTTTATTTCTGTCGGCGTCTTGTGTCCATAAAAGTGATTACCAGATTAAAATTAACATGAGATTTGGTCTTGCCAAGCAGCAACTTGAGATCAAGACTGATAAACATCCAGAGACTTGAAAGAATTAGAGACAAAACAAATGAGATTCGAGGGACAAAGCTGATACACTGACTAGGGATTGAGTTGATAAAGCAACAAAATGATTTGCAAGGAAAAAGATTCTAAGGTTCAGAGCAGTGAGAGGTTAGCATTGCACTAGATTGTCTGTAAGATAATGGGCAGCGATGTCCGACATGGATTTTGGGTAAGGTCTTCACACTTAGAGCAAGACATCCATGACACATGCAAGCATTCAAGGGGACTAAGCTTGGGCTCACGAGTCAAGCAATGCATGGATACACAAACATTCAAGGGCTAACAATCACCCACATAGGCTCAAGCTCCTAAGCAAGGGAATCTACTTGGGGACAACCATGAGATTAACGTAACTTGAGTGCGGTTCTAGGATTAGGCTCTTCAACACTTGTATGCTCACCGTGGACAAAAGAGGTAATGATTATGATACTACCTAGGTAACAAAACATCCACACATACATCATGGTCTTAAGCAAGCATTTGAGAAACTCAATCAAATTAGCTTAAGCGACTATTACTAAGCACAAAGCTCGCACATAACAAGCGGTCACCTACAACAACACCACTACACATATCATGCAAAACATGGTGGTAAGGTATTGTTATCTTTTATTTCCTTTTTACTGAGTAGGTGGATAACTCTTCAAAACAAGTTTTACTTACATTTAGCAAAATAGTTTTCGGTCATGCACAACATGACCATATGGTTATAATAAGTTATCCAGTAATAGAACAAGGGTGAGAGGAGCATGTTTATGCACAAGCAACAATCATGATGCATGCTCGTCCTATTCGTCCTCACAAAATTGCTAGCCTAAGATGGCAATCACGTTCTATGTCGGTGGCGTAACACGTACTCTCTCGATATATAGCTAGTCGTTAGCTACATTCAATCTACGCATTTGTGGTTAGCGTACCTGCAGAAGGATTTTATTTCAGCCCAACCCCACAATTATATATGCAGAAATGAAAGTCTGGGCTCTAGGTTGCAAGCTAAATACTTCCATATATATACCCATGTATATATATTTCGGTATCAAAGCTACCCGAAAGTAAATAAAGTCTATACATACATATAGAATATGCATATATAGCCGTACCAAAGCTAACCCACAGTTAAATACTTCCATATATATATGAGATATATATACTTAAGTATCAAAACTACCTCTCCCCATCGACCGCACGCTCACATCTTGCGGTCATGCCACTCACCAACTTACCTGGGCATAGAGGTATATTGTTCCATACATCACCATTCAAGTGAATGGCATCCATACAATAGCACGTCGTATGGACGACGAAATAAAAATTACAATTAAGTAAATCCCCCATAGTTAGTGTCAGTTTACTTAGCCAACTAGTAGTCCTTAATTGGGCTTAACTAGAGGTTGTCACTAGTATAGTTTTGCAAATTAGTTTTGACAAATTTGCCTGTAGCTAAGGTTTTAGTCCAAATAGGCTTTTAAAATCAAAACTTTGTTTTTAAAACTACATACATGATAGTATTATGCTTAATCTTGCACTGATACCAGTTGTGATAGAACCGCCCAATTTATCCAAGATCAAGTACGGCTGCCCCCGTTAAACACGTTGACACGCGCATACTTCCACTTATATAAACCCGATAGTCCGTGGAGTGTCACGAAGGACCACAGTAAATCAACATCACAACCAAGATCACATGATTAAGCAAATACACATCATATACACAGAGTTGCAGCGGAAATAATACTACAAATGGGTTCACAAATAATAGTACAAGTTTAGGTTTCAAAACCGGTTAAAGGAAAACAACATAACTTTTAAATGATTACATTAATTTAAGTTCCAAATACATTGCTTGCATAAGTGACCTCCTTTGATAAAAGCATATAGATAAGAAATAAATATAGAGTCACCAAGCCCACCGGTGGTTAGCCACCATCTTCAGCAGGCCAAGAACTTCACCTACAACATGGTGAGATAAACCCTGAGTACTCGAATGTACTCAACTAGACTTACCCATCATAAATCAAAAATAAAGTGACACCAAGGATTATGCAAGGCTTTATCGGTGGAGTTAGCTTGACAACATTTTGCATAAAAGCTTAAGTAACATAACTTGGAGATTTAATATCTTTAGCGTCAAATTGAATACCTATTCAATTAAGCATCTCTAGATTTGCACCTGTACTAGAGCAATCACGTGATTAAGCTAACAAGCATTAGTAATCATATCTGGTGTATTAATTTGAGCATCATCATAACCATCAAGTTCCATCAATTAATGCTATGTTGCCATTGCTCAGTCAAGTTCTCACTATCTGGGAGAGACGGCGACTCGAATCGATTCCAACAAGCTAGGGAATTATTCCTAACACAAATCCAGACATACCTGCACCAAGGTAGTCTTAGGTCACCTTTGGTACAACTCAAGTACAGTCGCGGGTCCGAGCAGCACCGCACCCTTAGGGAAACTACCAGTCTGCTAGGAAGTTTAGGCCCAGCCTGCCCTTGGACTCTTGCCACTGGCTCCCCACATATCCTTACTTCCTCCAGTGTGTGCATTTTCACTTACCGGGTCCCGGCCTGAGTTGACCTACTCGGCTTCACGGTCGGAACGAGTTATCCGACTAGCTAAGTGCTAGGCATGCATTCAACATGACATGATGACATACAGCGAATTGGTCCTTAACCGACATAGACGGGGATAAATAGGCACCAAGACCTCCATGTCTTGTTGCTTCTCTATCACAATCCCGCCCGATCTCCTTTTATTCATCAACACATGGTTATTTCCACGATAACAATTATAGCCAACCATGACCAGATATCTTCCTATATCTTGCAGGTGACAGGAAATCACACGACTTCTACCGGACGAAGCATGGCTAAGCATATATTCGATCCTGGACCAACATAGGATTCAAGATGTATTTGTCTGGACAAGGAAAGTATATGCAGCAAGTGTT
The DNA here is from genome assembly GCA_904845875.1 of Miscanthus lutarioriparius. Lineage (NCBI taxonomy): Eukaryota > Viridiplantae > Streptophyta > Magnoliopsida > Poales > Poaceae > Miscanthus > Miscanthus lutarioriparius. The sequence continues at coordinate 73,243,050 of CAJGYO010000011.1, forward strand.
TCCAATCAACTCCTATAACCTGATGCATCAAACATAAAGGACGCAAGTGATATTTGTAAAAATATAGGAAGCTTAGAATGCTCCAGGGCTTGCCTGGGATCCAACACTAGGTCACTGTTTGTTAGATGACACTCTCTTGGTGAGTATCTCCCATCTCGGCACTTGCTTAGTCCTTCCGTCTTCTAGATGGATTCACCAAACTCCATCTTTGGGTTTGGCTCTAACATCACGTCCTTCACGTGGTGCATCTAGCGTACCTAGATAAGATGCAACAATACAAGTGCATGAATGCGAAGAATAGCAATATGACATGCTTCACATAAAAGTATTCAAGATGAGCACAAGGTTACACCGAACATATATAAGCACTCCATGTTACTTAATTAAACATCCCACAACCTATCATGCTAGGATAGCAAGGAAGGTAGCCCCAAGCATGACACAAGTTTCACAAGGTTTTAGGTATATTAACTTAACACCATCAAAGGCATGAGCTATACTTAGCAACACACAAAGCAAAGCAAGGTGAAGCAAATAATTTTAGGTACAAACATAGATTCTAAACAGCAGCACCATAGTCACTTGTTTTAATCATACCCAGAGTTCTTGGCATGAAAATAGTGTGGTTCAAGACTTTCTGGAAAGCTAATGAAATTATATAAAACTTTGTTATTAACATAAAAAGCTGATTGAACAAATAACAAGGTCAAAATACATCATGAAGCAGAGCTTATACAACTAAGGACAGAAAACTGATATTAACTTCAGAAATGCATATCTCAAGTTATATTCATCCAACTAGCATGTTCTTTAACTCTATAGTAATCTTATTAAGTTATCTATAACTTTCTTATTATGATCTAATACGATACTACAGCTAACAAGCTAACAAGGTTATCTATAACTTTCTTGTTATGATCTGCCATTCCACTTTGAACAGTTATAACTAGAGTTCTAGGCCATCAAAAAGGGTGTGCTCTAATATTTTGGAAATCTTAATAAAATAAGTACAACTTATTTTTTATCACCAATACATGATTCCATATTTAAATGAGCCAAACAATACAATCATTCAGATTTGTCCAGAGGACAAGCAAAAACCTGACAACAAACTTTTAAAATCTTTTACTCCTAAACAATCAGGCCTAAAATCATGAAATTTTAGGAAAAACAAGATAAGAAAATTATATACAAGTTTTGTATTCACCATATTTATAGAAAACATTATTTGATCCATGAAGTTATCATCACAACAAAAAATGCACATGTAGCCATTTCATAATTTGACAATTTGAAGTTTCACTTGTTTTGCTAACAAAGAGCATGCACACATGAGCCATTCAAGAACTTCAACCACCACTAACATACTTAGCAACACTTTATTGAACCCTAATCACTCAAAGCATCACCAAATACAATTACAAGCTTTATCTACAATTATGCTTTTATTAATCCTTTTTCCCAATAAACATATATATATAATTTTAGTGATATATGAGAACAACTAGTTTGGTACTGAGACTTTTATGAGTGGTAGATGCTATCAAACCATGGCTACTACACAAATTTCACATGGTCAGGTTTTATAGATTAATTATTACAAAAAAGACAAATTGCTAATGCAAGAAAACATGTGAGAGCAAGATAAATATAAATCATACTATTTTCTGCAAACACATGGCCATAATATGTATCAAAATGACACAACAACATCATACCAAGGTAATGGAACCACCTTTTCCATTTTTGCATCTTCATAAAAATTATAACTTATTTAAAACCATTTATCAAGCAACAAACAAGTTAAATCAATAAATCAATCATACTGCATCCAATGACCATGAAATTTTTATCACAGCACACACATTGCATCAGTAGACCACCATAAAATTTTCACAAAAATTGGAGCAACACAACTTTAGATATCAATTTGTCCCTAGAAAACCCTAATTAACCTGGATAAATAAAAACAGCAAAAACCTTCTTCTAACACATGTCATAAGATGACTCTACTGTGTAGATATACTCAGAAGGATTCCAAAAAGTCCTCATTTGCTATTTTATGATTTTTCTACGATTTTCCAAAGTTTTAGCCATAAAAGAAAAATAAACTTGCACCGAGGACCCTGAACTTCCAGGAAAATCTATTCCAGCGAAGCAGTCCTTCCAGTTACTATTCACATGAGTCACGACTTTGTAGTTAGGCCCCTACACTTGTTCTAATTGTTGCGCAAGGTCCCTCACGCGAATCAAAACAGAGGAGGCGGAGGAGGATTGCCGGCCAGCCGATTTCCAGCCGGTGAGGTCGTCGTCGGCGTCGGGGAAATGGCGGGGGAGCACCAGGGGACTAGCACGCACCTGTGGGTGGCCTCGGCTCGGCCAGAGATGGCCAAGGAAGGGTGCTATGGGAGCGGCACGAGTTGAGGTGGAGCAGTGGGTGGCGAACCAGGGTGGAGGGGGACAGGGAAGGGAACGGCGGCAGTGGAGCGAGCTCATTTGCCATGGCGTGAAGCACCGAGATGAGATAGAGCGAGCAGAGAATGAGCGAGCATGATGAAACGGAGGGTGCTCGGTTGTCCAAATAGGTCAGCAGGGTCGAGCTGGCGAGCATGCGAGGCGAACTAGCTAGAGGCGCACGCACGGGAGGCCACGCGACGCGCTACACCTAAAACCGGTCGGCCACGACGAACTTCAGCTTCGTTCAACGATATTCAAAACTGACTGAAACTGCTATCTTCCTCCTCCTCTGACTCCCAAACCGATTGATGATTTATTCGACCACTTGCACCATTGTGTAGAGCTACAAGAGTACTACAACATTGCTTACAGGTGCTTGATCAAATTCCAACTGGTTTGCAAGATATAAATTACAAAAGAGTACATGAAACTGAAAACGAGATTTAGATATTCAGTCCAAGGTCCATGAATTTAGTGAAACTAGCTTTTTTGGGAATTGAATTTGGCGGTCCAAACGTGCTCCAAAACTGATGAGACTTGTTTTGTTGTTTTCTTCACAAATTGTACTTCAACTCATTTTAAGGAATCCAGTTGAGTTACCTTATGAATTTGGAAGATAAAAATATCACAACATGTCAACTTCCAGCTATTAATCAGGGACCTAGAAATATTTCAGAGGGGTCAAAACAGCACTGCATTCAAACTTGAGACCACTGTTTGAGCCACTTAGGAGTTGAATTGGGTCTTGGTCCAAAAATAATGTTTGTTGTACTCCATTCAAACTGCAACTTTTATTTAAGGTTCAACTCCATGCAAGCAATCCAGACAATTGGTCAACATAGGTCAAAACCATATCATGAAAAGGACAATTTTAGCTATTCCCACACTTAGATGCATTTTCTTTACATTTGCTCAACATGAACCCTTCATAACTTTTGTTCATGAGTTTAAGTAGAGTTGTTTGAGCAGGGTTGCAAGGTTTGGTTGACACCACATGTTCTCATTCACATTATAGTGCACTTCAAGGAAGATTATAACTGATCATTACATGTGACTTCTTGGGTCCAAACTTCATGAAACTTTTCCACTGGTCAAGATGGATGCATGATGATCTAATGTATATGAAACAAGCATGTTTAACATTACTCATACCTAACCTTAACTAGGGTCCACATGTAAGCAAAGGTGTGTTATCCAAGTTCAGGTTGGGACCCAATTTCATAGATTGGACCTCAACATCTTCATCATCACTTCAAAATTATGAACTAGAGATCATAATAATTGCTTGACATATCCTACTTAAGTCCAATTTTGCTGCTTAACTCATGACTAACACTTGGGGCATTACAGGGACCTGTTACCGCAACCCCCAGAAGGGCGTGGTGCTCCGGATGATCGGTGCCCCGAGCTAAAGCCTAGCACTCTTGATCACCCGGGCCACGGCAGGCTCCGATCAAAAAGGAGGGCGCCCCAGGGCCTACATTCGACAACTCCCAGATGAGTTCACCGAGCTCTGGCTCGAGTCGAAGACCCATGCGACATAGGCTCACGAAGGGATCAGTACCATCTTCGCTCAGCCCCGATAGCCGAGCAACACCCATCACTTTGGAGAAGAAGGCCCCAAGTAGGGCATAGCACTCTCGCCAGCAGAAGACATCCCTCCCAAGGAGGGTTCGGTCACCAGATGATAGAATTTAGCCCTTCATCGCCATCACGCCAGGTGAGGCCACGAAGGGCTCGAGGGCTCCTGACGAGATCCTAACATACATGTATGTTATGCCTCGGGTCCAATGGTTCCCGAGCAAAGAAGATTCCCCGATTGATCCCTATAGGATCGCCTGGGGGATCAGGGGCCATGCCCATCAGGCACGCTCATGCACACCCTCTAGCAAAGAGATTCGACCGAGCTTGGCTCGATCGCAGCCTCCGCCTAGGGCTCAGGGGCTTCCCCGAGTCTTGGGCTACCGATCTACGACACTACGAAGCCCAGTCATTGGCTCTTGCCCAGCTCACGATGCCAGCTAAGGCCTGGGCACAAGAAGATAGGCCCTAAGCTATCAATGCTTGGGGGCTCCTCGGCGTCGCTCCTAGGTGCGGCCCTGCCAGCTGCTCCTCTGACAGGGTCATGTCCGGGGAATGACATAAGAAGACAAAGCTTCCCATAGCCTCCAGGGGCTCACGGGCTTCTAGGCCCGTGCCTCAGCCTCTAGAGCTTACCTCTTCCATCACCAAGAAGACTCTAGAAGGTCTCACCCGGGCGAGGCCGGTCCAAGCTAACACTGCCTGACATGCAGAGTGTTAGAATAGAGCAGCTAGATGACGCCCAAGGCTTCTTCGGCTCCAAGACACCACGACGGTCCATGGTGGACCTCTACAAGACCCTCCTAGACTCTGGCACACGTAGATTGTAGACTAAACCCCCAAACCACCATGTACCCGACCTATCTCATTATATAAGGGATAAGGTCAGAACTAGAGGGGGAAGGATCCCATTTTTCATCAATAGACACTCCATTCCATCGGCCTCCGCTCTACACAGAGGGCAAGGCAACGAAGAGCCTCTCCTCCATTGTATCCCATCGTCTTCCTCCTCTCCGACGAGGGGGAACGCTGCACCGGTGATGAGGCAACCTTAGGATTAGCACTGAGCTAACCCCTCCAACAAATCTTCTTCCTTTACACTCTATTGTGACCCCTTGATTTTGGGTGCTCTTCAGTATAAGGATCATCAACTGTTGGACGTAGGGACCAAATTGGCCCAAACCAGAATAAACCATTGCGTCTCCTTTGTGTGATTCTTGTGTTCCTGAGTCCACCCGAGCCACCAGAGACCCATACTCTGACACCAACTTGAACAACATGCTTGCCGCGGTTTCAACCCCGTGACACCAACCTTCATCTAGGATCACGTGGAAGGAAACAAATTATTACAACATGCAATAGGTTCACATTGCATTAAAAGTACTACATTAAGTTTACACTACTACAGAAAGTCTATTCACCGCGGGGACCTTCACCAATGGTTTTGAGATAACCGATGGTGATACGTATCATCGCCGACTTATAGCCTGTGGGGCCCTTCCTAGCCAAATAACCGGTGGTGTTGAACGTTTTTGCCGCCGTCTCGGTGTATGATTTGGCGGTGAACCAAATGCCGAGCATCGCTGCCGTGTCGTCCGCCGAGCCGGTGGTGAAAGTGTTTTCACCACTGGTTGCTCGTTCTATGTCCAACGTCTGGAGAAACTGGTGGATGTAATATTTTTTTACCGCCAGTGCCAAGATGGACATGTGCGCTATAGTAGGATCCGACGGTGAAGTAAGTTATCACCGTCGGTTTACCATATGATCCAGCAGTGAAGCAACCATTGTGCAAATTGAATCTAGACCCTTTGTCTGGACCGAAGCCTTAATAAAGCCAGCCAGCCACCGCCACCTCCCACATGGCCGACCCATTGTTCCTCTCTTGCTATTTTTGTGCATGCCTCGCATCGCACCGCCACCAGATCCAAAGACAAGGTGTGCTTTCGCACTTCAATGATGGATCTTTGTTGGATTAATTTCCTCTTTAAGCCTTGTTTGGATGTTGTCAGATTCATCTCAATACACATGTGCTGATGTTGATTGCTGTAAAATTTAGCTCAAGATCCACTTCAATCCACCCCAACACATGTGGATTGAACCAAACAAGATCTTAGTGATCTCATTAGTAAGGAAGCTCTCATCCTACTGCAAACTGATGATCATAGGCTCTATAAAATGGAGGAGGCCCCAAGCAATAGGAATGCACTAGCCAGCCTCACAGAGGATGTCATTCTTCAGATCCTCTACCTCCTCCTCGCCTGCTATTTGTTCTACTGCAAATGTGTCTATTGCTCCTAGAACAGCCTAATCTCCGACAACCGTAAGGTGCTACCCTAGACTATGGAAGGCTTCTTCTATGACACCAAGAATGGCAATCGAAACTTCACCAGCATCACCGGTGAATGCCCTGACTTGTCCTTCCTGCCCTTCCTCATTGACAATGTAGCTGTCTCAGATTGATGTAACGGCCTCATCCTATGCTGGTGTCTTGGGGCTACTGCTAGATACCGTTATGGCGTCTGTAATCCGCAACCCAAAAGTTTAAGGTATTGCCGCCTAGCATCCATAAGTTTTGTGAGGCTCACTTGGCGTTCGATTCGATAGCCTCCTCGCACTTCCATGTGATTCAATATGTGGAGGAGGGTGGTGAGTGCTTAGGTGCAGAGTTCTACTCATCTCAACTGTAGCATGGATCTATAAGCAATCTCAATGGGGAAAGGGTACTGATGTGACATGTTTTAGATTAGCAAGTGTGTTTCTTAGCAGTTTTCTACACATTATGGGGTACTTAGATGGGTACTCTCATATACTTGCTGTGGATATGGAGGGAAACACATGGAGGAGAATTTGTAGGCCTAGTGGTGCTAAACCCTCCATGCATCAAGCTTAGGGTCACTTGTGTTTATACACTGTTGGTGCTTGCAATAGGTCCTAGCTTTCAATCTAGATCCTTGAAGACTATGGTACTAATGAATGAACATTCAAGCATAATGTCAGCACGCTGAATGTGTTTGGATGGACTAATATTGAATTTGGTTTCCTAGATTGTGATGCGGACTACACAGCGATTGTAGTTCACCAAGAATGGAATATGATTTTCTTTGTTGGGGAACAAAGAACCATCATCGCATATGACTTGAACCGTAGAAAAGTTCTTGTCATCCCTGCCCTTGTCATTTGGTATTGTAGATGTAGGGTCATGAAAGAGGACATGAGCAGACCATACTATATTCCTTATGTTCCCTTGTTCTCGGATTCATTAGCAGAGGAGTAAATAAAAGCTGCATTTGATGTATCTCTCTGTCATGACATGTTCAAATGGACCAATTTTGTTTGATTGTCTATGGACATGTTAATTTCCTCTAGGACGGATGTTGTCATTATTGCAGCTAAACTAGTGTGCCATCTTTGTTGTGTTTGAGAATTGGTTTATTTCTCTTGCACGAATAGTGGTATAGTTACCGTCGGCATGTAGGTGTTACACCTCAAAAGCACTACAATGCTATAAAAACATTATGCAAAGGCACCGAAGGCACCAACACAATATTGTCTCACATTGATTAGCATACAATGGAGACACTAACACTAAGGTAGCAACCACAACTTTCACTTCCACATTACAACAACAATGACACTTCTGCGCTATTAGATCAAATGGCACTAGTTCTCATAGTAACTAATGGTGATTTGATTTGAACAATAGCGTATCATACGTTGTACCTGTGTGAGGGATTCTGATTATACCCCCGAACACTCTAACTTCACATGTACGCATGTGCGCGTCCTTTGGTCTGCCAGATATTGCGCACCATTAAGTACTGTTATAGATGAGGATGAAATGTGGCAAGGAATCAAATGTGATAGGGAAAGATGGCATCGTGTTCATTGCTCTGTCGCCCGTGACCCATGTTGGTGCCCGCAGATGTCACTAACCTTGCCTGTTGCCTTCACTGTGTGTGTCTTGAGGTTGGGCTATTTAAGCCAAGGTAAGGGCAACCTATCTGGCAAACTCCAACCTTATTCCTCCCTTGGCATCAGAAAAACTAGAGAAAACCTTAAGTTGCACGTAGTCTTCCGTCGCCATGGCCTCCCTCATCCTACATCGCCTCCAGCGCCGCTAGGAGAAGGCCTTCAAGATCAGCTTCCGCCAACACCTATGCGCAGCTATATTTCCACTCATTTCCTCGGTGTTAGTGGAAGTTTTGCGATGATAGGGAGGAAAGCATGCTGCCATGGAGCTTCGTCATGATGTAAGACGCATTGTGCAGGGTGGTGGCATCGTCCACATCACATATATAGGTAGATGTGACGGTGCAAGGGAGCACTTGAAGATGCGATGGTGCAAGGGAACACACCTGTTTTCCTTCCTTCTCTTCCACTTGGTTTCCTGTGCGGGTTGGTCTCCTCGCGGGGTGCGCTCCTCCGCACCGGAATTCATCGGGTCCGTGGCAGAGAGTGCTTGAAGGGGTTTTGGTGTCCGCTTGGTACAAGTGACCAGTTTCTTGTGCACAAGTGCAAGCCACAGTCGGGTATGGGTTAGCCCTATACTCTTCAAGATCAGCTTCTTCCGCCAACACCTATACACAGCTATATGTTCGCTCTTCTAGATGTTAGTGGAAGTTTCATGAAGATAGGGAGGAAGGCATGCTTCCATGGTGCTCCTTCCTCCAACCCGCGGTGGACCTCAGCGAGTGGGGCAGCCCATGTAGTCAGGTATGAGTAAACCCCATACTTGAAAGGTCTTTGTTATTGTACATCTGGAAGTATTTGATAGGTCTTTGTTATTGTACACCTGTCGAAAGTAATGGAGTTTATCAATAAAAAATTCATTTACCAACTTTATTGTTGTATGTTCAACTCCATTAGATCAGATGACACTGGTTTCTAAAGTAACTAACGGTGATCAGTTTATGTAAATAGCCGTATCAAACGGCGGACATGTGTGCTATTAGATCAAACAGCACTAGTTCTCTTATTAGTAAGTAACGGTAACAAGTGCAAGGGAATATGAACCGCATTGTTCCTGTCCTCCATCGCGCTATAATAGTGATATATTAACGGTCATGACCTGTGATCTCGTCTGCAACTTCGCTTGTTTGGAGCTCTCCCCTTCCCACAATAGATCTAAAATCGCTAGGAACATGCGGTTTGCTTCTCGAAACCTACTTCACTCTTAGCCACCACCATGGTGAAGGGCGAGCCTTTGGCAAAGTGCGCACGGGAGGGGGATGAAGCTGTGCCTGTGGTGATGGAGGATGGCACCATGCCCATGGTGAAGGAGGATGACGCCATGCCCGTGGTGAATCAAGATGAAGCTCCGGTGGATCCCTTTGGAGATAGAGAGGATTGGGCCATTGGCATAATGAGTAAGGCTTTCTTGAAGATCAGGCGTGTGCTATAGAACACCAGTCTGGGCACCCTCAACCTGCCTCAGGAGGAAAAGGTGAGCAGTTACGTCTTTATTTTTCACCAACTCACCGATGTCCTGGAAGAACTGCCAGCCTACCTAAACAAGAGTTGCGCAGATAACGCGGAGTACATCCTCACCTGGTATTAGAGCCGGATAGATGGCTTTGAGACTAGCGTCATGACGCAAGGAATCAGCACTACTGGCAACACCAAGAAGCACTGGCGCAACTTGGTTCGTGTCGATGCTGAGCAAGTAGCCAACCGCATTGCCGCTGACGAGGACAAAGACGTTGATACCAACGATGAGGACGAGGATGAGGATAGGGATTCCGACAAGGAGGAGTAGAGGTGATGATTTGTTATTTGTTATTTGTTCAATGACTTGTGTCAATGGTGAATCATGAGACTGCTTAATTATCATGCTACTTTGTGGCACTAATTTGTGTTCAGTTATTTGCATGTATATTATCTACTACTTTGTGGCGCTGGTTCCCCTTAACTTTGTGTGGTTTAGGTGCATGGGCGTATGATACGGTCTGCATGTATGCTATTAGGTCAAATGGCACTAGTTCTTGTAGTAAGTAACGGTGATTTGATTTTAAAACTCATTGTATCATATGCTGTACACGTGTGAGGGTATTTGAGACTTCCCCATGGACTCCAATTTCCCATGTACCCATGGATAAAACTCGTTGTATCATATGTTGTACTCGTTGTTTGGTCCGCCAGGTATTGCACGTCATTATAAATCCTGTTTAAGATGAGGATGAAATGTGGTAGGGAATCAAATGTGCTAGATAATCAGAATTGCATCGTGTTTTTTAAGGATTTCTCTAGCAATTGTGTTTATTAGTGGAGATGACTTCTCAAATGTGCTAGGGAATCAGAGAGCCTCTCTAGCAAACTCCAGTGCCACTAGGAGAAGTCCTTCAAGATCAGATTGCGCCACCACATTTGCATTGTTATATGCCCGTTCATCCTAGGTGTTAGTGGAAGTTTCGCAAAGATTGAGAGGAATGTAGCCATCGAATGGCCATCTGTCGGGACACCAGTTGTAGTATTACAGCCAGAGCACCGACGGTGGACCTTAGTGACTGGGGTATTTTGTAATGGTATTCCTCTCCTCCCCATGGTTTCCTGTGTGGGTTGGTCTCCTCACGGGGCTCCTCCTCCTCTCGGGGCTTCTTCTCCTCGCGGGGCTCCTTTTCCGCACTGGATTTCAGTAGGTATGTGGTAGAGAGCGCTTGAAGGGGTTCTGGTGTCCGCTAGGTACAAGTGACTAGTTCCTCGTGCACAAGCGCAAGCCGCAGTTAGGTATGGGTTAGCTCCATACTCGTTAGGTCTTTGTTATCGTACATCTCTTGTTTGATATTGTAAACCTATTTAATGTAATGGACAATGACCCCTCATCTACTCCGCTCTTATCATTACGCGTTCATACGGTGTAGTTGGGCATTCATCTACATTGGTTTCCAATGTAACTAACGGTGATTAGTTTATGTAAACAGCCGTATCAAACGGTGGCCATGTGTGCTATTAGATCAAACAACACCAGTTCTCTTGTTAGTAAGTAACAGTAACAAGTGCAAGGGAATCTGAACCGCATCAGACAGTACACATGTGCTCAATTAGATCAGTGGTACTTGGATGCCCTCCTGCTAGCGCTCCACCATATCTACCATGTTGGCGACCATACGAATTCTATATTTCTTATATTGATAGTAATTGTGTTTATTAGTGGAGATGACTTGAATAACTTGTATTAAGAAATTGGAAACATGTGCAACGGAATATGAACCACATCATACGAGAAGGAAGGTAACTGTAATGAGTATAGAAAGGAATCGTACTTGCATATCATTGTATTAAGGAGAATGAAGAGTTTATCATACAAATCCTCGTCATACAAATATATACATATCAACATTGATCTACCCAGAATCTACCACATACTTTTGAAGAACCTATCACACTCATAGTGTATCCTACACTCCTTGATGTAGAACATAGCCCACTCCTCCCTACCTTCCCTTCCTACGCGGTCGCCGTAGCCTCCGCCTCTGCACTAGAGTCCATCCTGGCGATGCACCGGCATGGCCAGAAGAGACAGAGGACTCGATTGACCCAGCGCTGGCCGCACCACCAAATCCTGCAACACCACCATGTCCTATTGGAGGTGCCATGTACATTTCTTGTTCTTCCACGTCACATTCACCGCCAAGCTCGCTTCATCACCTTCGACCTTCCTCAACACCCACAGCGCAATGTTTTCATTGCCGGCACCACTATTGGACCTATGAGCACAAGGGAGAGAATAAATACAGCAACATCATGGCCTGCCGTGGTGAAGCGCTCAATCATTTTGTGCTAGGGTGTGAGCGCACCGTGGTCTTCCATGAAGACGGCGTGCATCCCAATGTAGAAGCAGGCCTCCGGGTTGCCAACGCTAGCAAGCATGGTGAAGAGCTTGGCGTGGTACTCGTGGTCATAGAATCACTTCTAGGTCCCATGCTACATCCCATGCAGCAGCACCTGCTATAGTGGTATGCACCGTCCCACTATGGCATCGCCGCACACCTTGCGCATCTGTGAATAGGTTGCACGTAGGCTGCCAAGATCTTCCATGGGATCCGCTGCAGCCACAGCGACGCTGCTAGCAATCTAAGCAGCCACCTTTGTCGGGAGCTTCTCCATGGAATGAGGACACGCGCGGTGGCGACCAAAGATGTATCCTCGACACAGCGGAGTACTGGGAGGAGGATCGAAGCGGAGCAAGGTGAGTTCCAAAAAACCCTCTTGGGATTTTATGAGCGCTCTGTTCTTGAAGGTTCCACGGCATGGGGATGTCAGACATCTCAGGGATGTCAATCATCATCCTTCGAAATGTGTGAACCATGTAAAACGTGTATGAAAATGCGATCGCGCCCACTCGCTTGCTGCATGCTTTGGCTGCCGTGGAATAGTGCTATGGGCACGTCCTGTCGTGCCCCATGGCCAGTGTCCGTCCGCCACTCGCCTCAGTACCTCCTCTGTAGGACCCTAAAGCCAACCTATCACAACTGCTGGGAATTCACATATTGGTAACACTAGCTATATTTATGAGTAAATATATCTACATTTCTTTGCACCCATGGCCAAAAAATGTGTCGCATAATGCAAAAACCCAAGGCTGAAATCCTATCCCCTAAAACAAAAATTAGAGTTTCTAAAGTGCCTTTAAAACATGGCAATTGGGTCTCAGCGTTTGATACAGTTGTTCCCCTCCCAACACCGATGTTATACAATAGTAGTTGTTTCCTATTTATCTGTGATCCATCGCGGGTATAGTGATTGGTATAGTGATCTGGTGCGGGTATAGTGGGAGGCATATCATCCAGCCATGAATTGCATTGTGGCACTTGATCTTGGGCGTTGCACATGATCTGGACGGCTTAGCCCAAAACAACGCGGTCAGGTTCTCGGGGCAACCCATGCTGAGGATGCACCAGCCGGTTGTGGTTTCTGAGGCACTGCTCCAACGCTCCCCGTCATTTCACATTGAAGCGGAGGGCCACTCACATTATTGAAAAACCCAGTACTAGTTTCTCCACCCGCACACGCCAGGCCCGGTGAGAAACCCCATTCTCCTCACCCTCTACTGCAACTCCACCACCCATGCCCTCCCCAATCCCCATCGCGTTGCCATGTCAACCTCCCACTCCCATTCTCGTTTCCTCCCAACCGTTCATGCTGTTCTCCGGTGCCTCCATAGCCCTCCTACTCTCCCTGCTCGCAGCTCCCTCCGTCGCCCTCCCACATGCTCTGCGGTTCTCCAGCATCTCTGGCACTATTGACCTCATGATGAGGACATGACCTCCATACATATGACCATGCTTGGAGAACCATATGGAGACCAAGGAGATCAGCAAGGGTGTCCTAAGCGAGAAGGAGGCCCGAAGCTCATCCGGTTCGAGTCACCAAGGTGGAGGCCCAAATCAAGTTCGAGTCCATCTCGGCCTTCAGGACCAGTCTGCATTAAACTGGTCACCCAGGATGCATCCGGACTCCGTTTTCGACGATCCACATATGGATGGAAAGATAATTTGATAAGGAAAACAATCCAAGTGGTCTCACGTCAAAACCTGTTCGGAATCAACGGGAATGGTGGTCACAAGTCAGCGCCCAGAATCTGCCAGGGTGCTGCGACACCGTAATTTGGTCTGTTGGACCGTGTATCATGTTTGGGCCCATTAGGGGGCGCGTCCAGGGGGGTGACGCCCAAGACTATATTTATCAGCCGTCACTCTCCTTAGGGTTTGAGTTTTGTTTAGTTCTTGATTTCCTCGTGAAACAGACATTGTTTTGCTGCAACTGTCGCCGCCAAGGCCGCTTGCTGTGAACCAGGGCCCCAGTTCTTGATCTTGTTCGCCTGTGGCGATTAGTCCTTTCGAATAAAGACTTGAACTCCTTCTTGTTATCATAAGCCTCATATTTATTTGCAATTTTAGATTGCGTTCATCCCGTTCTTGCTTGTGTTCTCGATTCGCTTGCAGGAAAGCCTTCTCGGCGAGGTCAATCGCATTCGCGTGGTTGATAACCAATGGAGTAGTGGTGTAACGGTTGCGGGGGTCTGAATCAGTCTTGGTTTGAAGCCTTGATCATGAACGTCGAGTCTCCACCAATCGACGCTATCATACCTTTCGGAAGATCGGGCCTAGTCTACATCACCTCGCCGGCACTGACGGTCCCGGCACGCTCCTGTTCACCCTCACTGTCACTGACGGTCCCGGTGTGCTCCTCGATCACCCTTGCCGGCACCAATGATCCCGCCGCACTCCCGTTCAATGTCGCCGGTCCCAGCGCCCTCCTGTTCGCCCTCGTCGTCGCGCTCCCCCTCCCCATAGTTGCCATTTCGGTACTCCTTGGGCTACGTCAACACTGACTCCGAGGAGGACCGCCTCCATGGGTATGTGATGCCCATCATAAGGGGTCACCAGCTGCACATCATCAACATCGACGGGCAGCTGAGGTGCCCCATCTGCCCTGATCGGGCGAACTGGCAGTGGACATGGGACGTGACCAAAAACCATGTCCTGGGGATCGTGAACTCAAATGCCCTAGAAGACAAGAAGAGGAGCTACCACCGTGGCCTGGCGAGGGATGAGGGCTGGCAAGGATGAATCTGGCGAGTAATGAGGGCGCCATGCATCATCGCTAGGAGTTCTGTGTACCCGCTCGACGTGTGCCAATTCACATGGGAGCTATATATATGTAATTAGGAATCATGACTTTGATGAGTCGGATGACACTAATCTTATATTGTGAAGTCATGTAGAAGTAGAATGTAAGTTAGTATGAAAATGACTTCGAGCAGTGGGATGGCACTGCTCTTATAATGTAATAGATGTCATGTTATATTAATGATATTAACTCTCCTAAAGTACTAGCTACTACAATGTTTGAGTTGCCAGTTCCTACATTAGAATGCAAATTTTGGCAAGAAACCAATTAGGTAGTCACAAATTTTGGCCACAACCAATATATTTCGTAGTGGCAATTTTGGGTATCAAGTATCAACCAAAATTAGAGTTTCTAAAGTGCCATGAAAACATGGCAATTGGGTCTCAGTGTTTGATACGGTCGTTCTCCTCCCTAATCTGGCTGAGTGGAAAACATCACTACTGATATGGTTCTGGCCGAGTGTCCGCTTCCATTTCCTTGTTCGCAATCCATGGTGGGACCGACGGTGTTGTTTGACATAGCACCACCGTCCTATGGTTCTGATCGGTGGTGTAAAATGAACCTGGTATATAAGTGCGTGCGGCATAAACTTTTCCCCAAATTTTCCATTCCCGACCGGCTTAGAATGGAGCCGCTCCCCGCTCACCGTCGCCCTACCCATCGCGGCCGTTCCGCCCGTGATCCACCATAAATCCGGTTCGAAGTGCCATTCGCCGGCTCCCCCCACCCCGCTCCAGCGTTCGCCGGAGCCGCTTCCCTCTCATTGTCGCGCCTTGCCGTTCCGCCCGCTCTCCTCCATAAATCCGGTTTGCAGCGCCATTCGTCGGCCCCCCACCCCGCTCCACCATTCATCGGCTTCCCTCAACCCACTCCACCGTTAGCTGGCGGAAGTCGAGCCCACTATCCATTTTGCTGGCCATCCAATTCCATCTCTTTGGCTGCCGTTTACCGCACATCTGAGGTAAACAAACTTTGGATTGGCCCTGGTCCCCTTTGAGTCTAACCTATCCATAGAAATAATTTGTAATATTTTTCTAAACAATTTGGCATATATTTCTCTAAGATCTGCCATCCATAGAAATAATTTATAATTTTTTCTGAATAATTTGGCATATATTTCTCTAAGATCTGCAATCCATAGAAATAGAAGTTGTGTTATCCCCAAATTACATCATTGTGTCCAATAAATTACATTATAGTGAAGAATTCATTATAAATGTAGTAATAAGGCATTATAAATATGTCAAAAGACATTGTGAAAGCAACCGAGTGCCAGTCATGGCCAGAACACTTGTTTTGGTCATATTTTATTGAGTTCACAGCATTAATATGTACTCATCTGGAGCTTGGGCATGCATCTAGTGTTGAACAAGGATTGCTTTATTTGTCCAGGTCAAAAACGACTTGTACAACACCTTCATCGCAAGGTTCGTCATCACCTATGAAGTTCCTAGTTGGTTATGTGTACACATATTTGAATGTTCTCGGTGGGAGCTTGCTAGTTATTAGCATCAAGTCATTTTTTCGCTATGTTTTGACTTTTGAATTGAATGGGTTGACAACATTGTGTTCTATTAGGACTTTTACAAGGATGGCGGGAGTATATGCACAGCTCATTTTAAAAAATCCCATTAAGGGGGATCCCCTCCTGTTTTACGTAGAAAAAAAGCAAGGCTCATTGCTCATGAAGTAACAGCCCCTGAGGGTGTCTGGCCACCGTCCCCTTCCTCGTACCTTGACCTTGGGGGAATCGACGGGGTAATCCATCTATGTATTTCTATAGCTAAGACAATTAGTCTATTATATATAGTACAATCTTATAGCCTGAGTATTTGATCTGTATGTGCAGGAGAAAGCTCCCACCAAGAGTGACACAACCACAACAAATAGGCCTACTAGACGCCAGGGTATCACTGAGTTGGATCTAGCCGGATAACCTGTGGAGTCATCCCCTTCATGGTACCTCGACCTTGGGGGAATCAGTGGGGTAATCTATCTGCGTATAGCCATAGTTGATTCAATTACTCTATTATATGTAGAACAATCTTATAGCCTGAGTATTTGATCAATATATGTAGGGGCAAGCTCCCACTGAGAGTAACACAACCACATCAAATAGGCCTCCTAGGCACCAGGCTAGGCGAGGGCGGAGCAAGTTGCGCACCGATAAAGAGTTTATCATCGAGTTGGATCCAGCCGAAGAACCCGTGGTGCCATTTGGTGTCATGGGGACTTACAAGACGACCATCATGGTGCTAGTGAAGGACAACATACCCATCAAGTACAGGTACTAGAAACAAAGGGGTAGCGAATGGGCGGTTCCATTCAGTCTAAAGAATCTTTGCTGGGAGAAGATGAAGGACATGTTTGTTTTTCTTGATGGGTTTGTTGAAGAGGTGGTAAAGGATCGGGCATTCTTTATCATGCGCAACTCATTCATGTATTTTAGGTACTACCTAAACACCCAATATGTAAGGAAGGGCATTAAGCCAGAATGGAGTGAATACCCACATCAGCAAGAGTATTAGAGTGATTTCGTGAGTGAGAAGGAATCGGATGAGGCGAAGGAACAGAGTTAGGCAAATACGATCAACTCCCGCAAAAATATGAGGCCGCATCGCATTGGCTCGCATGACTACGTGAGGAAAATCTGAGATTCAGAAGGGGATGAGGAGCAGCTGACCTAGAGCGGTGTTACGGTCTGCTATACGTCTGACTGGGATCCTCACTCTATAAGGTTCCTTCTTGCGAGGGGGGTTACACTACAAAGTAAGCATTTGTAGGGGTGGCTAGCGATGGTTTGTAGAAGCGGTTTTGCCAACCGCCCCTACCACACCGTCTCTACAAATCAAGGGTTTGTAGGGGCGGTTCCCAAGCCGCCTCGACAAATTGATTTGTAGAGGTGGCTTGTGTCACCAGCCGCCCCTACAACTATATTTGTAGGGTGGTTAGTAACACCAGCCGCCTCTAAAAAAATTTGTAGGGGCGGTTATAACACCAACCGCCCCTATAATTCCTATTTGTAGGGGCGGTTCACTCTAGAACCGCCCCTATAGTACATTTTCACACCAAAAAAATTGAAATTTGAAAATTTAAATATGACCAGAACATATATACATACATATATATAATATATATAATTCACAAGGACATTATATCAACAACTAATTGACATGAAGATATATACATTACAAACCCATAATAATTTAAATTACTTCATTACAAACACATAATAATTTAAATTTGTTCATTACAAACCATAATAATTTATATCAGTTCATTATTATAACTAACAGTAATTTAACTTCCTAGAATTTTGTAACGTCGTACCACGTACTCAGAGAAGTGCAGATCATTCATTTCATATGCCAAAATGTCACTGATGTAGCGCAATGTATTTACTAGTGCACTCTCCCTTGCTTCACAAGATCGTTCACAAGGTCTACTGACGATGATTTGCAATGGTCGAGAATCTTCACTCCTAATCACAAGAATTTTTTCCTAGATTCCCTCTGAAGTGAGAACAGGGCCACCATATTCCCATTTATAACGACCCAAGTGATACATGGCCTGGTTTAAAGTGGCTTCAAAGCTACAACTTGCATATGTTATGTCGTTCTCCTGAATCTGCAAGTGTTGGGAAAAATGTGGTTATCAGAACCATGCATATATATAGACATAACAATTAATCTGGATATAAGTTATGAGACTGGCCACATCATTCATGTTGTCCTCAGCAAGCTTTGCACAAAATAGTCCAATATCGTGGTGGAGGCCCACATTCAAAGCAGCAATCCTCATGGAGGAGTATGTAGGAATATTGTATATAATATTTTGAAGCGCCCTTAAACATGCTTGCACAACATATTTTTACGCAGTAATGTCATGAGGTTGACCGTTGTTCGTCCTATCGATGTATAAAACTATACCTTGTTGGTTACCCACCCTAGCGAGAATAGAAAAGCCAATTCGACATTGCTTGAGTCGACCATCTATAGGGAATGTATCAACATTGAGGAAATCAACCCTAAAATTTAAGAGTGTCTCTCTAAACCATGGTATAGGATGAGTTGTCTATATTTAAGAATTATATATATCAGAACAAAATATCTATAGAGGTGTCTTTAAAACATGTTACTAACTATGCTTTGATATGGGTGGTTTGCCCTCCCCAATGCTGGTTGGAAGCCCAGATCATACACATAATTATTTGGTAGATCCGGCGAAGGGAGTTCGGCCATATCTTCTCCTAAATTTATGTCAAGGAAAATAGTTATATTAGAGGAACATGAGAGGAGAGGAGTAGGAGAAGTAGGAGCAGAGGACAGGAGAGGAGAAGAGTAGAAGTAGTAGGACTAGGAGAGGAGGGTCAACAAAGCAACATCAGTATTATTAATAGATAATGTTGCTTGTGCAACCAAAATATCGCTGCCAACATTAGTGTTATCCAAACTAATAGGCCTCAGACACCATAATTAAATCATCATACAATTGTGTTATCCAACTCCATCGACCATCTAATTATGTCATCACAGGCCTAAGTATTGCAGTTGCATTGGTAGCTCATGGAAAGCCTCATCTAAAGTCCAAACACCATCACCAACAGACTAATAATCACCACATTCTTTCAAGAACCACTCTGAGGGGGATGCTTTCACCACAATTAGTTGGGACTAGATTAGGGGAGGTAGTTGCTGCTCCAACATAGGCATTGAAATCTCTAAGTGTATGGTCATAGTTGTTGTACTTCTTGTGTATATCATTTTTGAACCCAAGCACATGTTCACTAGCCTCATGCCAAGACATGTAAATCCCAAGTTTCTTCCCATTGAAAACAACATAGCAAGGGTCCATTTCCTAGTGGAAGTGAAGAAAATAGGCATCAATCAAGTTCAAACTAACTCACAAAACGAGTAGTAATAGTAGTAGTAGAGGTAGAGGCCTCAGAAACATATCAATCATCATTTATAAAGAACTTGGAGCATAAAGGCATCATAAACATAGTGAGCATATATAAAAAATAGTGAGCATATAGAAAAAGACAGTAGGGGTGGTTGGTAATGATGTCAAGTTCCTCACATGTTCTTGATCATCAGGTCATATTCCATATAATGTATGGACTTCGACAATTTCATCATCGGCAAAACAAAGGAGAGAAGAGGAGAGGGGAGATTTGGCAAAAAAGCAACAGCTACTTAACAAACATAGAGATGAAAAGGTGTAAAAAAAGCAGCAGCTGCTTCCCAAACATAGAGGATAGGAAAGGTGGCAAAAAACAACAGCTGCTTATATGTAGGGGGCCATTCGATCATCATATGAGCTACCTCATATGCATTAGAATTTCTTTTTTCTGTTGCCTGATAGATCTGTAAGATAGAAGGAAGTTTCGTAAGGAGAAGAAGAAAGAACTAGCCACATCAGATAGCTTCGCCTGTGAGAATTGAACCTTAACGCTTCCAAAATTTTAATGATGAGATCAGAACAAAAGAGAAAGAGTTGATCGTAAAGCTGGATTATGATAGAGTTAACTGGTGTTCACTGTATGCAGTTTAGAAAAGAAATATGAAAGGACCCTTGTGATGCTCCAGACGTTCAGCATGACTGTAGGCATACCGTAAATTTCTACAAAATTAGATAGAGACAAGAATATAGCGTAGAAAACAACAAACTCATAATCAAACATAATTACAAAATGACTTCTCAATCTGAAAATAAAAGATGAACCACACACGGCCCCAGTTTAGAATAGGGTGTTAATTTGTCATCATTGAATAAATAACCTTAATTATTTGGCATAATCATGACAGCAGGTCAGCTACTAAATTCAAGTTGGTTCAAAGTCCATACAGCACTGAAATCTCAAAACAGTATGCACACCACAAGCAAATGCACAGTATGTTCTATAGAATGGATAAGAATTTGATAATTTTTTAGCTGCTCACCCATAATTACAAAAAGTAAAAATTCTTGCACAAAGATTTGGGTCTAACATCTTTTATGAAGTGTTTAGTGCTTACAACAAGGCAATCCTATGCATCAAGAAATGTCATGCCATGTGATTTCCATTTACATCTAATTAGCACCGTTAAAATTTTTCTACTAACATATCTAACCAGGTGACAGTATCAAACTATCAATTTTCTGAAGAGAGACAGACACCATTTGCCTAATTTTCTGTTTGACTCCCGCACAAACAAGATGATCACCATTATTGGTTCATCCCTAAATTTCATTTTTAATAGAAGGTTCGCTTCATAATGATGAACTGGAAAAAGAAAACGGCAAAAGGTTCTCTAACTTGCTTAGCAGTTCTACAGCAGATAAGAAAATGCTAAGGAGCCCGTTCTTGACAAGAAGACACAACAATCCATTATTTATATATTTACACTGTTAAGTAATAACTTATAGCTCACTGCTCACACCAGCTCACCAATCATAGACATACCGTAAGATTTTTATAGGAACCATATTTCCATTAACCTGTAGTGCCGGATATATCTCCAGACAACACCAGATACAAAGTCAGGGGCATGGTCCATCCAACGTCGTGAGCTAGAAACTAAAATATGCGATTGGGCACCAGAAACTATGTCCAGCTGCACACCAGCAATACCCAAGGTAGTACTACATATGTTACTCTTGGCGTTTTCCAACACCATGGTACCTTTGTAGCGGTGTCTTGCAAGACCATTCAAAGGGTATTATGGTGTGGCCACACTTTGTGAGCGATCTGCAATAATGGACTGCACCAGAGTGGCAGATTTATACTAGACAAGTTGGCAGCGGTAGATACTTAGGATTACATGTAATAAAACACTACAGTGCTGGCTCCATAGCTCAGAGCAACACTAATTGGTGGTCAAACCAAGAAACGATGCTCCCCCCCCCCCCAAAAAAAAAAAAAACAAGAAACGATGCAATAGTGGCCGGCCTACCACAATCAGTTTGTAGTAAAAAAACAGCTCACCTACATTAATTACAGTCATCAGTTTTGCCACAAAGTGAATTTAAATTGGACTGCGCAATAGAGCTATAGAAGACTGACGTACTGTGCCACAACACAGCCATCCGCTAACTAAATAATTGGGCTAATAAAGTTGGGTCAAGTTAAGAAACCGGGTGAAGCACCAATAAGAGTCTTCTGTACCCAGATGAGAGGCAATAAAAAAAAAGAGTCTTCTATAGCAACAGCTAGTTTGTCACCACTAGTCTAATGATCTAATCCTTACCTAAATTACCCTTTCCATATCATGAGAATCCTAGTAGCTGGGGTTCCTAGCCCATGATCTACTGCTCTGTACAGCTGGGATACATCCTTAATCCCACCCTTTGTGCAAAGAACATATATTTGGTTTACACCATATAATCTAGATTGTCAAGGTTCAGGTTCATATTCAATCATGCATGCAAGAGGCACTATGAAATAACAATGTAATTAGTATTTTTTTTAGAAAAAGCAAACAGTTCTGCCTCTGAGACTGCACTATATAGAACTAAGATGAACAAGCTTCTTTTGGTGTTTTTTTCTTTCTTTTGTGTTCTTTGGTCCTCGTCCGCTTTGGTAAGCCCAGCGCTTACCATTGTAGGGGTAGCTTGTAATGTTTCTCTACTTCCTCTTAATAAATAAAAGGCGAATTTTAGACACAAGTATATCAGTATATGCAACTGCATGCATGCTACTTTACATACAGTTCTATTGGTCATCATATGTTGCTGGTTTGCAGATACGCATGCGAAACAAGCAGCATCTTATATACTACCATGGAAAAAAAAAAATAAGACAATGTAAATTTATAAAGTGATTAAGAGTACATTTATAAAAAAATTAATGAAGTCTAAGAGTGCATGTATGGATACAATAGTACTTTTTCGTCTCTAATGACAAGAAGCTAGCCTTCCTTTCCTACTGATTTTTAATAAATTAAATGGCCTAGCTTGAAATAAAAAAACTAGCATCCCATGGAGAAAAATAGAACTATTTGATACGAAATTAGCTTGCATGGTCTTAAATTCAGTTCTTAATATTCTAAGAGAACCAATTCCATACACTTGCAACTGCACACAAACTACGGTTGTGCATTCTCATGTAATGGTTTCATTGTCTGCAAATACCGTGTACTCCACTAGCTAACACGGAGAGCAAATTGTTGTAAATCTTGGTTACATGCTAGAATTATCTCAATTTCATAAGACACAGTGGTTAGCAAAAATAAAACCAACCAAGCTGTATATTCTACAAATCGGCACCTCATTTTACCGAAAGAGGTAGCCTCAGATGACAGTACTTGAAAGCAGTCAATCCATTCTGTGTACTCAACGACATATGCTAACAAATGAGCTTCTCTCATGAAATGGTCTTTCTACGCTCAAATAACTTAATTTCCAGCCATGTTTTGGGTAAAACGAGTGAACTTTTAAACGAAATGTTGCAACATATCAACATCCAAAGCTCCAACATAACTTCGTCCATCAAAATTCAGTAAACACTTTCCTCAAAAAAAATTTAGTAAACACATGCAACCACTGTAACAAGCTACAATCTACTAATTTATATTGAACCATAGAACTTTATATATCCTCAGAGATAGCATTAGAGTTCATGCCGGTTAGCTAGTAGAAAGAAAAGGGTCTGTGCATGCATACCTTGGTCAAGTAAAATTTGCAAATGATGTTCCCTATTAATTCATGATGCTCAAATTCATATCCTGGGAAAGAAGACGACAATGATGGAAGCAGCAACAGCACAAGAGTCACTGAGGATTCAAGAATAGGCGAATAGCCATGGACCACAAGAAATGCATTGTGAATAGGTAGGTCACTAACTCAGTCCTACCTTAGATGCAAACCAGATCTAGTAGAAGCAAGTCGAGCTCGGAGATGGGGAGGAGGCGGCGGGTCGGCCGGCCGGGGGCTCTAAAACCCTAGCCGCCGTGGAGATGGGGCGCGTGGCGTCGTGGTGGCCCAAGGATGTCGAGCTGTGGCCCGGGGGTGTGGAGAGGGGGCGCCGGCGTCGGGAGAGGCCCGGGAGGCGGCAGCGGGGCGCCAGGGAAAAAGTTCGGCATCCTGACGGCGTCGGGAGGAAGAAGAAAGCGCCCAACACTAACGAAATTTCGGCCCACGAGCGCCCATGCTTATATACCCAGGACGATTTGTAGGGGCGGTTCCTGATCTAGCCGCCCCTACAAATATTTTCCATTTTATTAAATTATTAATTCTGTGTTTTTTAACACAAAAACACAAAGTAAATGTATATAATATTTTGTATTATTCTATATATGCACAAATATATGTAAAAACAATTTGCTGATATTCAAAACAATATAGAAAACAAAAAATTCAAAAATTCAAAATTTTAAATTTTAAAACTTCGACTATAATTTTTGGACATTAAATGATCTAAAATGAAAATGTTGTAAACATAAAAGTTGTATAACTCATCAACATGTACAACTTTTATTTTTTGTCATCTTGTCATGTAACTTTTTTTGAACGATTCAAAATTTGAAATTCAAACAATTACAACTTGAAACAACATTTTAAAAAAGTATATGATTTCAACTGAAAAAGTCATGAATATAAAAGTTGTACAACTCATCAAGATGTACAACTTTTATTTTGGTCATCATTTGATGTGATGAACTTTGAATGATTCAAAATTTGAATTTCCGAAAATGACAACTTCAAACAAGATTTTGAAACAATAATGATTTCAGCTGAAAAACGCATGAATACCAAAGTTGTAGAACTCATCAAGATGTACAACTTATATTTTGGTCATCTTTTCATTTGACCAAATTTGAATAGTTCAAATTTTGAATTTCAATAAATGTCAACTTCAAATAAGATTTTGAAACCTTAAATGGTTTCAAATAAGAATGTCATGAACATAAAAGTTGTTGAACACGTCACTATCTACAAATTTTATTTTGGTCATCTTTTTATTTGACAAAATTTGAACAGTTCAAATTTTGAATTTCAATAAATGGCAACTTCAAACGAGATTTTGAAACATTAAATGATTTCAACTATAAAAGTTGTGAACATAAAAGTTGTTGAACTCATCACTATCTACAACTTTTATTTGTGTCACTTCTTCATTTAATAAAGTATTAGTAAACATTGTTCATAAATTCACATATCACTCATAGTTTCATGAACTATACGAGAGACATGTTGATTTGTGAACAATGTTTACTATCACTTTGATAGATGAAGAAATGACCAAAATAAAAGTTGTAGATCTTGATGAGTTATACAACTTTGGTATTCATCACTTTTTCAGCTGAAATCATTTGGTGTTTCAAAATCTTGTTAGAACTTGTCATTTTTTAAAATTTAAAAATTTGAATTGTTCAAACTTTGTCAAATGAAAAGAATGATCAAATTAACACTAGTAACTTGATAGGGCATGATTTTAGAAAATTTTACCAAAAAAAATCATCACATTTGTTGTTAGTATGAGGGAGAAAGACTAGTTACAAATTTTACCCAGAGATTAAAAAGAAAAATCACAACTGTTCATGATTATCAATGATGAATAAGTGTGATTTCTCTTTTTAATCTGTGGCTGAAACTTGTAACTAGTTTTTCTCCCTCATACTAACTCCAAATGTGATGGTTTTTTTCTAAAATTTTCTAAAATCATGCTCTATCATTTTAGTCTGGTCATCTATCTTTGTCACTAATTTTTGACAATTCAAATTTTGAATTTCAGAAAATGACAACTTCTAACCTAATTTTCAACCACTAAATGATTTCAGCTGGTGATGAATATAAAAGTTGTATAACTCATCAAGATCTCCGACTTTTATTTTGGTCATTTCTTCATTTCAAAAAGTGTGAAGTCCTTGTTTCAAGTGTTTCAATAGTAGTCCGAACATGTTGCAGTAGTAACAAGTGCTTGTGTCAAGTGTCTACGTGTTACAGCTGTTTTAGTAGTAATAGAGTAGATGTTGTAATAGGTTCATCTGGATGTTGCAAAGGGTAGTCTCACACACATGCATAATTGTAGTCTCACATACATACATAAATATATAGTCTCACACACATGCATAAATGAAGTCTTACAAACACACACACTTACACAAATACTCCACGTTCAACAACTAGCTAGCCCGCTGTAACAACTTTTCTCTTAACACATTTTTATTCCATGGCAATATGTCTTTGGGCAGGTTCTTTTCCACAACACTGATCTTAGGAAAGTCTGTGAATAGAGGTATCTCATCGTAGTTATTGTAAGCTTCAACATCGTCCACGCCATCAACTCCAATAATGTGCTGTTTCACGAAGGCAACCACGTGCTTTGTCTTCTTCTTCGAGGGGAGGTTACTTTGTGGATCAGGCATATAGAAAACTTGTGTGACATGTGAAGCGAGCACCCAATGGTCATCTTGGTAGCC
This sequence comes from Miscanthus lutarioriparius, assembly GCA_904845875.1. Classification (NCBI taxonomy): domain Eukaryota; kingdom Viridiplantae; phylum Streptophyta; class Magnoliopsida; order Poales; family Poaceae; genus Miscanthus; species Miscanthus lutarioriparius. Next base: position 73,269,119 of record CAJGYO010000011.1, read on the forward strand.
TAGATTCTCGAGGTCCAGGACTCTCAATCCGATCTCGTTAAGTTGGTGTTGTTTGATCCAGCAGCATCGAAATAGGGCCACAATTATATCCCTTCCATAGTCAAGTTCCCATATCTCTTCAATGATGCCAAAGTATTAGATCTTTTGCCCCACTCCATCGAGAGCTTCTATTCGAACGTCGCTGTTTTTGTTCACAAATTTACTATCCTTTACGTGGGTATACTACATGTACCCATTGATGTCAAAAGCTTTCCAAGATGTCACTTCTTTCAATGGCCCCTCCGCCAATCTACTAATTGTAATAGAGTCTATGGTTTCTCCAGGTGGTATGTTTTGATCCTTCAACCATGTAGTTAGTCGTTGATTGTGCTATTTCATGACCCAATCATCTGAACGACCATTTCTCTCCGCCATAATGATAGCCAAGTGTTCATCAATGTATGGTTGCATTAGTTGTGTACTCTACAAGACACTATAATGTGCCCGACTCACTTCTTTGTAATCATGGTCGATGAACACTTTTCTACCACTGGTGCCCTTCCCAGCCAGCCTACCCTTGTGACGAGAATCGGGTTTATCAATCCCTTTCTGTACTTTTAGGTACTCTTGACAGCACTCGACGACTTCTTTAGTATTGTAACCCTCTATCATGGGGCCCTTTGGGTATGCTCGATTATGCACGTATCGGCTTAGAACCGACATGAACCACTCGTAGGGCCACATTTCATGCAAGTAGCAAGGGCCCAATGCCTGTATCTGATGAACCATGTGAATCATGAGATGTGGCATTATATCAGAAAAAGCAGGAGGTAAACACATCTCTAGTTGGTTTTGTGTCCCCACCACAAATTCATATAGGTCACTCAGCTCTTTCTTGCCAATTGTCTTCTGTGAGATCTTCAAATAGAGGTAGCACATGCGGGTGATGGCCATTTTCAAGAACTCTGGCTTTATAGCCCTGATTGCAATAGGTAGAAACATTGTCAGCATCACATGACAATCGTGAGCCTTGCAGTGTGTTATTGACAAGTCCTTCATCAACACTAGCTTCTTCACATTCGCTGAAAACCCAGTCGGGACATTGACCCCCCTCAGGAAAGTACATATAGCTCTCTTCTCTTCTGGTGTTAGGTTGAAGCACGTCGCGGGCAGAGTGTATTTTCCATTAGCCTCAGGTACCGGGTGAAGCCGTAGCATCACGTTTAGCTACGCCATGTCTTTCCATGATTTCAGACCATCAAGGTAGCAATAAGACTCTGAAAGACATTCTTCTACATGTGCATAGCCTCAATGGCATGGGGGACCTCCAAGTCAGGCTAATAAGGCAGATACTGAAAGAAGATCGATTGTTTCTTGAAAGGTACGCCTTCGAAAGGAGGTGTGCTTCTATCTCTGTTCGTCCTATCTGGATTCTTCTTTCCATAGACGACACGTATGTTTTTCACCATTCTATACATGTGTTCTCTGTTATGACGTCTCTTTGGAGGGGGTTCAATCTCTAGGGTGTTGTCATAAATTCTAAAGAACAATTTGCTGCGGTACTTGTGACTTGTCTTCAAGAAGCGCTGGTCCTTAGGTAAACTATGTTTTTGGATGCATCCAGGAACACCCATGTAGTACCATCCAAGCAAACTAAGCATCTCGTCTTCCCTTTGATCTGTCCAGACAAAGCAAACAGCGCGGGGTAATCATTGGTAGTAACAAATATTATTGCTCTATATATGAAGTCCTTCTTTCAGAATGCATCAAACATCGGCTCCCCATGCCTCCATAGCCTCTCCATTTCTTGCATCAAAGGCTTGAGGAACACATCTATATCAATGCCTGGTTGTTTAGGGCTAGAAATAAGAATAGTGAGGAGAAGGTACTTTCTCTTCTAACACAACCACGTTGGGATATTGTACATGGTCAAGATCACTGGCCAAGTGCTATGATCGCTCATCCTCTCATTGAAGGGATTCATTCCATCGGTGCTCAAGGCAAACCGTACATTCCTTAGGTCATCACTGAATTCTTTGTGCTTCTCATCGATCCTATGCCACTGACTACAATTAGCCGGGTGTGCAATCTTATCATCATCCACCTTGCGCTCAACATCCCACCATGTCATGAGTGCGGCTTCTTTAGGGTTTAGGAAGATACGTCTCAAGCGGTCGGTCACTGGTAGGTACCACATTACCAAGGCAGGAATTCTTCTCTACTTTGTATCGTTGCCTAATGGAGTGTCCTCTAGGGGCTGAGATTCTTGTACCACCTTTTTCGTACCCTTCTTATTCCTCTTTTTTCCTGTGGAGGCTTCGTCCTCACCGTAAAGGTCATTGTTCTTGTACCAGCTGGCCCCACACCAGGGACATTTATCTAGTGACTTAAATGTTTTGCCATGAAAAAGGATACAGTGGTTGGAGCATGCATGGATTTTTTCAACCCCCATTGTCAATGGACTTATGACCTTCTTCGCTTGGTATGTGTTGGCGGGAACTGAGTTTGGTTGTGGCAGCATGCATGATAGGAGATGCAATAGATCATTAAAACTACAGTCTGACCAACCGTACTTAGCCTTCAGGATGAGTAGCTCAAGCACAAAACATAGCAATGTCCAATGTGTCGGACAGACCTTTTCAACACCATACACAGTCTCCTTCGATGCTTTTGTCACCCTTTCCAAATTTTCTAGACCTTTCAGGCTCTTTAGTAAAATCTTTGGTCCAAAGGCTCGAATCATGTCCACCAAATTATCTTCATCCCCGACACGTCCTCCGCCATCATTATTGGCACCACCTTCATCGTTACCATCCCAACCACTAGCATCACCACCTTGTTCATTGCCAAACTTGGGATCCATTCATGCATCAAGCTCTACTGAATATTGGGACAGAGATTCTAGGGTTTCGTTGTCGTATTCCTCCTCATCCTCGTTGTTAACAGTAACCGTTTCACCATGATGAATCCATACTGTGTAGTCCTCAACAAATCCTCACATAATCAAATGTGATATGATGATAGTCACATCTGTCCATGCCATACGGTTCTTGCAATCTTTACAGGGACAAATAATTGTATCCTTATTCTCTGTCAACGTCATTGCATGCTTCTCTACGGCTTCAATAAATTTATCCACCTCTTCACGGAAACCTACCATGAACCTTAACGAACCATACATCCAAGAGTTCCTGTACTCCATCTTTTACAACAACAATAAAACAAACATTAAAGGACTACTTATTCAGATATATATATAAAAATGAATCAAATTAATAATTACTTGAGAATAATTGTATATACTTCAGATATATATGAATATAAATCAAATATAATTACATGAACCATACAAACATACCATGGTAGAGGAAAATTAATTAATGGCCTATTTATCCATAAATAATTAAAATACATATTTGTTGATTATAATAAACAATTTCAAAGACAATAATTAGCAACAATTAATATTTTACCCAATATCTTTCATGCAAACCCTGGTCCAATTTCATCAAACATAAATTTATAAAAATGAAATTAATAAAAAAACCAAACCCTAGATCTAGAACTAGATCTACATGCACATGAAACATCCATAAAACTAACTAATTGTTCACTAAAATCAAGAACCAAATAAGGGTATGATCTTGTTCCCCTACCTAATTTACCCTAGTATATTCAAAACTTGGGTCTAATTTGCTTCATAAGTAGCTCAAGCACCATAGAAGAGAGAGAAAAGCAAAACTCTAATTACTCACTAACCAACCATTAAAACTTCAAAAAAAGTGTGGAATAGCATTTTCTTACATTCTACAACCTCTCCACCAAAGGATTTGAGACCAAAACCTTCCCCCCTTAGTAGAGCAATTTTAGGGAGGTGCCTAAGGCCTCCCTACCTTTTTTCACGGGTTGGAGTGAGTGACCCGAGGAGGAAGAACGGGCTACATGTTTTTATACGTGGGGCATTTATAGGGGCGGCTGGTGATTGAGCCGCCCCTACAAATCGCAACACCGGGGGCGGCTAGTGAGTGAGCCAACCCTACAAATCGACCCCTTTGTAGGGGCGACTCATATCACCAGCCGCCCCTACTGTGCCATTTGTAGGGGCGGCTGGTCTCGTGGGTCCCGAGCACGTCCACTGTAGGGGCGGCTCCATCACCGGCTACCCGTACAAAAAATTGTCCCATTGCTACAAACGTTTTTTGTAGTTGTGCTATATTTGAATGTTCTCGGTCGGAGTTTGCCAGTTATTAGCATCAAGTCATTTTTTGCTATGTTTTGACTTTTGAATTGAATGGCTTGATAACATTGTGTTCTATTTGGACTTTTACAAGGATGGCGGGAGTATATGCACAGCTCGTTTAAAAAATCCCATTAAGGGGGATCCCCTCCTGTTTTACGCAGAAAAAAGCAAGGCTCATCGCTTATGAAGTACCAGCGCCTGAGGGTGTCTGCCCACGGTCCCCTCCCTCATACCTCGACCTTGGGGGAATCGGTGGGGTAATCCATCTACGAATAGCCGTAGTTGATTCAATTACTCTGTTATATGTAGAACAATCTTACAACCTGAGTATTTGATCAATATGTGCAGGAGCAAGCTCCCACCGAGAGTAACACAACCACATCAAATAGGACTCCTAGGCACTACTCTAGGCGAGGGCGGAGCAAGTTGCACATCGGTAAAGAGTTTATCACCGAGTTGGATCCAGCCGGAGAACCCATGGTGCCATTTGGTGTCATGGAGCCTTACCAGATGGCCATTGTGGTGTTAGTGAAGGACAACATACCCATCAAGTATAGGTACTAGAAACAAAAGGGCAGCAAATGGGCGGTTCTATTCAGTCTGAAGAATCTTTACTAGGAAAAGATAAAGGACATGTTTGTTTTTCTTCATGGGTTTGATGAAGAGGTGGTAAAGGATCGGGCATTCTTTATCATGCACAACTCATTCAAGTATTTTAGATACTACCTGAACACCCAATATGTAAGGAAGGGCATCGAGCCAGAATGGAGTGAATACCCACACCAGCAAGAGTATTAGAGTGATTTCATGAGTGGGAAGGAATTGGATGAGGCGAAGGAACAGAGTTAGGCAAATACGATCAACTCCCACAATGGCTCGCATGGCTATGCGAGGAAAATCTGAGATTGGGAAGGGGATGACGAGCAGCTGACCCAGAGCGGTGTTATGGTCTGTACATCTGACTGGGATCCTCGCTCTATAATGTTCCTTCTTGCGAGGGGGTTACATTCAACCCAGATGGCTCCGTAAGTTATTGGGATGCTGCAACCGAGGAATTCGGACAAAGGGTGAGAGCGGTCCACGAGGAAGTTGCTAATGGTACTTTTAGGCCTAATAGGGAGAATGATCAGCTGACCCGGGCACTAGGAAACAAAGAGCATCTTGGTCATACACGAGGGTTCATACATGAGGAGAATGCCCAAAAAATTGGAGTTACAACATATGATGGAGGCTGTTCGACAAAAAATAAAGAAAACACTGAACAATTATGTCAAGAGCTTGAGGAGTGAATAAAGAACCATTCAATGCTCTCTCCGGCTCACAGGTTTGGCCCCTCGGCCCCTTTAATAAATTTGGATGACCTTGCAACCGTACTTAGAGTATTTAGCAAAGCTTTTCTTAACTGTGTTTCACTTTTTTTGTGTTCCAGACTGAAGTGTCATCTACATTGGAGCTGACCGATTTGGAGATATTTGGGTTCCAAAAAGATCTTTCCGGTTTCATTATAGACCAAGTCGTGAGCACCAAGGGAGTCCATCACCTTCACTAATCAAGGTGCTAGTGTTCTGAAAACTCCTATATTCACTGTTGTTGGATTTGGATGTTATGTCGCTGTGGTTGAAAACTATGTTTGTCGATGTTGTTTTATTTGTATGGATATTTGTGTCTCGGTGGTGATGTATGTTTAGATATAATACATTGTCTCTCTATATATATGTTGCTGGCGAAGCGTAAGCCATGAATGTTTGTATTGTTATTATTATAATGTATTGTGAACAATAATAATGTACAGTGTTAACACCGGCAGTAATGGACGAAACATTAGTCTAGCGAACAAACACACAATGGCGGTGACGCTGCCCTCATTACCGCCGGAGGGAACACCGACCGTGTGCGATGGTACATACATCAACGGCAGATGGTACACCTAACCGGTGTTTATGTTCTCGTCATCACAGTCGGATGCTACGCCGGCCCAGCATTGGTGTTCTCATCATCACCGCCGGATGGTACACCGGTCCGGCGTCGATAGACGCATCATCACCGCCGGACGGTATGCCGGGACGGCAGCGAACAACGCATTATCACTGCCGGATGGTATGCCGCGCCGGCGGTGGTAAGATACCGTCACTGCCGTATGGTATGCCGGACAGATGGTGGTAAAATACCGTCACCGCCGGGACGCAACCGGCGGAGATAAAGGTCGCCGATCACCGCCGACATACACCAACGGGGCCAAAAATCGTCGGTAATAGGGGTTCTGGAGCCGGCGATGATTGGCTTTCTGTAGTAGTGTTACAACAGGTTGTCACCGAACATTGCAAAGTACACTAGAGGAAGTCTTTTATCGAAAACAACAAAAGTTTGAGATTCCATGCATGGGTGTGCCACTCTCCATGCATCTATGCCACAACACATCTTCTACCACTCCTGATCCTCAGAGGACTTAAGTGCATAGAAGAAACCATAGGAGGGGACAGTGGTACCTCCGAGGACAGGGTGAGTACTCAACAGGACTTACCCAATATAAGTACAAGGATTATGCATTTGGTTCATTAGTAAGGATAGTGTTTGTTTTTGCATAAAGGTATTTTGTACAGAAAAGATAAATGCGATCTTGACATCTAAGCGAGCATGGCATGGTTAAACAAATGTAAGCAATTAGCAATTGGAGCTTGATCTTCCACGAGTCCTTTCTCATCACAAGTCTATATCTAGAAGCATAGAACTTATAGTAAAAAACTCAAAACTGTACAGAGGGAGACCAACGTACACTAAAAAAGACCTTGGCACCCCTACGGGAATTTTGCACATGCAGCTTGGGAAGCACTCGGCTGGGAGCCTCCTCACAGGCCGTTTGATTTTCCATTTGTTTATTGGCACAGTGGACGGCAGGAACTGCCTCCAAGGCCATGTCAGCGCCACAACTGCCTCCAAGGCCGTCGACGCTGAAGGGCGTTGGAGAAGATGCCGCTGGTGAAGTCGTTCGTGTGGGAGACGCTGCGCATGAACCCACCGGTGGAGTTCCAGTACGGGCGCGCGCGGCGGGACATAGTGGTGGAGAGCCACGATGCGGCGTACGAGGTGAAGAAGAGCGAGATGGTGTTCGGGTACCGGCCGCTGGCGACGCGCGACGAGCGCGTGTTCCAGCGCGGCCGCGAGTTCGTCCCCGACCGGTTCGCTGTATGTTCTGACGACGATGAGCGGAGGCGGATGCTGGAGCACGTGGTGTGGTCGAACGGGCCGGAGACCGGCGCGGCCGCGGAGGGGAACAAGCAGTGCCCCAGGAAAGACGCGGTGGTGGCGGTGGGGCGGCTGATGGTGGCGGAGCTGTTGCCGCACGCCACCGCCGGGCGCCAGCGTGGCAGCCTGCCGTGGACGGTGCAGGCGAGCGCCACCAGTGCCAGGAGGTCATCAACCAGCCCTCGTCTACTGCTCACGTGAGCCACAACTGCCTCCAAGGCCATGTCAGTGCCACTATGGACCGCCACGTCGGATTAAAAAAAAAAACGAAGGGGTATGGACTAGAGATACATCACTTCAAAAGTTTATGCTCCCTAAAAACCATTTTCACAGTTGATGGACCCAAGTAAAACATGAACAAAAGTTAAAGGATAAATGATGCATTTAACTCTTCTTTTTTTGTTGACCAAAGTGCAAAAGAATGCTACTACTTGATACTAAAGCAAGGCCATCTTCCATCTGTATATACACGCATATATACCTAATTTCAAATTGTGTCGCTCATGTACAAGGCTCAATCTCTTCGGCCCAGTATCCTTTTTTTTTTTTGATTGCACCCAGTATCCATCTTTGTCTGTGACCACAAATGGTAGGTACTCCTAGTCTCTAGTCAGAGTTGTTGCCCCTAATTAGAGGAAGTCATAGCAATCGTCACGGAGACCAACGTACACTAAAAAAGACCTTGGCACCCCTACGGGAATTTTGCACATGCAGCTTGGGAAGCACTCGGCTGGGAGCCTCCTCACAGGCCGTTTGATTTTCCATTTGTTTATTGGCACAGTGGACGGCAGGAACTGATGGATGGACAAGTGCCGTACTTTGGTATAGGAGCTAGAAGCTAAAACGTCTTCCTTTGTGAGACTTTTTTTGAATGCTAAAATGGAGAGAGTACACATTAACCCACCAAAGGAAATGGATATCGTCCATATGACCCATCGGTACATAAGGGGATACCTCGACATTTTAACCTTTCCCAAGTCCGATCAAGGATGCCCGCAATGGTTTGACCGAGGGCCGAGGTACTAGCTTATTATAGCTACCCCTTGCCACTCCTCACGCTGAATCCACAAGAAAGCTAGTCGCAACAAAGTACTTGGCTTGCCACACCCATATATGACAAGTGTTTCCTACAAGTATGTTCATGTCTTACTACCATAGATACACGGTCCTTAATTGGTCCAGCGAGCTACATCATTTAATACCTCACCCGTCTTGCCATGGTCCAACCCCCTTGCTAGTCCTCGATTCATTCTCATCATCTTGGCCAAGTTTCAGATCATATCTCCATTATATGTTGCTTAGTGAACAAGCATGCTCTAACCGCATGAGAGATGAGAAACCCATCACCATCTCGACTTCTACCGCATAAGCAAACTAAGCATGAATTATACGACAACAAAAGGAAACATACACTGTTACAAGGTAATGGATGAAGTTCAAGGATGAAAGCTTGATTAGGCGAGTATAGGAATTCTAGTCATATTGTAACATAGCAATTCATATACTTAACCTCTCACTACCGGACTCCCTGAGTTTGCCGAGTGCCCGAAACACTCGGCAAAAGACATAAAACACTCGGCAAATGGTTCGCCGAGTGTAACACTCGGCGAACAGCACTCGCCAAAAAAAGTGACGGCAAAGCCAACTTTGCCCGACACTCGGCAAAGTTGGAACCGATAAAAACCCGAGAAAATAGGAATTTTTACCAAAAAAAATAGAAATTTTTTTTATTGGAGGAGGCCCCCATTGGCCAGCGCCCACGCCCATCTCCACAATTTTTCGCGTCAAATCACGGCAACGCGGCCGAAGGGAATCGAACCCGCGACCTCCCCTGCCGGCAAACCTCCTCTACCACTACACCACGCTTTCTTTTGTGTTTGGATTTCGTTTTAATTCCTAATATATTATACTAAACCGAATGTAAATTGCTTGTTTGAGGCCCTAAACGAATTCAAATAAAAAAGTTGTAAACTACAAAGTTTCATAACTTTTTGAGATCTAGACTTTTAGTTTAGGAAGTTTTTCTATCCGAGGTCGTTTACAAAATTCGAATTTTAAAATTTTGAAATTCAAATGCAGTTTTGCATGACAAGATGATTTCAAATCAAAAAGTTACCAACTACAATGTTTCATAACTTTTTGAGATCTACAGAGTTTATTTTGGTTGTTTTTCCATCCGAGGTCGTTTGAAAAGTTTGAATTTTAAAATTTTGAAATTCAAACACAGTTTTGCATGACAAGATGATTTCAAATCAAAAAGTTGCCAACTACAATGTTTCATAACTTTTCGAGATCTACAAAGTTTATTTTGGTTGTTTTTCCATCCGAGGTCGTTTGAAAAGTTCGAATTTTAAAATTTTGAAATTTAAACACAGTTTTGCATGACAAGATGATTTCAAATAAAATGTTGTCAATTACAAAGTTTCATAACTTTTCGAGATCTACAAAGTTTATTTTGGTTGTTTGGTCATCTATTCATCCAACATGGTCGTTCTAACATTGTTCATAAATCTTATATATCTCTCTTGTAGTTTCATAAACTACCAGAGAGATATGTTAGATTTGTGAACAAATTTAGTTTCACTTTTTCATATGAAGAAAAGACCAAAACAAACATATGGCTTGATGAGTTATACAACTTTGTAGTTGAAAACTTTTTCATTTGAATTAATTTACTGCTTCAAAATGTGTTTTGAAATTTTCTTTGCCGAGTGTAAAAAAAACACTCGGCAAACAAGCTTGTTTGCCGAGTGTAAAAATAAAACACTCGGCAAAGAGCTTCTTTGCCGAGTGTCAAAAAAAACACTCGGCAAAGACGTCTTTGCAGAGTGCCCGAAAAACAACACTCGGCAAACCACTTGACACTCGGCAAAGAGCCGGTCTCCGGTAGTGTCTAGGCACATTATGCAAACTGAAAAACAAGTTAGGCATGCTTAGGTGCCTACCTTGCAAGGGTTTAGGTGGTGGCCCATCGACAACTTCTATAGTAGGGTTCTCCTCGGTTGTGACTTCTTCGGGGGTTTCATCACGTATTGAATGCATGACGCGAAATGAGTACATGATATGATTTGCAATGATGTATAACATATGGGCTACAATAGTATGTGACATATGTACGAAGTGTAACTGATCAGGTGTGGTTGATGTTGTCTCGGACAGTCCAGATGAGCACCGGACGGTCTGTGGGGAAAATTCGCCTGAACATCTCGAAAAGTTCTAAGTGTGTGATCTCTGGCGGACGGTCTGAGGTTCTCCCGGAGTATCCGTGCATGCAGGGTGCAAACTAGGGATCTTCGGGTTTGAAAAATGAATCTTTACTGAAGTGTCCGGCATTCTCACAGACAGTCCATGGGAACACATACTATCGAGGCTAACTGTTGATACTCGTTCAACATTCTCATGAGCTGTCCGGTGCTTTCCCGGATAGTCCTCGGGAACACAGTTTGCATGTTTCAAGACTTCTAAAATGAAATCTAGCTCAAGGGTTTGTGCATGTGTAAAACTGTGTTTGTGGGGGTGTCTCTAAGGTTCCATAGAGCATATCAAGTAGCTAGGTGAATCTAGCCACGTTGCATCTAAACTAACCAAGGTTCATTGTGAGTTATTTTCTAAGTGATGAACACCTAATCAATCCCCGTTCACCTTTTCCTTGTGCCATTGAGTGAGGACTAGAGAGAGAGGGAACGATGAACTAGAGAGAGAGAGAGAGAGAGAGAGAGAGAGAGAGAGAGAATGTGGGAGAGTGAGAGTGTGAGCGAGAATGTGGATGCTCTGCTGGTGAACTCCACTTTGTGCAAGTGAGACGCTGGCCAGACATGTGGGGCCAGAAGTGCCCAGGTGAGGACAGCTCACTGTTGTGCATGAAGTGATCCGTCGGACAGTCCAGGTGTGCACCGAACTGTCCGCGGGGACATTGGGTTTTTGAAAATTTCTACGTCTATTGCCTTGCTCTCGTGAACTGTTCAGGAAAACAATTGATGGTTCGCAGGAACATGAAAAAGCCTGGAAAATGCACTTTAGTGGATATGCAAGTTTTTTCAAATTGAAATTAAATTGCGGACGATGCTTATGGTAATGATGTAAATGATCATGTCACGAGCGCGTCGTGGAACATACCATTTACACCTCTACTGCTCATGCTCTGCTAAGGATACTAGAATCAAGAGGAGGCTGCCGTTTTGTTCTTGTGGTCCACCCAAACTTAATTCAACAAAATTCTGGGCTCTGCGAAACCGCTGATGGGACAACTGAGTGGGCTTCTCTAGAGTTGGAGAAAATACTATTTGAAAGCATTTTTTGAAATTCATTGCTGTTTAACGAATTTATATTCCTTAACCTCTTTTTTTTTCCTCAACTGATTTGATAATTAGAGTTTTAAAGGTTGGAAATTTGATTTAAATTATAACATCCTAGGGGACGATTTGGTGGTGTGCCTGATCGCAATCCGTGGACAAATGGATTAGACGGCAAGTGAGTCCACCACGCACATCAGTGACACGGAGCAATGCAAGTCGGCTAGAATGCTAACTTTGTGTTCTACTATCCCTACGGATGTTGTGGCGGCAATGGAATAGTTCTGAATCTTCTCTCTTATTACATTGCATCCCCCAAAATAAACTGATGAAAATACAACCGAGCCAATTAGCATATCAGATCAAATGCGCTATAGCCAGTAGGTTATATATTAGATACCATGCGCTGGATTTGCCAGTGCATGGTTCGCTCCTAGCCAGCAAGCAAGTTTGTGTTAAGTAGCCTCAGACAAGGATATCTGAATGGCAAGGCAGATGGCTCGGAAATCATATCTTAACATGTCAAAATTGAAGAAGGATGAAGATAGCATTTAGGACTGAATCAAATTATTATTCATTCCAAAAAATTCTCAGTATATGCGGCATACAAAATTTGAGAATATCATTCTTTTTTTTGCGTAAATGAGACTCTATATAGTTAAGCATAATCAGAAATCCAGAGGTCGAAGTCTCAGCTGCATCGTGCGCTCTGGGCGAAGGCGCTGATGGGGAACGACTGGGTAGACTTCTCTAGCTGAATGTTGAGCTGGTTACCAGAACGGCTGACTTGGTTCAACCCGAGCCATGCGAACTCCACCTGAATCCTCACGCCAGATACACGGCTAATGGACCCAGATGAGATGATCCCGCTGACGCTGCTCCCGTACCGAAACTTGAATTGCTTTCCGGCGACAGTGACAAAGAAGTTGCACTCGCCGGGAAGCGTCACCTCAAAACCGCCACCAGGGTGGAGCACGTAAGACTTCACACCGAGTGGTAGAAGTCCCCTTGGCAAGTTGTTCTGCTCAAGGACATCATAGGCTGTTTTGGCCGCATCGTCCCCGGTCAAGTTGGCCGAGGTGGTTGCTGTGGCGGAGACGGCTTGCAGGATGGAAGCAGCCATGAGGACAATGGCGACGAGGACAAGCTCCTGGCGGTGGCACATGACTGCTATGTTTGTTTTTGTGTCTTACCTTGTGGATTTGGTAGTATAAGCACAAGTGTAATCTATCGACTAGGCAACTGCGTCTCCCTCCAATTTATATAGTCCCTCCACCCGACATCGTTAGAATCAGGTGTTAATTACATTTATTTTAGCATAACAGGCAGCCAATAAAACGATCATGAAATTAAAATGGAATTAATACTAATATTTTGTTTTCAATTAATTTCTGCATGCATGGACCAAGGAATCCAATTAAATAAAAATCAAATTGTAGTGAAAAATGAATGCAGACATTTCGTTTACATTTTTATACTAATAGTGTAGCCCGACCAACCCAATTAATGAATAATAAATTAGCATTGATTTTTTGAATTAACTTTTCCATTGAAATATCCATTGAAAAGATAGAGAAATCACTACCGGAAACAATAGCTTTGCCGTCCCTCGGCAAACAGCACACGATATCTACAGTGCAAGCAAACGTCTCTTTGCCGAGTGTTTTTTATCGGGCACTCGGCAAATACTTTGCCGAGAGCTGAAACCGACGCTCGGCAAAAAAAAGTACACATGACGGCGCAAAGACGGTCACGGCGCGTTTGTCGAGTGTCCAGGATTTGACACTCGGCAAAGCAGCCATGTTTGCCAAATGCCCAAGCCCTGACACTCGGCAAATATTCCCTGGTTTGCCGAGTGTCCAGGCACCGACACTCGGCAAACATGGCTGATTTGTCGAGTGTCAAATGCTGGATACTCGGTAAACACGGCTGCCTTGTCGAGTGTCAAATCCCGCACACTCGGCAAAGACTGGCCTACAATGTACAGATTTTGGCCACGTGTCCTCTTTGCGGAGTGTTTTTACCTTGGCAGTCGGTAAAAGGCCTCTTTGCCGAGTGTAACACTCGGCAAAGCGACCATGTATTTCCGGTTTTTCTGGTTCGGTCACGTATAACGTACCCCACTCAAATAAACATTACAGACATCACACATAGTCCACAATAAGTATTACATGCAGTTCATATAGATATATCGACAACACATAAATGCAAATAAACTTCAGAATCATAAGTAGGTTCATTCACAACCACAAATGCAAATAAAATTCATTGAGTGTAATGGTGTCCACTGAGTAGTCTCAAGTAATCCACAAATGCAAATGTAAATAAAATCACAAGTAGTCACTAAGCAGCCCGGTCATGAGGCTCATTCGATGCCATTGATTGATTCTGCACAAAGAAAAAGAGATAAATCATTCTAGTTTCTAGTTTATTTCTTGTTTGTAAACTATAAATCATTCTAGTTTCTAGTTTCTAGTTTCTAATTTATTTCTAGTTTTTAGTTTATTTTTAGTTTCTAGTGTGTAGGCATCTTTGTAAGATTAATTATGCATAAACTAGAAACGGTGATTATAAAGTTGTGAAGTGACTCACAGTCCCTAAAACAATATTTGGAGCGGGTTGAGGAGGAGGGACTGGCAGCGGTGGCAGAGGTTGACCGATTGCAGCGTAAACACCCCTCATATATTCAAGCATCTGCAGCTGCTCTGCCTCCATCTTCGCCTCTAGCTCCTCCCGGCACCTCGTTTCTTGTTCCAGCTGAGCCTATAATATTTCATCCTAATGTTACGATGCAATGCAAATGTATGTAAAAATCAATGAACGATGAATAAAACAGAAATAACCTGGAGTGCATTCATCTGGAACAGTGTAGAGTTCGGCCATGGGCATATCGTTGGGCTGGAACTCGTGCTTCGTGCTTGAATCTAGGAGAGAGTGGGAGTACTGCGCTGGCAGGGGGCCTGAGGCCGGGGCAAGGAGGCGGCGTGCGCGCCGCAGGGGCCGGCGGCCACGCGGCAGGCCGCCGGGGGGAGGGCGCACGGGGCGGCGAGGGGGGCGGCGCAAGGGGGGAGTGCCTGAAAATGGGCACTCGACAAACCTATTTTTTCATTTTCCTTCCTTTTGGGGATGTGTTTTCTCAATTTTTTCCGATGTACTTTAAAAATACTTTGTCAAATTGACTCAACAATATATATTTGATTTTTCGAGGAATATTATTCCATTATTTTATGCAGTTACGGCTCAAATTTAATTTATATCAATTAAAATTCTATAATCGCACTTAATAAATTAAAATTATCAAACGGATCCAAAAAATTACCAAAAATACACATGAAACAATTTATGTTCTCAATTGCCTATACAAAAGGTTTTGAAGCCAAACGGCAATTCGACCGTCACTTTGACTCCAAATCTTACCGAATCCTTCTCAACGCTACAATTTTTTTTCTGAGATGCTTCGGTTTGTAAACATCGTACGTGACAAATTGTACGAAACCTTCTCAATTTTTTTACCACAGCCACCACGTATGATATCATCACATCATGACAAATCTCATGATTTTTCAGACTTCGTTTGCTTTTTTTTAGAATTTCAAAATCATTCGGCCACACGTTCGTGGTCGTGTTTCCTGAACAAGATGTTCGAAATTTCTTTGCATTTCCCGGGTAAGGCCTCACGGACTTAATAACATGAATATCATTTTTCTACTCATTTTATCCTATTATTTGAATCAATTGCAGTTCAAATTTGACTTATATCAAAAAATTCCTTGAAATACAATAAATTAATTAAATATAGCAAACAGGTCCAAAAATATACTAAATCTTAACATGGAGTACCACACGTTGTATGTGGAGAGTAGAAAAAGTTTCAAGGTCAGAAGAGAAAAAAAACTTGTTTCTTTGCCGAGTGCCAAACAAATACACTAGGCAAACGTATTTGTTTGACGAGTGTATTTGTTTGCCGAGTGTTTCCACTTACGGACACTCGGCAAACGTACTTATGGATGGCACATGGACTAACGGTTGTTCACGTGGCGGTTCTTTACCGAGTGCCTAACTTTTGCCGAGTGTTTTTTTTCTGGTTTACCGAGTGCCAAACTTTGCCAAGTGTTTTTTGCCTTTTTTTTGCTGAGTGCAATTATTTTACCGAGTGTTTTTTTTTTGTAAAACACTCGGAAAGATCTTCTTTGTCGAGTGCCTGATGTAATACACTCGGCAAACATTCTTACACTCGGCAAACACCTAGTTTCCGGTAGTGAAAACTTTGTAAGGGCAATCACAATGGTTGAAACTACAAACGCTATCCATAGTGCCACATCAACAATAAATCATCTATAGAAACTATTGCTCGTAACGGAGGTTTCTTTCCGTAATAAATATTGCCTCTTTTTTTGTTTCTCTCTCCTAAGTCACATCATCTTCCTCCTAGCACCAGGCGTGAGCTCGTGCTCAGCCTGCACGGACACGAGCACGGAGGAGCCTCGGCCGGCCTCCACCTTGACAGGCAGGGTCGCGTACTTGCGCCCGTCAACGTCGTGGAGCCCAGCCTTAGCCGAAGAGCAGCCGTCGAGCGCCTCCAAGGCCGACGGCGAGTGGCCTGGGCAGCGGCGACTATGGCCTGAGCGCACGATGAGCGCGGAGGAGCCTTGGCTGGCCTCCATGCGGCCATGGAGGACCGTGTGCTCGTGCATGTCGTTGTCATGGAGCCCAGCCTCAGCAGGACAGCAACGTCGAGCGTAGCCTGAGCGGAAGGCGACGAACGGAAGGCGAGTGCAGCCAGTGTGGGTGAGCGATGTCAGTTCTAGACCGCGGCGAATGCCGGCGGCGAGGACTCAACGAACGAACGGTGAGCTCGAACGCGATGAACACCTGTGAACGCACGCGAGACACTGGACACTGAATATTTGTGCTGCCTGAAAACGCAGCTTTTCTGGGTGTTCTTCTTTGCTATTTTATTGAGTGAAAACAACGATGCAAAGCATAACAGCCACGGCGCACACGACGCGGAACTTGCGCGTCCATCCCCACGCACCGCGAACGTCGCCCATGGCTACATGCCAGTGTTCATGGCGAGCTATTCTCGGCCACCACTTCCTATCCGCACGGCAACCACAAGTTGGTGCTCGTGCGTGTGCTGAAACTGAAAGGAAACATGCAAGTGCTAAATATAGATGCTAGGCTTATCTAACAAATCTCCTCCTAAGCCTAGTGTCGATGTTGCACACTTCGAACTCCGATGCGAGAGCGCAACTCACAGAAGCGTTCCCGCGTCAGAGCCTTGGTTGCGATGTCCGCCAGCTACTCCTTTGTCCCGATGAACTCAATCTTCACCCTGCCATCCTCGACGCACTCTCGAATAAAAAGGTACCTGACGTCGATGTGTTTGCTGCGGTCGTGGAAGACAGGGTTGCGACTGAGGGTGATGGCGGACTGGTTGTCGATCTTCAAGTTGGCGGCGTCAGTCTTCTCGCCTCTAAGCTCTGCAATCAGCCGCGCCAACCAAATTCCCTGGCACGCAGCAGTGGTACCGGCCATGTACTCGGCCTCACATGATGAGAGGGCCACCACTTTTTGCTTCTGGGATTGCCAGGTGATCAGATTGTTGCCGAGGAAGAAGAGTACGCCGGTGGTGCTCCTCCGAGTGTCCACGTCCCCTGCTAAGTCGCTGTCGCTGTAATCGATCAGCAGGGACTGCTCCTTCTTCCTCCTCTGGTAGTGACAGCCATGATCAAGGGTCCCAGAGATGTATCTGAGGATCCTCTTGACAGCTGCTAAGTGCTCAGTGGTCGGATTCTCCATGAATCGGCTCACAAACCCCACTGAGTATGCCAAGTCCGGCCTCGAATTCACGAGGTAACGCAGGGATCCCACAATGCTTCTGTAACGAGTTGAATCAACAGCAGGGGATGTGCTTTGCTTACTGAGTTTCAGGCGTGGCTCCATGGGAGTGCAGGTAGGCTTGCACCCGGTGAGGCCCGCCGTTTCCAGAATCTTGGCCGCGTACGCGCTCTGGCACATAGTGATGCCTTCCGCCGTCTGTGTCACCTCTAGGCCGAGGTAGTAGCGCAGGAGTCCCAGATCGCTCATCTGGAAGGTGGACTGCATCTCCTGCTTGAAAGTGTCGATGTCGTCCTGATGGCCACCGGCGATGATGAGGTCATCGACGTAGACCCCAACCACCAGCCACCGGGCACCAGAGCCTCGTAGGTAGACGGCATGCTCGGACATGCTCCTCTTGAAGCCGAGTGCGAGCAGGGACTCGTCCAGCTTGGAGTACCAGGCACGGGGGGCTTGGCGTAGACCGTACAGGGCTTTTACAAGGCGGAGCACCTTCTGTTCATGGTCGTGT
This sequence comes from Miscanthus lutarioriparius, assembly GCA_904845875.1. Classification (NCBI taxonomy): domain Eukaryota; kingdom Viridiplantae; phylum Streptophyta; class Magnoliopsida; order Poales; family Poaceae; genus Miscanthus; species Miscanthus lutarioriparius. Next base: position 73,287,225 of record CAJGYO010000011.1, read on the forward strand.
AGGACGAACCCAGGCGGCTGCGCGACGTAGACCTCCTCCTGGATCACGCCGTTGAGGAACGCGGATTTGACATCCATGTGGTGGACTGCCCATCCCTCGCAGGCGGCGTGCGCTAGGAGCAAGCGCACGGACTCCAGGCGGTCAACAGGGGCAAAAACTTCGTCGAAGTCGATGCCCTGTCGTTGAACGTAGCCCTTGGCCACAAGTCGCGCCTTGTGCTTGGTGACGATGCCCGCCGCGTCCTTCTTAGTCTTGTAGACCCATTTGAGGCCTATTGGCTTGATGCGCGGCGGCGGCTTGACGAGCTCCCATGTACCGCTCGCCTCGATGGATGTCATCTCGTCCAGCATCGCGTGCCTCCAGCACTCGTGACGCAGCGCCTCTTCCAGTGTAGTCGGCTCGATGTCGCTCGCGAGTAGGAGACGCTCCTCCAGGTCCCGTGCGGCGAGACCGGGTATCGGTGCAGAGTCGATCACGTTGTCGATGCGGCGAAACCGGAGCGGGGCGTCGTTGTCGTGGTCGTTGTCGAGCTGCTCACTGAGGGAGAAGCCTGGTGGAGAGGCGAATTCGACCCCGTGTGACGGGGCCGGTCTCGACGTCGCGGGCACTGAACCCTGCGCTGGTGTTCCCGCCGTGTACTCGTTCGGCGGCGGAGTTGCGGGCGATGTTGGTGAAGCAGAACGTGTCGTTGTCGACGAAGTGGTGAGTGGTGTGGTGCTTGTGGTGGTGCTGACCGCGTCTGCCTCCACTGGTGCCTGGTCCTCCATGGTGAAGTCCCTCGACTCGCCGTCGTGCTCAGCGGACCATGTCCACTGAGTTGCCTCGTCGAACACCATGTCCCGGCTTATGTGCACACGCCGGGTCATCGGATCATAGACTCTGTATGCCTTTGATCCAGGCTCGTAGCCCACGAACACCATCTTGCGACTGTGATCATCAAGCTTGTGGAGATGCGGCGTGTTTACCTTGACATGGGCGATGCACCCGAAGGTGCGGAGGTGCGACACGTTGGGGGCGCTGCCAGTCCAGAGCTGGTACGGTGTCTTCCCTTGGATGCTCTTGGAAGAGGAACGGTTGAGGAGGTACACAGCGGTGGTGACCGCCTCTCCCCAGAACACCCGAGGTAGCCCCTTCACCTTCAGCATGCTCTGGGCGGTGCCGACGACCGACTGGTTACGGCGCTCGACGACGCCATTCTGTTGAGGTGTGTACGGCGCCGTGAGCTCGTGCCGGACGCCGAGGTGAGCGCAGTACTCGGTGAAGTTGGTGGCGGTGAATTCGCCACCCCGGTCCATCCGAAGCGCCAGAAGCTTCTTGCCGGTCTTCCTCTCCGCCGCCGCCTGGACTTGCTTGATGGCTTCTGCAGCCGCGTCCTTGGTGGGAAGGAGACACACCCACATGTAGCGGGAGTAGTCGTCGATGAGGAGAAGGAAGTAGCGGTTGCCGCTTGGTGTGGCCGGCGTGATTGGCCCACATATGTCACCGTGCAGCAGCTGGAGCGCCTCGGTGGAACGCCACTGGGCCTGCTGAGGGAACGGGGCACGCCGGTGCTTGCCGGCGAGACAGGCCTCGCACACTTGGTCCACCTAGGTGAGCTGTGGCAGACCGCGGACAAGCTCCTCCCTCACCATCTTGCGGAGGGCGGCGAAGTGGAGATGCCCGAAGCGCGAGTGCCACCGCCAGGCTTCGTCGTCGGTGCGTGCTGTGAGGCAGACTGGGCGTGCCAGCGTGACGTCGAGCACGTACAGTCTTCCGGCCCCATGAGGAACCTTGGCCAGCAGGCGCCGCTCCTTGTCACGGATGCGCATGACGCCGTCCTCCACGAGCACCTGGAATCTGCCCTCATCCAGCTGCCCGACGGAGATGATGTTGGCGGTGAGTTGCGGAAGGTAGTAGACACCGGTGAAGGAGCGATGTTCCCCATTCTTGAGGGAGAACAGAACTGTCCCGCTGCCCTCGATCCACGCTACGGAACCGTCCCCGAATCGCATCGAGCCCGTGACGGCGGTGTCGAGATCGGAGAAGGCGGCGCGTGATCCCATCATGTGATTTGACGCTCCGGTGTCTAGGATCCATCGCTTCGGATCCCGGTCCACCTCGTCGTCAATGTTGGGGACGACCTTCCGCTCGATGAGGTGGAGTTCAGTGGGCGGCGGCGGTGGAGCAGAGTGCGCCGGCGTGATCTGCACTGTTGGACGAGCCGGTGGTGAGAGGGGAATAGCCTCCTCCTGGGCCGTGTCGAAGGCGAGCATCAGGGTGTGTTCCTCCTCCTCCTGGGCCAAGTGGGCCAGCTCCTCCTTCTTCTTGTTGCGACAGTCGCTGGCCCAGTGGCCTTTCTTGCCACAGCGCGGACAGGGAGAGTCCGGCGGCGGACGAGGCTCGCCGGAGCCGCGCCCCCGTCCTCTGCCCCGGCCTCTGCCGCGACCACCGGAGCTGGAGCCACCGCGGGAGAACTCTGGCCCCTTCTTCTTGTACTTTTCGATCCACTGCTCCTCTGTAAGAAGCAGCTTGCCGCTCGCGTTCTGCGGCGGTGATGGCTCGACGTCGTCGGCCGCCTTGAGCCTCCCGGTGACTTCTTCGATTGACAACTGTGAAAAGTCAAGGAGTGTCTCAATTGAGATTACCAGTTGCTTGTACCGCGGACGAGCGACACGCAGGTACTTGGCCACCACGCGATGGTCTGGCTCCGGATCACCGAGGGCTGCCATCCGCTGCGTGATGTTGGTGAGACGCAGGGCGAACTCCTCGATGGCCTCGTCGGCGCGGAGCGTGATGTTCTCGTACTCCGCCCGGAGGGTTTGGGCGGTCGATCTCCGCACGCGGTCGTCGCCGATGCGGAACGTCTTGATGGCCTCCCAGGCGTCGTAGGCGGTGTCCTTGGTGGCGAGCGCGGGCACCATGTCCTCTGGTACTGCGCTGCAGATGGCGTCGAGGGCACTCCGGTCGACGTCGTACTCCGCGGTGTCGGGGTACTCGATGGCGTCCCAGAGATGGCGAGCCTGCAGCCTCAACTTCATCCGCAGCGACCATTGATGGTAGTTGGTGCGCGTCAGCTGCGGCCAGGTGCCGGAACTGCCACCCTCTCGGACGATGCGCTTGACCACGATTTCCCGCGGACGGCGTGCGTCGTGGGTCCGCGAGCGGCGTGGGTCGCGGGTGCGTGAACGGCGCGGTGGAGAACGACTTGGAGATGGCGAGCGCTTCGGCATCTTGGTGCCGGAGCCGCCAGAGCCGTCCTTCTTCTCGGAGGGTGAGCGGCCACGAGGCTTGGATGGAGACGACATGGCGGCCGCGAGTCCCTACGTCCTAGCTCTGATGCCACTTGTCAGTTCTAGACCGCGGCGAATGCCGGCGGCGAGGACTCAACGAACGAACGGTGAGCTCGAACGCGATGAACACCTGTGCACGCACGCGAGACACTGGACACTGAATATTTGTGCTGCCTGAAAACGCAGCTTTTCTGGGTGTTCTTCTTTGCTATTTTATTGAGTGAAAACAACGATGCAAAGCATAACAGCCACGGCGCACACGACGCGGAACTTGCGCGTCCATCCCCATGCACCGCGAACGTCGCCCATGGCTGCATGCCAGTGTTCATGGCGAGCTATTCTCGGCCACCACTTCTTATCCGCACGGCAACCACAAGTTGGTGCTCGTGCGTGTGCTGAAACTGAAAGGAAACATGCAAGTGCTAAATATAGATGCAGGCTTATCTAACAAGCGAGTGCGACGACCGGCAAGCGAGCGCAGCGGTGTGGGAGAACTAGCATGACAGCCGGCCGGTGAGCGCGGCGGCGCGGGCGATCGAGGGCGGCGACCAGAAGCGAGCGCAGCGGTGCGGGCTGACGAGCGCAAGGGCCGGCCTGCGAGCGAGGCAGGAACGCACGGTCTCATGCGCGGCGATGTCCCATCGCGGGCCCCACCTGGAAACCGTTGGTTTCTTCCCATCGGTGAAATCGTCGTTTCTTGCTATCTCGGGTCAAGCGTAGACGTGGTTTCACTGTTGAGAAACCGTTTCCTCAATTTTTTCCTCTCTTTTCTCATTAATTAGCCTACCATGCATATCAGCATTTTGATTAGCTAGCAAGTTATTAAATAGGGATAGAAACTACTATTAATATTCCATTGGGAGTGCCCTAAGAGTGCAGCAGTAGAGATCTTGCGTACCAGATGCGAGAATATTGATGTTTTGGGGACATTAGTGTTTATCCAAATTCACTAAAAGTTATGAATTTCATGCCCGTGGAATTTTCAGCGACGACCATGCTCATTCAAGTTTAGCAAGACATGACAAATATTTATATAGTGTGCTAACATAATTCTTCAACATCAAATTCTTAAATTTGGTCTGTATGTGGTTATTAGCACATATGAAAATGCGTTGCAAATAAATGATGTCCAAATTGCTGCAACGTCAACTAGGCTGACTTACACAACTCAAAAATTTATGCGATATAGTCGTGTCATCTGTTCTAATACATCTTGAAATTGTACTCCATGTTGTGCCTCAATGCATGTTATTCTAAATCGCATGGATATGAGTGGCTTATAGATTTACCAATGATCGTATCATATCTTCAAATATGTTTTGGATTCGGACATGTACCATGTTTGAACACCATCCTGAACAAGAGAGTGGTAGACCATACACTACTACAGGAATCATTTCCGAGACGGGCAAAACTGGTTTCGGAGGCATGCACAATGCCCATATGTGTTAAAGCAGATTTACGAAGGCGGACACAATGCCCATCTGCGTTAATCAATCAGAAAAAAACAAAAAAAGGAAAACGTGTGGACGAGCGCACAGAGCCCATCCACGTGCCCGACGAGCCCATCCGTGGGCCGCCGCCACTGCCGCTCGCAGGATCTACGCGTCGCCAGAGCCGCTCGCTGCATCTGAGCACCCGCCACCAGATCCAGGCATCTACCGCCAGATCTCAGCACCCGCTCACTGGATCTGAGCTGCCGCCCAGTGATGTCGAGCTATGGCCCGGGGGTGCGGGGAGGGGGCACCGGCGTCGGGAGAGGTCCGGGAGGCGGCGGCGGGGCGCCGGGGAAAAAGTTGGGCAGCCTGACGGCGTCGGGAGGAAGAAGAAAGCACCCAACACTTACGAAATTTTAGCCCCCGAGCGCCCATGCTTATATACCCAGGACGATTTGTAGGGTCGGTTCCTTCATCTAGCCGTCCCTACTAATGCATTTGTAGGGGTGGTTCCTGATCTAGCCGCCCCTACAAATATTTTTAATTTTATTAAATTATTAATTCTGTATTTTTTATATCACAAAAACACAGAGTAAATGTATATAATATTTTTTATTATTCTATATATGCACAAATATATATAAAAACAATTTGTTGATATTCAAAACAATATAGAAAACAAAAAAAAATCAAAAATTAAAATTTTGAATTTTGAATTTTAAAACTTCGACTACAATTTTAGGACATTAAATGACCTAAAATGAAAATGTTGTAAACTTAAAAGTTGTATAACTCATCAACATGTACAACTTTTATTTTGATCATCTTGTCATGTGACTTTGTTTGAACGATTCAAATTTTGAAATTCAAACAATTAAAACTTGAAACAGTATTTTGAAAGAGTATATTATTTCAACTGACAACATCATGAATATAAAAGTTGTACAACTCATCAATATGTACAACTTTTATTTTTTTTCATCTTTTCATGTGATGAACTTTGAACCATTCAAAATTTGAATTTCCAAAAATGAAAACTTCAAACAAGATTTTGAAACACTAAATGATTTCAGCTGAAAAACTCATGAATACCAAAGTTGTAGAACTCATCAAGATGTACAACTTATATTTGGTCATCTTTTCATTTGACCAAATTTAAACTATTCAAATTTTGAATTTCAATAAATATCAACTTCAAACAATATTTTGAAACCATAAACGATTTCAACTATAAAAGTCGTGAACATAAAAGTTGTTGAACACATCACTATCTACAACTTTTATTTTGGTCATCTTTTCATTTGATAAAATTTGAACAGTTCAAATTTTGAATTTCAATAAATGGCAACTTAAAACAAGATTTTGAAACCTTAACTGATTTCAACTATAAAAGTCATGAACATAAAAGTTGTTGAACTCATCACTATCTACAACTTTTATTTTGGTCACTTCTTTATTTGACAAAGTATTAGTAAACATTGTTCACAAACTCACATATCACTCATAGTTTACTATCACTTTGTCAGATGAAGAAATGACCAAAATAAAAGTTGTAGATCTTAATGAGTTATACAACTTTGATATTCATCACTTTTCAGCTAAAATCATTTGATGCTTCAAAATCTTGTTAAAACTTGTCATTTTTTAAAATTTGAATTGCTCAAACTTTGTCAAATGAAAAGAATGACCAAATCAACACAGTAACTTGATAGGGCATGATTTTAGAAAATTTTAGGAAAAAAATCATCACATTTGTTGTTAGTACGAGGGAGAAAGACTAGTTACAAATTTTACCGAGAGATTAAAAAGAAAAATCACAACTGTTCATGACGATAAATGATGAACAAGTGTGATTTCTCTTTTTAATCTGTGGCTGAAACTTGTAACTAGTTTTTCTCCCTCCTACTAACTCCAAATGTGCTGGTTTTTTTCCTAAAATTTTCTAAAATCGTGCTCTATCATTTTAGTCTAGTCATCTATCTTTGTCACTAATTTTGGACAATTCAAATTTTGAATTCCAGAAAATGACAACTTCAAACCTGATTTTCAACCACTAAATGATTTCAGCTGTAAAGGTGATGAATATAAAAGTTGTATAACTCGTTAAGATCTTCAACTTTTACTTTGGTCATTTCTTCATTTCATAAAGTGTTAAGTGCTTGTTTTAGGTGTTTCAATAGTAGTCCGAACATGTTGCAGTAGTAATAAGTGCATGTGTCAAGTGTCTACGTGTTACAGCTGTTTTAGTAGTAATAGAGTAGATGTTGCAATAGGTTCATCTGGATATTGCAAAGGGTAGTCTCACACACATACATAAATATATAGTCTCACACACATATATAAATATATTGTCTCACACACATACATAAATGAAGTCTTACAAACACACACTTACACAAATACTCCATGTTCAACAACTTGCTAACCTGCTGTAACGACTTTTCCCTTGACATCTTTTTGTTCCCATGGCAATATGTCTTTGGGCAGGTTCTTTTCCACAACACTGATCTTCTTAGGAAAGTCTGTGAATAGCGGTATCTCATCGTAGTTATTGTAAGCTTCAACATCGTCCACGCCATCAACTCCAATAATATGCTATTTCCCGAAAGCAACCACGTGTTTTGTCTTCTTCTTCGGGGGGAGGTTACTTTGTGGGTTAGGCATATAGAAAACTTGTGCAATATGTGAAGCGAGCACCTAAGGGTCATCTTGGTAGCCTAGATTCTCGAGGTCCAGGACTCTCAATCCGATCTCGTTAAGTTGGTGTTATTTGATCCAGTGGCATCGAAATAGGCCACCGTTATATCCCTTCCATAGTCAAGTTCCCATATCTCTTCAATGATGCCAAAGTATTGGATCTTTTGCCCCACTCCATCGAGAGCTTCTATTCGAACATCGATGTTTTGGTTCACATATTTACTATCCTTTGCGTGGGTATAGTACGTGTACCATTGATGTCATAAGCTTTCCAAGATGTCACTTGTTTCGATGGCCCCTCCGCCAACCTACTAATGGTAATAGAGTCTATGGTTTCTCCAGGCGGTATGTTTTGGTCCTTCAACCTTATAGTTAGTCGTTGCGTGTGCTGTTTCATGACCCAATCATCTGAACGACCATTTCTCTCCACCATAATGATAGCCAAGTGTTCATCAATGTACGGCTGCATCAGTTGTGTACTCTGCAAGACACAATAATGCGCCCAACTCACTTCTTTGTAATCATGGTCGATGAACACTTTTCTACCACTGGTGCCCAGCCAGCCTAACCTTGTGATGAGAATCAGGTTTGCCAATCCCTTTCTATACTTTTAGGTACCTTTGTCAGCACTCGACTACTTTTTTAGTACTGTAACCCTCTATCATGGAGCCCTCTGGGTATGCTCAATTATGCACATATCGGCTTAGAACCGACATGAACCGCTCGTAGGGCCACATTTCATGCAAGTAGCAAGGGCCCAACGCCTGTATCTGATGAACCATGTGAATCATGAGATGTGGCATTATATAAAAAAAGCAGGAGGTAAACACATCTCTAGTTGGTTTTGTGTCTCCACCACTAATTCATGTAGGTCACTCAGCTCTTTCTTGCCAATCGTCTTCTATGAGATCTTCGAAAAGAAGTAGCACATGCGGGTGATGGCCATTTTCAAGAACTCTGGCTTTATAGCCCTGATTGCAATAGGTAGAAACACTGTTAGCATCACATGACAATCATGAGCCTTGTAGTGTGTTATTGACAAGTCCTTGATCGACACTAGCTTCTTGACATTTGCTAAAAACCCAGTCGGGACATTGACCCCCCTCAAGAAAGTACATATAGCTCTCCTCTCTTCTGGTGTTAGGTTGAAGCACGCCATGGGAAGAGTGTATTTCCCATTAGCCTTAGGTACTAGGTGAAGCTATGGCATCACGTTTAGCTACACCATGTCTTTCCATGATTTTAGACCATCATTTGACTTGCCTGTGTCCATCAAGGTAGCAATGGGACTCTCAAAGATATTCTTCTGCACGTGCATAGCATCAATGGCATGGGGGACCTCCAAGTCAGGCCAATAAGGTAGATACTGAAAGAAGATAGATTGTTTCATGAAAGGTACGCCTTCAAAAGGAGGTGTGCTTCTATCTCTATTCATCCCATCTGGATTCTTCTTTCCATAGACGACGCGTATGTTTTTTACCATTCTGTACATGTGTTCCCCGTTATGACGTGTCTCTGGAGGGGGTTCAATCTCTGGGGTGTTGTCATAAAATCTAAAGAACAATTTGTTGCGGTACTTGTGACTTGTCTTTAAGAAGCATCGGTTCTTTAGGTAAACTATCTTCTTGGATGCATCTAGGAACACCCATGTAGTACCATCCAAGCAAACTAAGCATCCCATCTTCCCTTTGATCTGTCTAGACAAACCAAATAGTTTGGGGTAATCATTGGTAGTAACAAATATTATTGCTCTACATATGAAGTCCTCCTTTCGGAACGCATCGTACATCGGCTCCCCATGCCTCCATAGCCTCTCCATTTCTTGCATCAAAGGCTCGAGGAACACGTCTATATCAATGCCTGGTTGTTTAGGGCTAGAAGTAAGAATAGTGAGGAGAAGGTACTTTCTCTTCTGACACAACCACGTTGGGATATTGTACATGGTCAAGATCACTGGCCAAGTGCTGTGGTCGCTCATCCTCTCATTGAAGGGGTTCATTCCATCGGTGCTCAAGCCAAACCGTACATTCCTTGGGTCATCGCTGAATTCTTTGTGCTTCTCATCGATCCTTTGCCACTGACTACAATCAGCCAGGTGTGCAATCTTATCATCATCCACCTTGTGCTCATCATCCCACCATATCATGAGTGCGGCTTCTTTAGGGTTTAGGAAGATACGTCTCAAGCGGTTGGTCACTAGTAGGTACCACATTACCAAGGTAGGAATTCTTCTCTGCTTTGCATCATTGCCTAATGGAGTGTCCTCTAGGGGCTGAGATTCTTGTACCACCTATTTTGTACCCTTCGTATTCCTCTTTTTCCCCATGGAGGCTTCGTCCCCACCATAAAGGTCATTGTTCTTGTACCGGCTGGCCCTACACCGGGGATATTTATCCAGTGACTTGAACGTTTCGCCACAAAAAAGGATACAGTGGTTAGGGCATGCATGGATTTTTTCAACACCCATTTTTAATGGACTTATGACCTTCTTCGCTTGGTATGTGTTGGCGGGAACTGAGTTTGGTTGTGGCAGCACCCGTGATAGGACACGCAATAAATCATTGAAACTACAGTCTGACCAGCCATACTTAGCCTTCAAGATGAGTAGCTCAAGCACAAAACGTAGCAATGTCCTTCGATGCTTTTGTCACCCTTTCCAAATTTTTAGACCTTTTAGGCTCTTTAGTAAAATCTCTGGTCCAAGGGCTCGAATCATGTCCTCGAAATCATCTTCATCCCCGACACGTGCTCCGCCAATATTATTGGCACCACCTTCGTCGTTACCATCCCAACCACCAGCTACACCACCTTGTCCATTGCTAAACTCGGAATCCATTCGTGTATCAAGCTCTGCTAAATATTAGGACAGGGATTCTAGGGTTTCATCGTCGTATTCATCCTCATCCTTGTCGTTAACAATAACCGTTTCACCATGATGAGTCCACACCATGTAGTCCTCAACAAATCCTCACATAATCAAATGTAATATGATGATAGTCACATTTGTTCATGCCATACGGTTCTTGCAATCTTTATAGGGACAAATAATTGTATCATTATTCTCTGTCAACGTCGTTGCATGCTTTTCTATGGCTTCAATAAATTTATCCACCTCTTCATGAAAACCTGCCTTGAACCTTAACAAACCATACATCCAAGAGTTCCTGTACTCCATCTTTTACAACAACAACAAAACAAATATTAAAGGACTACTTATTCAGATATATATAAAAATGAATCAAATTAATAATTACTTGAGAATAATTGCATATACTTCAGATATATATGAATATAAATCAAATATAATTACATAAAGCATACAAACATACCATGGTAGAGGAAAATTAATTAATGGCCTATTTATCCATCAATAATTAAAATACATATTTATTGATTACAATAAACAATTTCAAAGACAATAATTAGCAATAATTAATATTTTACCCAGTATGTTTCATGCAAACTCTAGTCCAATTTCATCAAACATAAATTTACAAAAACAAAATTAATAAAAAAACCAAACCCTAGATCTAGATCTAGATCTACATGCACATGAAACATCCATAAAACTAACTAATTGTTCACTAAAATCTAGAAACATGAACCAAATAAGGGTATGATCTTGTTCCCCTACCTAATTTACCCTAGTACATTCAAAACTTAGGTCTAATTTGCTTCATAAGTAGCTCAAGCACCATAGAAGAGAGAGAAAAGCAAAACTCTAATTACTCACTAACCAACCATTAAAACTTCAAAAAAAGTGAAGAATAACATTTTCTTACCTTCTACAACCTCTCCACCAAAGGATTTGAGACCAAAACTTTTCCCCCTTAGTAAAGCAATTTTTAGGAGGTGCCTAAGGTCTCCCTACCATTTTTCATGGGTTAGAGTGAGTGACCCGAGGAGGAAGAAGGGGCTACAGGTTTTTATACGCGGGACATTTATAGGGGCGGCTGGTGATTGAGCCGCCCCTACAAATCACAACACCGGGGGCGGCTAGTGAGTGAGCCGCCCCGATAAATCGACCCTTTTGTAGGGGTGGCTCGTATCACTAGCCGCCCCTACTGTGCCATTTGTAGGGGCGGCTGGTCTCATGGGTCCCGAGCATGCCCACTATAGGGGTGGCTCCATAACCAGCCGCCCCTATAAAAAAATTGTCCCATTGCTACAAACATTTTTTGTAGTTGTGCTATATTTGAATGTTCTCGGTGGGAGCTTGCCAATTATTAGCATCAAGTCATTTTTTCGCTATGTTTTGACTTTTGAATTGAATGGCTTGACAACATTGTGTTCTATTAGGACTTTTACAAGGATGGCGGGAGTATATGCACAGCTCGTTTTAAAAAATCCCATTAAGGGGGATCCCCTCCTGTTTTACGCAGAAAAAAGCAAGGCTCATTGCTCATGAAGTACCAGCGCCTGAGGGTGTCTGCCCACCGTCCCCTTCCTCGTACCTCGACCTTGGGGGAATCAGCGGGGTAATCCATCTATGTATTTCTATAGCTGAGACAATTACTCTATTATATATAGTATAATCTTATAGCCAGAGTATTTGATCTGTATGTGTAGGAGCAAGCTCCCACCAAGAGTGACACAACCATAATAGATAGGCATGCTAGGCGCTGGGGTATCACTGAGTTGGATCCGGTCGGAGAACCTGTGGAGCCATCCCATTCATGGTACCTCGACCTTGGGGGAATCGGTGGGGTAAACCATCTGCGCATAGCCGTAGTTGATTCAATTACCCTGTTATATGTAGAACAATCTTATAGCTTGAGTATTTGATCAATATGTGCAGGAGCAAGCTCCCACCGAGAGTAACACAACCACATCAAATAGGCCTCCTAGGCACTAGGCTAGGCGAGGGCGGAGCAAGTTGCGCATCGGTAAAGAGTTCATCACCGGGTTGGATCCAGCCGGAGAACCCATGGTGCCATTTGGTGTCATGGAGCCTTACAAGACAGCCATCGTGGTGTTAGTGAAGGACAACATACCCATCAAGTATAGGTACTGGAAACAAAAGGGCAGCGAATGGGTGGTTCCATTCAGTCTGAAGAATCTTTGCTAGGAAAAGATAAAGGACATGTTTGTTTTTCTTGATGGGTTTGATGAAGAGGCGGTAAAGGATCGGTTATTCTTTATCATGCGCAACTCATTCAAGTGTTTTAGGTACTACCTGAACACCCAATATGTAAGGAAGGGCATCGAGCCAGATTGGAGTGAATACCCACATCAGCAAGAGTATTGGAGTGATTTCATGAGTGGGAAGGAATCAAATGAGGCGAAGGAACAGAGTTAGGCAAATACGATCAACTCCCACAAAAATATGAGGCCGCATCGCACTAGCTCGCATGGCTACGTGAGGAAAATCTTTGATTGGGAAGGGGACGAGGAGCAGCTGACCTAGAGCGGTGTTACGGTCTGTACATCTGACTAGGATCCTCGCTCTATAAGGTTCCTTCTTGCGAGGGGGCTTACCTTCAATCCAGATGGCTCCCTAAGTTATTGGGATGTTGCAACCAAGGAATTTGCACAAAGGATGAGAGCGGTCCACGAGGAAGTTGCTAATGGTACTTTTAGGCCTAATAGGGAGAATGATCAGCTGACCCGGGCACTGGGAAACAAAGAGCATCCTGGTCATACATGAGGGTTCCTACATGAGGAGAATGCCCAAAAAATTGGAGTTAGAACATATGATGGAGGCTGTTCGACAAGACATGAAAGAAAACACTGAACAATTACGTCAAGAGCTTGAGGAGTGAATAAAGAACCGTTCAATGCTCTCTTCGGCTCACATGTTTGGCCCCTCGGCCCCTTTAGTAAATTTGGATGACCTTGCGACATATTTAGAGTATTTAGCAAAGCTTTTCTTAACTATGTTTCACCTTTTTGTGTTCTAGACTGAAGTGTCATCTACATTGGAGCTGACCGATTTGGAGATATTTGGGTTCCAAGATGATCTTTCCAGTTTCATTATAGACCAAGTCGTGAGCACCAAGGGAGTCCATCACCTTCACTAATCAAGGTGCTACTATTTTGAAAACTCCTATATTCACTGTTGTTGGATTTGGATGTTATGTCGCTGTGGTTGAAAACTATGTTTGTCGTTGTTGTTTTATTTGTATGGATATTTGTGTCTCGGTGGTGATGTATGTTCGGATACAATACATTGTCTCTATATATATATGTTGCTAGCGAAGCGTAAGCCATGAATGTATGTATTGCTGTTATTATAATGTATTGTGAACAATAATAATGCACAGTGTTAACGCCGGCAGTAATGGATGAAACATTAGTGCCGGAACAAACACAATGGCGGTAGTGACACTGCCCTCATTACCGCCGGAGGGAACACCGACCGCGTGTGATGGTACATACATCAATGGCGGATGGTACACCGTACCAGTGTTGATGTTCTCGTCATCACAGCCGGATGCTACGCCGGCCCGGCATTGGTGTTCTCATCATCACAGCCGGATGTTACACCTGTCCGGCATTGATGTTCTCATCATCACTGCCGGATGGTATGTCGGATTGGCGTTGATATGCTCATCATTACCGCCGGTCGGTACGCTACTCCGGCGATGATAGGTACATCGTCACCACTGGATGGTGCGTCGGCCCGGCGTCGATGGCTGCATCTTCACCGATGGATTGTACGCCGGCCCGACGTCGCTAGTTACATCATCATCGCCGGGTGGTATGCCGGGCCGGCGTCGATGGACGCATGATCACTGCCGGACGGTATGCCGGGACGGCGGCGAACGACGCATTATCACTGCCGGATGGTATGCTGCGCCGGCGGTGGTAAGATACCGTCACTGCCGTATGGTATGCCAGACCGATGGTGGTAAAATACCGTCACTGCCGGCACGCAACTGGCGGAGATAAAGGTCGCCGATCACCGCTGACATACACCAACGGGGCCTAAAATCGTCGGTAATAGGGGTTCTGGAGCCGGCGGTGATTGGCTTTCTGTAGTAGTGTTACAACAGGTTGTCACCAAACATTGCAAAGTACACTAGAGGAAGTCTTTTATCGAAAACAACAAAAGTTTGAGATACAATGCATGGGTGTGCCACTCTCCATGCATCTATGCCACAACACATCTTCTACCACTCCTGATCCTCAGAGGACTTAAGTGCATAGAAGAAGCCATAGGAGGGGACAGTGGTACCTCCGAGGACAGGGTGAGTACTCAACAGGTTACCCAATATAAGTACAAGGATTATGCATTTGGTTCATTAGTAAGGATAGTGTTTGTTTTTGCATAAAGGTATTTTGTACAGAAAGATAAAAGCGATCTTGACATCTAAGCAAGCATGGCATTGGTAAACAAATGTAAGCAATTAGCAATTGGAGCTCGATCTTCCACGAGTCGTTTCTCGTCACAAGTCTATATCTAGAAGCATAGAGCTTATAGTAAAAAACTCAAAACTGTACAGAGGGGTCCTCCCTCTGTCCCTAATTAGAGGAAGTCATAGCAATCGTCACGGAGACCAACGTACACTAAAAAAGACCTTGGCACCCCTACGGGAATTTTGCATATGCAGCTTGGGAAGCACTCGGCTGGGAGCCTCCTCACAGGCCGTTTGATTTTCCATTTGTTTATTGTCACAGTGGACGGCAGGAACTGATGGATGGACAGGTGCCGTACTTTGGTATAGGAGCTAGAAGCTAAAACGTCTTCCTTTCTCATACTTTTTTTAATGCTAAAACGGAGATAGTAGACATTGACCCACCAAAGGAGACGGATATCCCCATATGACCCATCGGTACATAAGGGGATACCTCGACATTTTAACCTTTCCCAAGTCCGATCAAGGATGCCCGCAACGGTTTGACCGAGGGCCGAGGTACTAGCTTATTATAGCTACCCCTTGCCACTCCTCACGCTGAATCCACAAGAAAGCTAGTCGCAACATAGTACTTGGCTTGCCACACCCATATATGACAAGTGTTTCCTACAAGTATGTCCATGTCTTACTACCATAGATACACGGTCCTTAATTGGTCCAGCGAGCTACATCATTTAATACCTCACCCATCTTGCCATGGTCCAACCCCCTTGCTAGCCCTCGATTCATTCTCATCATCTTGGCCAAGTTTCAGATCATATCTCCATTATATGTTGCTTAGTGAACAAGCATGCTCTAACCACACGAGAGATGAGAAACCCATCACCATCTCGACTTCTACAGCATAAGCAAACTAAGCATGAATTATACGACAACAAAAGGAAACAAACACTGTTACAAGGTAATGGATGAAGTTCAAGGATGAAAGCTTGATTAGGCGAGTATAGGAATTCTAGTCATATTGTAACATAGCAGTCACTAAGGAGGCCACGGTGTCCACTATGACCACGCTGGGTCCTGAGGCTCATTCGATGCCACTGATTGATTCTGCACAAAGAAAAAGAGAAATCAATCTAGTTTCTAGTTTATTTCTAGTTTGTAAACTATAAATCATTCTAGTTTCTAGTTTCTTATTTATTTCTAGTTTCTAGTTTATTTCTAGTTTCTAGTGTCTAGCCATCTTTGTAAGATTAATTTCAGATAAACTAGAAACGGTGATTATAAGGTTGTAAAGTGACTCACAGTCCCCAAACAAAGATTTGGAGCAGAGTTGAGGAGGAGGGACTGGCATCGGTGGCTGAGGTTGACCGATTGCAGCGTAAACACCCCTCATATATTCAAACATCTACAGCCGCTTTGCATCCATCCTCAGCCGCTCTGCCTCCATCCTCTGCCGCTCTGCCTCCATCTTCGTCTCTAGCTCCTCCCAACGTCTCGTTTCTTGTTCTAGCTGAGCCTACAATATTTCATCGCAATGTTACAATGCAATGCAAAAGTATGTAAAAATCAATTAACGATGAATAAAACAGAAATAACTGGATCTGCGTTCATCTCGGAACAAGATAGAGTCCGACCATGGGCGATCGCTGAAATTTGGAACCCGTGCTTTCGTGCTCGAATCTAGGAGAGTGGGAGTACTGGCCGGGCAGGGGCCGGGCGGCCACGGCGAGGAGGAGGCGGCGCAGTGCATGAGGCATAGGCTGGGCAGCCACGGGCAAAGGGCATTGGGGAGGCGCATGAGGTGGCGAGGGCGGCGGTGCACTGGGGGAGTGCCTGATAATGGGCACTCGGCAAACCTATTTTTTCATTTTCCTTCCTTTCCGGGACGTGTTTTTCTCAATTTGTTCCGATGTACTTTGAAAATATACTTTGTCAAATTGACTCAACAATATATATTTGATTTTTACTGAAATATTATTCCATTATTTTATGCAGTTACAGCTCAAATTTAATTTATATCAATTAAAATTCTATAGTTGCACTTAATAAATTTAAATTATCAAAAGTATCCAAAAAATTATCAAAATTTCACATGAAACAATCTATGTTCTCTATTGCCTATAGCAAAAGTTTTGAAGCCAAACCCTAATTCGACCATCACTTTGACTCCAAATTTTACCGAATCCTTCTCAACGCTACGATTCTTCTTCTAAGATGCTTCGGTTTGTAAACATCGTACGTGAAAAAATTGTACGAAACCTTCTCAATTTTTTTTACCACAGCCTCCACGTATGATATAATCACATCATGATAAATCTCATGATTTTCGGACTTCGTTTGCTTTTTTTTAGAATTTAAAAACCATTCGGCCAAACGTTGATGGCCATGTTTTCTCAACAAGATGTTCGAAATTTCTTTGCATTTCTCGGGTAAGGCCTCACGGACTTAATAACACGAATACCATTTTTCTACTCATTTTATTCTATTATTTGAATCACTTGCAGTTCAAATTTGACTTATACCAAAAAATTTCTTAAAATACAATAAATTAATTAAATATAGCAAACAGGTCCAAAAATATACCACACGTTGAATGTGGAGAGCAGAAAAAGTTAGGTCAGAAGAGAAAAAAAACTTGTTTCTTTGTTGAGTGCCAAACAAATACACTCGGCAAACGATTTAGTGTATTTGTTTGCCGAAAGTGTTTCCATCGGCGGACACTTTCTAAAACGTACTAACGGACGGCACACACGGACTAACGGTTGTCCAAGTGGCGGTTCTTTGCCGATTGTTTTTTTTTCCGGTTTTACCGAAAGTGCCAAACTTTACCGAAAGTGTTTCTTGCCTTTTTTGCTGAGTGCAATTATTTTACGAGTGTTGTTTTTGTAAATCACTTGGCAAAGATCTTCTTTGCCGAGTGCCCGATATAATGCACTCGGCAAACATTCTTGCACTTGGCGAACACCCAGTTTCCGGTAGTGAATACTTTGTAAGGGCAATCCCGATGATTGAAACTACACATGCTATCCATAGTGCCACATCAACAATAAATGATCTATAGAAACTATTGCTCGTAATGGAGGTTTCTTTCCCTAATAAATATTGCCTCTTTTTTCTGTTTCTCTCTCCTAAGTCACATCATCTTCCTCCTAGCACCAGGCGTGAGCTCGTGCTCAGCCTGCACGGACACGAGCACGGAGGAGCCTCGGACGGCCTCCACCTCGACAGGCAGGGTCGCGTGCTTGCGCCCGTCAACGTCGTGGAGCCCAGCCTCGGCCGAAGAGCAGCCGTCGAGCGCCTCCAAGGCCGACGGCGAGCGGCCTGGGCAGCAGCGACTATCACTACGTCAAATATGATTTCTAGGGACGGCTACAGTGCATTTGTAGGGGCGGTTCGGCCAGCCGCCCCTACGCAAGGGTCTCTACAAATCGATTTGTAGGGGCGGTTGGTACTGTAGCCGCCCCTACAAATCGATTTATAGGGGCGGTCTGAGAACACCAGCCGCCCCTACAAATCGATTTGTAGGGGCGGCTACAGTACCAACCGCCCCTACAAATCATTTTTCCGCAAAAAAAAATAAATTTACAATTCACGTTGGGATCCACTCCACGAAGTAGGACGAGTTCTTGTTCTGCACATTCAGCATCTGCTCGTCCACCTCCTTAGTGCTCATCTTCCCATGGAACATGGCTGATGCTGTCAGGTAGCGCCCATGTCGTGGGTCAGCTGTGCACATCATGTTCTTGACATCCCACATCTGCTGGGTCAGCTCGGGGACGGTGAGGGCACGGTACTGCTGGGATCCCCTTGAAATCCTGCAGAAGAAAAGGTAAAGATTATTTCAAATAGAATTTTGGAGCAGAAGCATAAATCAAACGGACAAGAAATTTTTTACACAAAATATCCAATAACCGAGATTCTAGTTGCTTTGTAGATAATAAGATGACATGAAGATGGACAAACCTAGCAAAATGCAACACCCTAACATGAACCAGAAGCAAATATCCTCTAGTAACCACTAGCCAAGATGAGTTGTAAGCTACATTACTAGCCTGATAGATGAATTTTCTCACAAGCACAGTCGCACAACCATTTGCACCATTTTTATAAACAACAAAACGCAGATAACAGAGAAGTCCAACACAGCCAAAGTAAAACGGCTCAATAAATACTTCACAGTTACTAGTAGTACGAAAGAGCCGGATTCCTTGTTGACATCTAACTTATGAGTTCAAGCAGAACTAATTTGAAATGATGACAGAAAACACTTATCTATACTATAGTCAGGTCAGGTTGGATCAGATCATATATTATAGCTATCTTCTTTTGAGATGCTAGATATCAACAAGGAATAAAGAACACATATTGTAAGACAGCCATGATGGAAACGTTATTTTACCTATTCAATGAGCACGCACCACACTTGTCGCAAGTGTTTCCATGGAAGAGTGTGTAGTCTTTAAGACCATAAACTAGCTGGTCAATACTTAATGCCGTAACAGAATGATGCACATCATCAGAATCTTGTGTTAGACAGACATTTCTGGAATCAGCGTTGCCTGTTTGCTCAACAAAGAGCTCAGATGCTAAATTCTAAGTACAAAATAAACAGCCAAACAGGAACTTAAGTTGTTGTCAGCCTAAGAAAAAAAAGGAGGCAAAACAGAGATTATCAAGTTGCATGCATCCTTGATACTCAACAAGCAAAACTGAAAATATGCCACAACCAATTCAAGTTAAATGTCATACTCACACTAAACGTAATGTGATCGACTGCTGAAAAATGATAATCACTTTTAGACCTATTATGTTTTTTGTTTCAGTTAATCAGCTCAAGGACATATATACACCAATTAGTCTATTACTAACCTTTTTTTTCCAAGACACTTGTTACTAATATATCCATGGCCAATGAACTTCTGATCAACTATCTCCAGCCATCGACAATATCAAACATATGTTGTAGTCTAAATGTATTCATGTTCTTTCATATGTAGGAGGTTTCAACTTCTAGGATCGTGTTGTTTTGCCATTGCAGCATAAACACTGACTACCAAAAAATAATAAGTAAAATCTGAGATCACATTAGAGTAGACAATGAGACATACTCGTTCAGATATACTTACTGCTGCTCTTATCACTTGTATCTGCATAGGTTAAGAAAGAAAAAAAATCAACTCAGACAATATTGGAGCCAACAACACAAAAGGGACATGCTTAACTGTGCGAAATTGACACTTAATTCTACCGTATTTGCCAATAAATGCCACAGATCTCTACCATAAGATCATTAATAGGATTCTAATACTGATGTGTTGAGACACATGTTGATATAGTTTTCATTGATTCCCCGTGTCTGGAGACAGCTGCTCATTGATTAAAGGTTAAAACTAAATTAGTTCATATAAAGCATTGTTCCTGGGTAGATGGAATGAAGGATAAGGATATGTACGAAGAGTTATTAACTAGGATTTAACATGGGTTTAAAAACTGTTGGATGATCTATTTGGAAGAAGGGGATAGCACTGATGGTGTTAACAGATGATTTATTTAAAAACTGCAGCAGTGGAAAACTAACATCTCATAATTTGAAAACAGGCATCAAACTATTTTCCCTCTTTCAGTCAATGTTAACAGATGATTTTGTAATGAACAAATTTTACTTAGCCTCTAGACATGCACTTTCTAGTCTAAGTATTAGCACATCAAAAAGATGAAACAATGTGATACTTCCAGATGTTTGGCAAACAAATCCTGATGGAAGATGACACAAGTCGTAGAAAAGCTGGTTTCAATAGCTAACATTAGAAATTCTGACCATGCTTTTGGCCTTTTTGCTAAGGTTAAACAGGTAAATAGATATGGCAAAATGAAACCTTTCTGAAGAAGCCAACCAACCATAAAATAAGATCATCAACGTCAGCATCATTTGAGAGACATAGGCAGACTTCAGTTCCACTGTGTTGAGAAACATATCCATGATTTAATCAATCAAGGTATTCATTTGGTGAAATCAAACTAACAGACAGGTACCTGAATCGTGCATGACTTCAGTTCCACTGTCCTAGTGCAGTGCAGGACAAAGAAACGCACCGGATTCTAGATCTGCAGCAGGACTGGGGATTAATGACCGCGATGGCAAAGGAGAATCCATTCAAGCACTAACGCGCGCGAAAAAAAATGTATTAGTATCTGCAAAGGAAAGTCGGGTACCATTGGAACGGACCTTAGCTTCTCGCATTGCCGGCGGAGGCAGTGGCGGCGGCGAGGACGACCGGTAAGCAGAAAGACTGGGCTTTTTTCTGGAGAAAAGGGGTGACTTTATTCAACGTCGCGACAAGATAATCTAGAAACCTGGTAAAGGAATCGACACCCTAGGCTTCTCCGCTTGCCGGCGCCGTGCTGGTCCAAGGCAGGAAGAAGGCGCCGACGAAATCGACGCCGGAAGGGAGAGGGGAGCTGAGGAGACGAGATCGATCTACAGATGAACTCACCTCCTCGGCGTGTTCGTGGCACTCCACCTCCTCGAGCAGGCCACCCACGCCGGTGCGCCGCTGAGCCCGGGCCAAGGCCGGTTCCGCGCTGAAACCCTAGGTCGGCGTGGCGGCGGCGCAGGAGGCCTGCCGCCCAGGCCGAGGTGTCGCTCCACGGGGAGGAGAGGCGGAGGCGGCGCTCGGCGGTGTCGACGTCGGCGCGCGACGGAGGCGACGGCAGAGGGTGGCGCGGCGGACGCCACGGGAGAGAGCGACGCGAGGGAAAAGCCGGAGGCGGCGTCTCGGGCTGAGGTCGAGAGGACGAGGGAGATATTTTTCTGCCCAGGTATATATGCGGCGGGAATTTGTAGGGGCGGCTCAATCACCGGCCGCCCCTACAAATAGCAACTCTGGGGGCGGTTGGTGAGTGAGCCGCCCCTACAAATCAGACCCATTTGTAGGGGCGCCTC
This sequence comes from Miscanthus lutarioriparius, assembly GCA_904845875.1. Taxonomy (NCBI): domain Eukaryota; kingdom Viridiplantae; phylum Streptophyta; class Magnoliopsida; order Poales; family Poaceae; genus Miscanthus; species Miscanthus lutarioriparius. Next base: position 73,308,868 of record CAJGYO010000011.1, read on the forward strand.
GTATCACCAGCCGCCCCTGCTGTTCTATTTGTAGGGGCGGCTGGTGTCTGAGCTCCTGAGCACGCCACTATAGGGGCGGCTCCATCACCAGCCGCCCCTACAAAAAAATCGAGTCGTTGCTAAAAATCGTTTTTTACGTAGTGTATGGCCTGCGCGCACGACGAGCATGGAGGAGCCTTGGCCGGCCTCCACGCGGCCATGGAGGACCGTGTGCTCGTGCCCGTCGTCGTCATGGAGCCCAGCCTCAGCAGGAAAGAAACGTCGAGCGTAGCCTGAGCGGAAGGCGATGAACGGAAGGCGAGCGCAGCCAGTGCGGCGACCGGCAAGCGAGCGCAGTGGTGTGGGCGAACTAGCGCGACAGCCGGCCGGTGAGCGCGGCAGCGCGAGCGATCGAGCGTGGAGACCGGAAGCGAGCGCAGCAGTGCGGGCTGACGAGTGCGAGGGCCGGCCTACGAGCGCAGGCAGGAACGCTTAGTCTCATCCGCGGCGACGTCCCATCACGAGCCCCACCTGGAAACCGCTGGTTTCTTCCCATCGGTGAAATCGTCGTTTCTTGCTGTCTCAGGTCGAGCGTAGACGTGGTTTCGCTGTTGAGAAACCGTTTCCTCAATTTTTTCCTCTCTTTTCTCGTTAATTAGCCTACCATGCATATCAGCATTTTGCTTAGCTGGTAAGTTATTTAATAGGGATATAAACTACTATTAATACTCCATTGGGAGTGCCCTAAGAGCACAGCAGTGGAGATCTTGCGTACCAGATGCCAGAATATTGATGTTTAGGGGACATTAGTGTTTATCCAAAATCACTAAAAGTTATGAATTTCATGCCCGTGGAATTTTCAGCGACGACCATGCTCATTCAAGTTTAGCAAGACATGACAAATATTTATATAGTGCGCTAACATAATTCTTCAACATCAAATTCTTAAATTTGGTCTGTATGTTGTTACTAGCACATATGAACATGCGTTGCAAATAAATGATGTCCAAATTGCTGCAACGTCAACTAGGCGACTTACACAACTCAAAAATTTATGCGATATAGTCGTGTCATCTGTTCTAATACACCTTGAAATTGTACTCTATGTTGTGCCTGAATGCATGTTATTCTAAATCGCATGGATATGAGTGGCTTATAGATTTACCAATGATCGTATCATATGTTCAAATATGTTTTGGATTCGGACCTGTACCATGTTTGAACACCCTACTGAACTTGTGCTAGCACAGAAGAGAGTGGTAGACCATATACTACTACAGGAATCGTTTCAAAGATGGGCAAACCTGGTTTCGGAGGCATGCACAATGCCCATCTGTGTTAAAGCAGATTTACGAAGGCAGAAACAATGCCCATCTGCGTTAATCAATCAGAAAAAAACAAAAAAAAGGAAAACGTGTGGACGAGCCCACAGAGCACATCCATGCTCCAGACAAGCCCATCCGTGGGCCGCCGCCACCGCCGCTCGCAGGATCTACGCGTCACCAGAGCCGCTCGCCGCATCTGAGCACCCGCCGCCAGATCCGGGCACCTACCGCCAGATCTCAGCACCCGCTCACCGGATCCGAGCTCCCGCCCAGGGATGTCGAGCTGTGGCCCGGGGGTGCGGAGAGGGGGCGCCGGCGTCGGGAGAGGTCCGGGAGGCGGCGGCGGGGCGCCGGGGAAAAAGTTGGGCAGCCTGACGGCGTCGGGAGGAAGAAGAAAGCGCCCAACAATTACGAAATTTCGGCCCCCGAGCGCCCATGCTTATATACCCAGGACGATTTATAGGGGCGGTTCCTGATCTAGCCGCCCCTACAAATATTTTCCATTTTATAAAATTCTTAATTCTGTATTTTTTATATCACAAAAACACAAAGTAAATGTATATAATATTTTGTATTATTCTATATATGCACAAATATATATAAAAATAATTTGCTGATATTCAAAACAATATAGAAAACAAAAAAATTCAATTATTAAAAATTTGAATTTTAAAACTTCGACTATAATTTTAGGACATTAAATGACCTAAAAAAATTGTTGTAAACATAAAAGTTGTATAACTCATCAACATGTACAACTTTTATTTTGGTCATCTTGTCATGTGACTTTTTTTGAACGATTCAAAATTTGAAATTCAAACAATTACAACTTGAAACAATATTTTGAAAGAGTATATGATTTCAACTGAAAAAGTCATGAATATAAAAGTTGTACAACTTATCAAGATGTACAACTTTTATTTTGGTCATCTTTTCACGTGATGAACTTTGAACGATTCAAAATTTGAATTTCAGAAAATGACAACTTCAAACAAGATTTTGAAACACTAAATGATTTCAGCTGAAAAACTCATGAATACCAAAGTTGTAGAACTCATGAAGATGTACAACTTATATTTTGGTCATCTTTTTATTTGACCAAATTTGAACTGTTCAAATTTTGAATTTCAGTAAATGTCAACTTCAAATAAGATTTTCAGATATTAAATGGTTTCAAATAAGAAAGTCATGAACATAAAAGTTGTTGAACACATCACTATCTACAACTTTTATTTTGGTCATCTTTTCATTTGATAAAATTTGGATAGTTCAAATTTTGAATTTCAATAAATGGCAACTTCAAACAAGATTTTAAAACCTTAAATGAGTTCAACTATAAAAGTCATGAACATAAAAGTTGTTGAACTAAGCACTATCTACAACTTTTATTTCGGTCACTTCTTTATTTGACCAAGTATTAGTAAACATTGTTCACAAATTCACATATCACTCATAGTTTCATGAACTATACGAGAGACATGTTGATTTGTGAACAATGTTTACTATTACTTTGTCAGATGAAGAAATGACCAAAATAAATGTTGTAGATCTTGATGAGTTATACAACTTTGGTATGCATCACTTTTTCAGCTGAAATGATTTGGTGTTTCAAAATCTTGTTAGAACTTGTCATTTTTTAAAATTTGAAATTTTGAATTGCTCAAACTTTATCAAATGAAAAGAATGACCAAATCAACATAGTAACTTGATAGGGCTTGATTTTAGAAAATTTTAGGAAAAAATCATCACATTTGTTGTTAGTATGAGGGAGAAAGACTAGTTACAAATTTTACCCCGAGATTAAAAAGAAAAATCACAACTGTTCATGATGATCAATAATGAACAAGTATGATTTCACTTTTTAATCTGTGCTTGAAACTTGTAACTAGTTTTTCTAATACATCTTGAAATTGTACTCTATGTTGTGCCTGAATGCATGTTATTCTAAATCGCATGGATATGACTGGCTTATAGATTTACCAATGATCGTATCATATGTTTTGGATTCGGACCTGTACCATGTTTGAACACCCTACTGAACTTGTGCTAGCACAGAAGAGAGTGGTAGACCATACACTACTATAGGAATCGTTTCTGAGACGGGCAAAACTGGTTTCGGAGGCATGCATAATGCCCATCTGTGTTAAAGCAGATTTACGAAGGCGGACACAATGCCCATCTGCGTTAATCAATCAGAAAAAAACAAAAAAGGCACTATGTCAAACGTTCACTGTAAAGGCTAGGGCCATTTTACTGTAGGGGTGGCTGGTGATAGAGCGACCCCTACAGTGGGCTGGCCGTGCCCTAGCAAACTAGCCGCCCTTATAGATGCCTCAGTAACCAGCCGCCCTTACAGTGGACAGCTGTATAAGTGGCTGCACCCACCTTCTTCCTCCTCGATCCACTCACTCTATCTCGCAAAAAAAGGTTGGGAGGCCTTGGGCTCCTCCCAAAAAAATGCTCTACTATGGGGGGAGGTTTTGATCTCAATTTCTTTAGCGGAGAGCTTGTTGAAGGTAAGAAAATGCTATTCCAAGCCCCAAATTCAAGTTTCAATGGTTGGTTAGTGAGTAAATTAGAGCTTTGTTTTCTCTCTCTTCCATGGTGCTTGAGCTTTGTATGGAGCTAATTAGACCCTAGTTTTGAAGCTATTAGTGTGGATTGGCTAGAGAAATGAGCTCACAACCTTTATTTAGTGGCTCTTGCTTGATTTTAGTGGAGATTAAACCCTAGTTTCATGTATGTTTCATGAAGATCTATTTCTAGATCTAGGATTTTTTTTGTAATTCTTGTTTCATGAAATTGGAATGGGGTTGGCATGAAAGGTAGTGGGTAAAATAATAATTGGTGGTAATTGCTCTCTTTGAAATCATATATTTTTACCATTAGATATATATATTGTCTTTATAAATATTTATATATGTATTAATAGGCAATTAATTAATTATCCTATACCATGGATTTTTACAATTGATCTCAAGTTATTAATTATTAATTTGATTCCTTTGGTGGAGAGCTTGTAGAAGGTAATAAAATGCTATTCCAAGCCTTTAATTCAAGTGTTAGTGAGTAAATTAGAGCTTTGCTTTCTCTCTCTTCCATGGTGCTTGCTTGAGCTTTGTATAGAGCTAATTAAACGCTAGTTTTGAAGCTATTAATGTAGATTAGTTAGGGAAATGAGCTCACACCCTTTATATTTAGTCGCTCTTGCTTGATTATAGTGGAGATTACACCCTAGTTTTTCATGTGTGTTTCATGTAGACTAATTTCTACATCTAGGATTTTTTTGTTAATTTTGTAATTAATTCTCAAGTAATTATTTATCAATTTGATTCCTTTCATGTATTTTCTTTTGTTGTTTTCTTTTTAAAAGATGGAGTACAGGAAGTCTTGGATGTATGGTTGGTCAAGGATCGATGAAGGTTTCCGTGAAGAGGTGGACTAATTTATTGAAGTCGCAAAGAAGCATGCATCAACGTTGAAATATAATAAGGATACAATTATTTGTCCCTGCAAAGATTGCAAGAACCGTATTGCATTTGCAGATGTGGACACCATCAAATCACACCTGGTTATGCGAGGATTTGTTCCGGACTACACAGTGTGGATTCATCATGGTGAGACAATGGTTGTTGATGACGACAACAATGATCAAGAAGACGTGCTTCTGTACCAATACACAAATGAGGTTGATGAAGACATGGGCTATGACCCTGGCAATGAACAAGGTGGTGACTTTGGCAATCAACAATGTGCTGATGATGCTGGTGGTGCCGGTGCTGATGGCGGAGCACGTGAGGGGGATAAAGATGACGGTGACAATTTGGAGGACATGCTTCGGGCCATTGGACCAAAAATATTACTACAAAAGAGAGATCTACAAAATCTAGAGAGGGTGAAAACAGCATCGAAGGAGACTGTGTATGGTGTTGAGAAGGGTTGTCCGACAAACTGGACACTGCTCTGCTTTGTGCTTGAGCTACTCATGCTGAAGGCTCAGTACGGTTGGTCCGACTGCAGTTTTGATGATCTGTTGAGTCTCCTATCACGGGTGCTGCCACTGCCAAACAAAGTTCCTGCCAACACATACCATGCGAAGAAGGTTATAAATCCATTGACAATGGGTGTTGAAAAAATCCATGCATGCCCCAACCATTGTATCCTTTTTCGTGGTGATACGTTCAAAGATCTAGACAAATGTCCTCACTGTGGGGCCAGCTGGTACAAGGACAATGACCTTTACAGTGGAGGAGAAGCCTCCATGGGGAACAAGAGGACTAAGAAGGGTGTGAAAAAGGTGGTACAAGAATCTCAACCCCCAGAGGACACTCCATTAGGCAACGATGCAAGGAAGAGAAGAGTTCCTGCCTTGGTTATGTGGTACCTGCCTGTGACCGACCGCTTGAGGCGTATCTTCCTAAACCCTAAGGAAGCCGCGCTCATGACATGGTGGGACGACGAGCGCAAGGTAGATGACGATGTGATTGCACACCCGGCCAATGGTAGTCAGTGGAAAGACTTCGATGACAACAACAAAGACTTCAGCCAAGACCCAAGGAATGTATGGTTCGCCTTGAGCACCGATGGAATGAATTCCTTTAATGAGAGGATGAGCGACCACAGCACTTGCCCAATGATCCTGACAATGTACAACATCCCGACGTACTTGTGTTAGAAGAGAAAGTACCTTTTTCTCACTGTTCTTATATCTGGCCCTCAACAACCAGGCATTGATATATACGTGTTCCTCGAGCCTGTGATGCAAGAATTCGAGAGACTATGGAAGTTGAGCCAATGTACGATGCGTTCCGACAGGAGGACTTCACATTAAGAGCAGTACTTTTTGTGACTATCAACGATCACCTCACGCTGTTTGCCTTATTTGGACAGATCAAAGGCAAGATGGGATGCTTAGTATGTTTGGATGATACTAAATGGGTGTGGCTAGATGGATCCAAGAAGATTGTTTACATAAGGAATCGTCGCTTCTTAAAGAAGGGTCACAAGTACCGTGGCAAATTATACTTGAGATTCTATGGCGACATCCCGGAGGATGACCCCCCTCCGAAGAGACGTCATAATGGACAACATGTGTTCAAAATGGTGAAAACCATACAGATCGTCTATGGAAAGAAGAATCCAGATGGAATGATCAGAGATAGAAGCACACCTCCTATCGAAGGCGTACCTTTTAAGAAACAATCGATCTTCTTTCGATATCTGCCTTACTGGCCAGAATTGGTGGCCCCCCATGCCATTGATGCTATGCATGTGTAGAAGAATGTCTTTGAGAGTCTCATCGGTACCTTGATGGACATAGCCAAGTTAAAGGATGGTCTGAAAGCGCAGAGGGACATGGAGCAGCTAAACGTGATGCCAGAGCTTCACCTAGTACTTTAGGATAATGGAAAATACAATCTGCCCGTAGCTTGCTACAACCTAGACATAGAAGAGAGGAGAGCTTTACTCACATCTGTGAAGAACCTCAAAGTCCCCACTGAGTTTTCGGCGAACCCAAAGAAGCTAGTGTCGATGAAGGACCTGTCATTTCACTACTGCAAGGCTCATGATTGTCATATGATGCTGATAGTGTACCTACCAATTGCAATTAGGGCTATCAAGCTAGAGTTCCTAAAGATGGCCATCACCCGCATGTGCTACTTCTTTTCAAAGCTCTCACAGAAGTCGTTTCGCAGGCAAGAGCTAAGTGACCTACATGATTTCATGGTGGAGACCCAGAACCAACTTGAGATGTGTTTACCTCCTGCTTTTTTTGATATAATGGTACATCTCATGATTCACCTGATTCATCAGATAGAGGTGCTGGGCCCAAGCTACTTGCATGAAATGTGGGCCTACGAGCGGTTCATGTTGGTCCTAAGCCGATACGTGCATAATCGAGCATACCTAGAGGGCTCCATGATAGAGGGTTACACTACTGAAGAAGTCGTCAAGTGCTGTCAAGAATACCTAAAAGTATAGAGAGGGATTAGCAATCCTGATTCTCGTCACAAGGGTAGGCTGGCTGGGAAGGGCACCAGTGGTAGGAAAACATTCATCGACTATGAATATAAAGAAGTCAATCAGGCGCATTATTGTGTCTTACAGAGCACAAAACTGATGCAACCATACATTGACGAACACATGGCTCTCATTATGGAGGAGAGGAACGGCCGTTCAGATGATTGGGTCATGAAACAGCATAGGCATCACCTAACTTCCTGGTTGAAGGACCAGGACATACCGCCTAGAGAAAGTGAAGATTCTATTACCATCAGTAAATTGGCGAGGGGACCATCGAAACAAGTGACGTCTTGGAATGCTTATGACATCAATGGGTACACATACTATACCCACACAAAGGATAGTAAAAGTGTGAACCAAAACAGTGGCGTTTGAGTAGATGTGGTCGATGGACTGGGGCAAAAGGTCCCATTCTTTGGCATAATTGAAGATATATGGGACCTTGACTATGGAAGGAATCTAAAGATGGTCGTGTTTCGATGCTGCTGGATGAAGCAACATCAAGTCAACGAGATCGGGTTGAGAGTCATGGACCTCTAGAATATAGGCTACGAAGATGACCCTTGGGTGCTCGCTTCACGTGTTGCACAAGTTTTCTATATGCCCGACCCGCTAAGTAACCTCCCCCCGAATAAGGAGACTAAGCATGTGGTTGCCTCCGGGAAACAGCACATTATCGGAGTTGATGGCGTGGACGATGTTGGAGCTTACAATGACTACACTGAGATGCTACTATTCATAGACTTTAGTAACAAGATCAGTGCAGTGGAAAGGAACCTACCCAAAGACATACTGCCATGGGAATGAAAAGGTGGCAAGGGAAAAGTTGTTTTAGCGGGGCCTAGCTAGTTTGTGTAAGTGTGTGTGTGTGAGACTACATTTATGTATGTGTGTGAGACTACATTTATGTATGTGTGTGTGAGACTACATTTATGTGTGTGTGTGAGACTACATTTATGTATGAATCGTTCAAACTTTATCAAATGAAAAGTTGACCAAAATCATGGATCTCACATATTATGAAACTATGTGAGAGACTTGTCAATTTAGAACTAAACTTTCCTAACACTTTCTCAAATGCAAAAATGACCTATATAATAATTGTAGATCTTGATGAGTTGATCAAACATGGTATTCATGACGTTTCTAGTTGAGACCATCTAGGGTTTCGAAAACTGGTTTGGACCTGTCAAAATTTAAAAATCCAAAATTTGAATCGTTCAAACTTTGTCAAATGAATAGTTGACCAAAACAACAAATGTAGATCTTGATGATTTTAACAAACTTGGTATTCATGACTTTTCTATTTGAAACCATTTAGAGTATCAAATACTAGTGTGAAGGTGTCATTTTCTTAAAATTCAAAATTTGACTTGGTCAAACTTTGTCAAATGAAACACTAAATGACCTCAGATGAAAAACTTTTGAATACAAAGGTGTTAGAACTCATCAAGATCTACAATCTTTATATATGTCATTTTTCATTTGAGAAAGTGTTAGTAAACACTAGTCACAAAATCATGAATCTCACATAGGGTTTATGAAACTATATGAGACACTTGTCAATTTAGAACTAAACTTTCCTAACACTTTCTCAAATGCAAAAATGACCTGTATAACAATTGTAGATCTTGATGAGTTGATCAAACTTGGTATTCATGACGTTTCTAGTTGAGACCATCTAGGGTTTTGAAAACTGGTTTGGAGCATTTATATATATAAATTAATCATAAAAATACATGGAATAATTTAAAATTATTATATAAATATATTTTGAATTTTGAGTACATATAAAATCTATTTTTTAAACAAGATTTGATTTCACATTTTCAAAAAAAACCATCAGTAAGGGCAGCTAATAAGCTCAACCACCCTTACAGATGGTCCGCCTAGATAAAAGGGCGACGCGATCCCAGCGGCTAAGTCACGGGCAAAATTTTCAATTTGGGCGCCGTTAGGCTGCCCGATTTCCGCCGCGCTTGGAGTTTCGTGCCGCCGCGCGCCGTCAGTGCCTGTGCGCTCCTCCTCCCACCGGCGCCCCTCCTGCCACCAGCACTCTACTCCCTCCGGCAACTCCCGCCAGCGCTCTCCGCCCTAATCCACCGCCACCGGGCCCCCACACGCCGCCACACCCCCACGCCCGTAGCGGCTAGGGTTTGGCGCTGCCGGTGCCTGTGCGCCCCTTCTCTAGCCGGTGCTCTCCTCCCTCCGGCAACTCCCGCTAGCGCTCTCCGCCCTAATCCGCCGCCATAGGGCCCCCGTCCTTGGCGTCCGCACGTGCTTCCTCCTCCTGCGAGCGATTCCAGTGCCTAAGCTCCCCCGATGAGCGAGCGCCCCGGCCGGTGCCTGAGCTCACCGGCGCATGTGCGTGTTCTGTCCCTCCTCTAGTGAGTCACCCCGGCTATGCGCTTCTTCCCTGGCTACGACCACCGCCGTCCCCGACCTCCATTCAATGAGCCCGGGCGCTCGGTCCACCGCCACCCACCGGTTGTACTCTCCTTCCTCCTCCAAGGTATGGCCCCCACCTTCCTCTCCCTCTTTCTCTGATTCAGAGCTGTCAATTACTGTCGATTGCTTTGTTCCAAACTGTCGATTGCTCGATTCAGAGCACATGATTCGTTTGTCGAATACTGCTGCTTTCATCTCTGAATGTGTCAATTACTATCGATTGCAGCTGCTTTCATCTCTGAATGTGTAGTGGTAGCAGAGTTAGCTCAGATGCTTGCCATTTCTCATGAATATGGTGGACAGTAACTTGTGATCCCATTGATTTACTACTCTATGTTTGTTAGTCAACAACACCTATCCCTATCAAAAAATTCTAATGGACATTTTTCTACTTGCCTTCTGCAACTGTCTACTAAAACTACTGATAACTACTCTGAATGTCTACTGTCCTGAATGTCTACTGTCTACTAAAACTATCTACTGAAACTACTCTCCTCTACTCCTATTTTGAATTGATCATATTTTTTAAATTGTGCTCCTTCTCTCTACTACTACTGTACCCTCTTCTCTCTACTGAATCTCTCTTCTGTCTACTCTACTACTCTCTCTACTCTACTACTCTTCTCTCTACTCTCTCTACTCTACTACTACACAAGGCTAGTCATATACTGACTCACTATTACTTGCTGGCCATATACTGACTCACTACTTGCTGGCTTACTCCTACTACTCTAACTACTACTACTCTACTACTCTCCACTTGATTTCTCGGCTGCTCCAACTATTTTGAATTGAACACATTTTTTATCCTTCTCTCTCTACTACTACTCTACTCTCTTTTCTCTACTTACTGCACCTCTCTTTCCTTACTTGGTGGCTGATGGCCCCAAATTTGAGATGGCCAAAGGACTTAGCCCTTCGGGGTTGATTTTTGAAACTACTAGCACTAGTACTTGTCTTACTACTACTAATCTGATGAAGATTAATTTTTTTGTAAGATACTACTGTGAACCTGAGGCATAAGTTTTATTTTGATGCTACTATGAATCTGAGGCATAAGGCATGTGCAATGATGTTTTATTTTGATGCAACTCTGAACCTGAGGCATAAGGCATGTGCAATGATGTTTCATTTTGATGCTACTCTGAACCTGAGGCATAAGGCATGTGCAATGATGTTTTATTTTAATGCTACTCTGAACCTGAGGCATAAGGCATGTGCAATGATGTTTTTTACCTGCCTGAGATGATGTTTTTTACATACTATGCAGTGATGGTTGCTGCTGATGGTCTGAATTGTTCTGATCTTTTTATCTAAATTGAGCACATTTTCCAAATTAAGCGCATTAACTGATGAATTGAGCACATTTTTTTGAATTGAGCTTAACTGATGATTCTGAAATGGCACTCACTGTCCAGTTTACTACTCTTACTACTCTGCACTACTCTACTACTCTTCTGTACTACTCCTTTACTACTACTACTACTACTACTACTCTACTCTCATATCCTCTAGTCCACTACTACTGTCCTCTACTGTTTTATTTTGATGCTACTCTGAACCTGAGGGTTGCTGGGAATCTTGGGATGCCTGCTGTGGGGTTACTGGGAATGTTGCCTGCTGTGGGTTTGCTAGGAATGTTGCCTGTGATGATGTTTTTTACATACTGAGCACCTGCCTGTTGCCTGTGATGATGTTTTTTAACATACTGAGCACCTGCCTTATACCAATGATGAGGGTTTTTATATACTGAGCACCTGCCTTATGCTAATGATGAGGGTTTTTATATATTGAGCAGTTGCCTTATGCCAATGATGAGGGTTTTTATGTACTACTCCTGTCTGCTCCTATCCTATCCCACCTCTACTACTACTACTACTACCTACTACTACTCCTCTACTATACTCTACTACTACTCTACTACTACTACTACTCTACTGTACTCTACTACTACTACTACTACTACTACTACTACTACTACTACTACTACTACTACTACTACTACTACTATACTACTATACTACTACTACTACGTACTACTACTACTACTCTACTGTGGCTTTGGATGTGGCCAAGTGGATGAGGCTGCCCTGTTACCTTGATGTTTAGTAGGTGCTGTTACCTTCATGTTGTATTATGTCTTGAACTGCCGATGATGAAATTGTCTAAGTCCTACTACTTCTACTACACTTCTCCTCTCCTATCCTCTACTACTACTTCTATGTTTTTTTGCTAATCCTCTCCTCTCCTTTGTTTTGCCGATGATGAAATTGTCTAAGTCCATTCATTATATGGAATATGAGCTGATGATCATGAACTTGTGAGGAACTTGGCATCATTACCAGCCACCCTTACATTACCTTCTCCTTTCTTCTCTGTTATGATGCCTTTATGCTCCAAGTTCATGATCAAATGATGATTGACATGTTTCTAAGGCCTCTACTACTACTACTACAACTTCTACTTCTACTGCTACTACTACTTTTTCCCGTATCTAATTCACACTTTATTCCTTGCATCTATTAGAACAAAGCACGAAATGACGTGGACAACAGATAGTGCAACCAAATCCCACGAAAATAATGAGCAACCTAGCCATGGAGGTCAAGAACTACTAGAACAGCTTATGCAGGAGCAGTTCGATGATGAGGTAGAAATTGATCTAGCAGTGTTGCTTTCTCAAGGGGAAGGTGGAGCAGAGGGGGGAGCAGAGGGAAGAGGAGGAGAGGCTGATGAAGGCGAAGAAGAAGAGGAGGATGACGAGGGCTCATCCTCAGGATATGAAAGTCCCGAGGATCCTCACCCACAACCACCCAGACGGAGGCCAACGGAGGATGAGTTGGACCTGGATTTCGACCCGAACGAGGAGGTAGGGATGGAGCCTTTGTAGCCTATGAAATTGTCTAAGGCTTTGGTTGTATTACCTATGCTAATGCTTTTGACTTGTCGTATATGTAGGTCCCTGCTAGACCTCCGAAAGGACGACGTCGGCGTCCGGCATGTTATGCCAAACAAGACGGAGTTGGGGAAAGGAGGGCAGAGGCAACCGCCACAGAGACTGACATTGAGGCCTCTGCTCCACAGCCTCAAGGCACAACCATGACGGACTCCGCTACCGTACCAAAGAGGAATAGAGGGATAAGAAAGCCAAACCAATATCCAAGGAAGGGGGTAACTTTTGTGATATCACGCGTCGGAGAAGAAGGGCAGATCCTTGAGCCACCGGAGTACATCACAAATTCCGTAATGCGATCAAGTAGTAAGAGATCATTTGAACCAAGCAATCCATTTTTGGAGTGGCAAACATGGCGTACCTAAGGCGAAAAAGCAAGAGCTATGGGATGAGTGGCTAATGGGCACTTTTAGGCTACCGGCGGGGACCCATGAACTGGTAAAGCGACATCCTTACAAGATAATAGGAAACGCCTTCCAATGTTGGAGGGCGGATCTGAACAAAAGGTTTATCCAGAGGGGGCTAACTCCCTTCCACGAGTTTGGCAACATAACTCATAATCAATGGGCGCAGCTCGTGGCTGAGAAGACTTCACCCGAAGCATTGGCCCTCAGTGCCCATAATAGGGAGCAGGCGAAGAAGAACAAACACCCCCTCGCCTAGGCCCTGGTGGCTACCATGCCAAGCAAGGCGTGTTTAGGAAGCTGGATGAAGCGGCCGAAGCTTCTGGGGATCCAAAGAAAAAGAAAGTGAAGGATTTGAGGAAACGTTTGAAGCAATGGATATATGCGAGGAGTGTGGATTCCTCCGACCTCAAGTTTGCTGAGCCGGAGACAGAAGAGGCAGTATCAAAGATACTAAAATATGCTGAAAACGTGGAGAACGGCACATTCACTCCTAGAGAGAGGGACGAGCTGAGTCTTGCCTTGGGCAACCCTGAGAACACAGGCCGCACTATGGGGCTAGGGAAGCTGGTAACCTAGAAGAAAGGATTCGCAGAGGATAGCAACATGTACAAGAAACATGGCATAGACCGAGAGGCCAATCTCGAGCTCACTGTGAAGGCTCTAGTTGCGAAGGCGCTTTCGGAGCAAGGTGTGAATACGGAGGCATGGACCCTCATGGAGCCGATGGGAGAACTGGCTATAGTTGGCAGCACTCTGGGTGTTCCTAGCAGCCAAGGTTCCACTACAACCATAACCGACGTCGATCGCATACGGGTGCCAACTAG